>OZ024742.1:74816504-74824004 GCA_964016885.1 Eledone cirrhosa | reverse complement strand
TACAAACACTACACTTGTGACAATTATTGACACATAGTGCTTTGCCCATGGTACCATGTGATGACAAGTGCAGAAAGATCTCCAGATATAAAGCAATGCCTGTGCCATGAAGCTTTTATAGTGAGCAAAGGCACTGCACAAAGCCAGTCCCACTCTCTTAACGAAGATGATATTTACCAAAAAGAAGAACAAGTCAACATCATTGGATACCATCAAAGTTGCAGGTGTTATATCAGAGTTTTCCTTCTCCTAGAATTCTGTCTTGACAAAGGCTAAGAGTCATCTCTCCCGGTGATTTATACATACATACATACATACATACATACATACATACATACATACATACATACATACAGGAGAAGGAGGACATCTACGGACCATTGATGAGGAGCTTACAAATCCAGTATCCAAGATACACCTTTAGCTTCATACCCATCATTATTGGTGCTACGGGTTATATACCAACCCGCTTGGACCAAAGTATGACCGAACTTGGATTTGCGGACAAAAAGCGCAGCTCCCTAATTCATAGTCTACAAATGGCTGCGATAGCTGGCACCTTCAAAATATGCAAAACATTCTTGCGATTCAAGGGATGACAATTTCTTTTCTTTTACAACCTTGCCACCAGGAAGGTGGCCGGTCAAAAAAATATACTCGAAATTAAGAGAAAGAGAAAACATACATACATACATACTGATACAAGCACACACATACACATACATACATGCATACATATATACATACACACGCGCACATACATACACATGGATTCATACATACATACATACATACATACATACATACATACATACATACATACATACATACATACATACATACATACATACATACATACATACATACATACAAATCTAGATATGAACGGCCTGACAATACAACCTCTGCAGTCAGGTGACAACTACAGATATCTTGGACAGGATGAGAATGTCAGATATGATGGACCCATAAATAAGGAGAGAACCAGAACTGAATACCTCAGAAGAGTAAAAAAAATATGGTTATCAGAACTGTCAGCATACAACAAATACATTGCCCACAATACCTATGCTGTGCCAATTCTAACGCCAACATTTGGCCTACTGAACTGGTCATTGCAAGAACTAAGTGAGATGGATGTTAGAACTCGTAAACTTCTCAGTGTTACTGGGAACTTTAACATCAATGGTGATGTGGATAGGCTATACTTCTCACGCAAGGAAGGTGGCCGGGGTCTAAAATCAATATTAACAACATATGAGACCCGGATAGTAACACTGAAGCAACACCTTCAACAGAGGAAAAAGGTTGGCGACCATCTTGCTCAGGTTTATGAGCATGAAAAAAGAAATATCATTAGAATAGCGACTGATCTGGAGGAGAGATATGGAATAAAGCCTGATATAAATCTCTCACCCAGAGAAATCGGAAGATCCTATTCAATGTTCAAACAAGAAAAAAAATTGACCAATTTACAGAGAAAGTTGTGCATGGATACTTGAGGCGTAAAACACAGACCATAGAGGGGATAAACCACTCAAAAAGCCTGGCATGGAGTTCCGACAAGTTTATGACATCACACCTTGAGGGATATCTCTATGCAATACAGGAACAAGAACTCCCTACCAAATATCTGCTGCACAAAAGAGGAGGGCCAGCAGCTGACAATAAATGTAGGCTATGTAAAACAAAGATCGAGGATGTAAGCCACATTGTTGCCAGCTGCGAAAGAATGTCATCTCGCTACTACCTCCCCATGAGACACGATGGGATAGCTAGAACTATCTGGAACGCACTTCGGAAAACAAAATTAACAACAAACGAGGAAGAATATATTGAGACAGATGGCACTAAGGAATACTGGTGGAACCTGAAAATAAAAACTGCCACCAAATTAAAGCACAACCGGCCTGATATTGTAGTTTGGGACCACACATTGAAAACGTGTTCTGTTGTGGAGATCAGCTGCCCACTTGATGTAAACGTTGTCAGAAAAATACAGGAGAAGGAGGACATCTACGGACCATTGATGAGGAGCTTACAAATCCAGTATCCAAGATACACCTTTAGCTTCATACCCATCATTATTGGTGCTACGGGTTATATACCAACCCGCTTAGACCAAAGTATGACCGAACTTGGATTTGCGGACAAAAAGCGCAGCTCCCTAATTCATAGTCTACAAATGGCTGCGATAGCTGGCACCTTCAAAATATGCAAAACATTCTTGCGATTCAAGGGATGACAATTTCTTTTCTTTTACAACCTTGCCACCAGGAAGGTGGCCGGTCAAAAAAATATACTCGAAATTAAGAGAAAGAGAAAACATACATACATACATACATACATACACTTACATACATACATGCATACGTACATACATACATTCTCACATACATACTGACATCCACATATACATACATACATACATACATACATACATACATACTTACATACATACATATATACATGGTGGCTGCCAACTCGTTTTCGAGTACGGCCACTACTTTATATCCATGTAGGAGAACCATTACCGATGGGCTGAACGAGTGTGACTTTTTAGTCCAGCCAGCGACTTGAAAACTCTGGTACAAACACTACACTTGTGACAATTATTGACACATAGTGCTGGGCCCATGGTACCATGTGACGACAAGTGCAGAGAGATCTCCAGATATAAAGCAATACCTGTGCCGTGAAGCTTTTATAGTGAGCAAAGGCACTGCACAAAGCCAGTCCCACTCTCATCCAAGATGATATTTACCAAAAAGAAGAACAAGTCAACATCATTGGATACCATCAGAGTTGCAGGTGTTATATCAGAGTTTTTCTTCTCTAGAATTCTGCCTTGACAAACATACATACATACATACATACATACATACATACATACATACATACATACATACATACATAATGGCTGCAAACTCTGCTAAGAGTATTGCAATTGCTTGTCAGATTACAGAAAATGGTGCACCTTTAGGCTACGGCCAGCCACCCACACGAACGTGTAACATAACCTGAACAAGCAATGCCTGTGGTTTGTAAGTTAATTAAGTGAGGAAAGGCCTTGCACTCGACCAATCCCACTCTCTGAGCATCGAAAACTCTACCCGAAAAAAGCAAAACAAACTACTATTTGGATGGCCATTGACCATCATATATCCATACATACATACATACATACATACATACATACATACATACATACATTGATGTGGAGTTTACAAATCCAGTATCCAAGATACACCTTTAGCTTCTTACCCATCATTATTGGAGCTACGGGTTATATACCAACCCGCTTGGACCAATGTATAACTTAACTTGGATTTGCGGACAAAGAGTGCAGCTCCCTAATTCATAGTCTACAAATGGTTGCGATAGCTGGCACCTTCAAAATTTGCAAAACATTCTTGCGATTCAAGGGATGACAATTTCTTTTCTTTTACAACCTTGCCACCAGGAAGATGGCCGGTCAAAAATATACTAAAAATTAAGAGAAAGAGATAACGTACATACATACATACATACAAATGTCTGAGAGATATTCTACTGAATGTAGTTTTGATATTTAGCATCACAATTAAAAGTCATTGATATTTTATATCAAATATCCAGTTGACTTTGGCAGGATTTATATAAACATAGATACAACATTTATATAAACATAGATACAACATCCACTTCAACAGAGTTATACGGATTTAAGTAGAGTATGAAGTTTCAATCAACAAATTTATATATTTATATAACACATATTAAAAGAAGCAGTACACCACACTTCTCCTTCCACGTGGAATACAATGCTAGCTGTGATGTACAAGATCACAGATTTTTAGTGTGGAGTGGGAGTGCAGTTGATTGCATCGAACTCAGTTCCTTTCGCATATCAGTATTCGATATTTGATTGATACTTATTTTTCTGAAGCCGGAGAGAAGCTGCAAATTAATCTCTTACAGAATTCGAACTGCATGACTGGAATGAAAATCAGTGCTGCGAAACTGAGACGCTCGTCTTCTCATGGAAGCCTGTGCACAATACATATAAATGGAATTCCACTGAAGCAGGTGGAGAAGTTCAAGTATCTCGGGGCCGTCTTCATGAGTGATGGAAGGCAGGAGGGTGAATTAAGTGCAAGAATTGAAGGAGCTGGTGCAGTAATGCGCCAGCTTCCACATTCGGTAATCAGAAGAAAGGAGTTAGGCGTAAACGCCAAACTCATTATCTTCAAATCTGTGTTCGTGTCAACCCTAACCTATCTATGCTCATGAATTTTAAGTAATGATCGAAAGAATACGATCGCGAATACAAGCAGCCGAGATGGGGCTCCTGCGAAGGCTCTTTAGAATAACGTTACCCGATAAAGTGCGTAGCTCGGAGATCAGAGAGGCACTCCAGGTAGAGCCGCTACTTCTCCGAATTGAGAGATCACAACTCCGATGCTATGGACATGTGGTTAGAATGTTTCTGTAAAGAATCGCTGGACCTATTTTACGGGTAAAACTAACCGGCATGGGACCCAGAGCAAGATTATTAGATAACATCTATGAGCTTGGTTGGTCTCGCTTGGGGATCAAGCCGGATCAGTTGGAGATGATTGCTTCTAACAGGAGTCGATTGAGGGAATCTTAGAAAACTTTTCCCCCACGACTCTCTCTCATGGATAAGTGGGCGAAGAAGAAGAGAAAGAAGAAGAATAAGCCTTAATACTGATGATCTTAGCTTCCTCGAGAACCCCTCTGATGGTGATGTAGTCACTCCAGTTGATGTGTAGTATGGCGCGCAGGCAGAGTTGATAGAATCTCTCTAGGATGCAGATATGACAGCGATACAAGAACCATGACCCAGAGCCGTATAAGTATAACACTACCCTGAGCTTTGTCTTTGTTTTGAGATCATGATTACACCAGACCATCTCGTGAAGTCTCCCAAAAGCACTTCTAATTTTGGCGGGCCTGTTGTCCAATTCCTTATTGGAAATAACACTCCCAATATACATACATACATACATACATATATATAAATATGTGTGTGTGTGTGTGTGTGCGCGCGCGCGTATGTATGTGTGTATATATATATATATATATATATATATATATATATATATATATATATATATATATATATATAGAGAGAGAGAGAGAGAGAGAGAGAGAGAGAGAGAGAGAGAGAGAGAGAGAGAGAGAGAGAATGTAGTGATCAGATTTCGTTAGCGGAAATTGACTCGATTGGTTTATCAAGTGTTTCCGTGGTGGTTTCCGTGGTGGTTACCCGTGGGTACAATGAAGATAATTCCAGGAGTGTTAGGATTAACATCTATTATGCAATTGACATTTGTTTCACTATCTCACAATTGAACAACAAACCTCACATTTAAGCTCAAGTACCACAAAAGTAACTTTGACTGTAACCCATCCATCAGACTAATCTGCCCATCCAAATCCGACGTACGCCAACTGAGCAAAAATATTCTAGATAGAACCATAGGTGAAATGAAAAAAAGGATAGTAATTAAGCTATGGGATTTCGCGGAATAAGTTATTGAATGGTTCAGTAAAACAGAAAACAAAGAGACATATAAGTTCGTACAATTTGATATTAATAACTATTACTCGTCCATAACCCCTATTCTCCTTAATAAAGCTCTCGCATTCGCTAGAAAACTCGGACTTAACTATGGATGATATTAACATAGTATTATTAACAGCTGGACGATCAGTTATTGATTTTGAGGATGAGCACTGGGAACGTAAGCATAGGATAGATGGCTTCGATATAACCATGGGCTCCAGTGACTCGGCGCAAGTAACGGATATAGTCGGTTTATACATAGCCAAAATCTCCATAGGGAATATGGTAATCACTAGGAGGAATTTATAGAGACGATGCTCTTCTTCTAATTAAAGACACCAACATGCAAAAACAAGAAAGAACACTTAAGAAAATTAGATCCTTCTTCAAAGGAATAGGCCTAAAAGGGTACTACGAAACAAGAATAGACATCTTGGCAATATTCACACGATTTCTCGAAGTACTATTAAAGTGTGAATATTTGGTCGGATGGGCTGCATCAGGTACAAAAGCTATACTGTTCGTCAGCTAGCGTGGTCTCGACAATATCCCTACATCACGATACCAGAAACTCAGCATGGATTTTAACGGGAACGCTTACAAGGAGATCCCTCTACAATTGGTATAAACCGTCATTTCTCCCTTTTTAAAAATTGGGATTATCATTTCCAAACGTTATTGCTTAGGTGCCTTTCCAGAGATCCAGGCCACTGGGTACACATAAGTCAGACAGAGCCTGCCTTTTTTATTCCAAGCGTTTAACATCCCGGGCTGAATTTCAACCTCCCTAGCGGCCTTGCTTGCCACGATTGAGCACGCTAATTCCTCTTGTGACCTCAGCCTCCTAGATGTATCTCGTGTACATCAGATGTTCTTGTGGCCGGGTTTAAGGTATCAGCAAAGTACTCTCTCCAACAGAAGAAGGGGGAACCACAGACGTGTTACTGATAGCAGGCGTGGAGGTTGACTGCTTATAACGAATTCAGCGGATGGTCTGCCAGAACACGTTACTTTCTGATCTGAAGTCGAATTCCAGCATAACTTCAAAGTCCTCCCATGTCTTAACTTTGGATGCCTTTACTGTCTTTGCTGCGATAATTCGTGCCTGCATATACCGCATGTGTAAAAAGGAGGACTTATTTCCAAGCTTAGCATTGTAAGACCCCTTCTTTTCTCGGATGGCATCTTTGACTACTTGGTTGAACTAAGGTAATATACTAAACAGATCTAAAGAAAATGACATAGGTTGGAATTCAGAGCTAGATTAAGTGGCATCATAGTTCCTATTGAAGAAGGAATATGTTGAACGGTAGGGACACGCAGTCAGAAATTCATTCCTATGATTTAAGTTTTGACATGTGGATATAGTAACTTCATAAACCTCCGAAAGACAGCGGCCCCAAGAATGGCGCCTCTATCATATGGCTTAGCAGAGTCTACGATCAACCATTGTAGATCATAACTAGTTTTAGATTTTTTTAAAGATAGAAATGAATTGAGACAAGAATGTAGAGTTGCTCAAAATTTATTTTTAAAAGAGTGTAAATGGGAATTATAGCGAGTCTTAAAAGAGCTAGCTGTGGCCCATATATAGAAATTGGTTGAACTAGGGGTAGACAGTGCATTTATACACATTGTTTTTTCTTTACGCAATAGCCATTTAGGGGACAATTACTAGATATTATACAATTACACCTAGGCTTAGTGTTAGTATTATTACATGAGGTTATGCTAGATTCATTACTAAGAGGTGTTTTGTTACGTGTAAATATGCTGTTCTTAAACTTATTTTTTAAGTTATCATGACAGTTCATATATTGGTATAATTCCTCAAGGTACAGTTATTAGTTTTGTAAGATTTGTTCAACTTAGAAAATTTACTAAATGTTACTAAAGTTTACTAAAGGATATATAACACTGTGTAACAG
>OZ024742.1:74809004-74814004 GCA_964016885.1 Eledone cirrhosa | reverse complement strand
TCCGAGGTTTTCGTCACCATTACGGTTACGTCGTCGGCATAGGCCGACGATGCTTTCCGCAGTCATGGTTCGATCGGGATGCCCTGCAACAGCTCCAACTTCCGCAGAAATGGCTCGAGAGACAGTACATACAGAATAGAGGAGAGGGGGAATCCCTGACGGATGGAACGCATGATTTGGAATAGCTCAGGTGGGTAGCCATTCACCTTGACTGCCGAGCAGATGCTGGTGTGCGTGGCAGTGATTCAGCCTCTGAAGACGGGACCGAAGCCTGCCACCTTGAGAACCGCTTCTAAGTATTGATGGTCGCCTATCAAATGCCTTAGACTGATCTAAATTGATCAGAGTCTCACCTAAGCCAAGTTTACACCCTAGCCTTTCTATGGTGTATCGCATGAGGTTGAGGTTGTCGTGTATGGACCTGGTCGGGATTGCACACGTTTGCGCTTCCCCTACCAGGTTCTCGACAACAAGCGCCAGCCTCGTTGCTAACACCTTGGCCAAAATATTTAACTCTGTGTTGGGCAGAGTTATGGGCCTGAAATTGCTTATCTCATCCCTCTTGTTCTCATCTTTCCTGATCAGTGTTACTACGCCTCTGCCTACAGAACTGGGAATCCTCCGTTTCTGCAGCCAGTTGTAGTAGACCGCTTCGAGGAAGCCAGAGAACAAGTCTGGCATGCTTATGTAAAACTCATAGGGTAGACCATCTAAATCGGGTGATTTGCGTTTCCTACGGCGGCCTAGAGCATCTTCTATTTCGACCGTTGTGATCGGCCTTTCGCTCTCTGGATCCGTGCTCTAGAGTCGTCGTAGGCCGGCGAGGTAGGAACTGAAGTCCATCACCTCGCTCGACGTACCGCTTTGCCCGAAGAGTTGTGCAAAGTGCTGCTGGAAGGCCGTGCACATTTGCTTGGATTCAAGTAGAATGCGTCCATCTTTGTCTTGCAAAGACCGAATTGTGGATTTGTTGCCACTTTTAGCCTCAGCCACTCTTGCCCAGCTAACAGATTTGTCTCACTCGTTTCTTAGAGTACGTGTTCTACTTCTGACAATACAACCTTCGTGTTTTATGTTGAAGAATGGTCTGGTGCCGTTCTCGCCGTTAGCGCGTCAGCTGTACTGCCATTTCTAAGTGCCTCTTCTACTTTAGCTACCATTTCCTTTCGCTAACCCGTTTACTGTAGGTCTTACGTGCCGGGAGTGACATGTTTAGATTCCAGTATCCGGGTCCCTGTCTGTGTGTTCTACAAAGGTTGACTATGTAGGCGACAAATTTGTGGTCTGAATAGACAACCATGTGCATTTGTGGACAGCTTAATGTTTCCTTATCATTCTGTCTAATTATAAATCTATCTAAATACGATCTAGAAGACCCAGTGCGGTTGCTCCACGTCCACAGTGGTACACTTGGGAAGTCTAGTTGGAATTGGTTGATGGGATTTTTTAGGCTATTACACCCCACTCTATTATCACAAGCTCCTACATAGTCCCAACGTGCGTCTAAGATGCCATTCCAGTCCCCCGCTAACACTAAGGAGCGAGACGTTCCCAGGAATGGCTCCAGGTGCTTAAAGAACTGGTCGCGGTGTCCCAGTCGGAGCATATACGGCCACCAGTATGAAAGCTCCACCTTCACTACCATTCACGTCCAGGACCACCAGGCTACCCTCTGGGTCCAAGTGAATCGTCTGTACTTTGAGATCCAAGTTTTTTCGAAACAGAACAACAACTCCCCCCCCCACCTCCTGGCTGACAGAGAGATGCGTATATCTCAAATGCATCGAACATGGGGGTTAGCTGTTGCTTGTCGTGAATCCTGGACTCAGTGATGGCTATCACATCTATACAGTGTGACCTGAGATCATTTAAAAACTGGCCCTGTTTCGAGGGCATGCCTAGGCCACGTATATTCAAACATCCAACTTGTATAGTCACCATGCTGGTGAAGAAGAGTTAGGGATAGAAAAGGTGTTCGATCTACATGTCCAGATTGGGGGTGTTTGGGGAGGGAGGGGATCCTTTCAGCAGGACAGGGTTAAGGGTTTTTTGGCAGGGGTGGGTGGGGGGTCACATCATGTGGGAAGTTCCCTTTTTAAAGTTTCGTACTGTCGGGTTGTTACCCTGATTAGTTTATGGTTTGGAGGTGGGTCGTTGATGGGGAATACACATACATAAAATCAAGAAACAAAGAACTGGTGGAAACTGTCCGAAAGGAGTCCCACAATACTAATGGAAGGGAAAACCTTCCCCACCAACGACACGCCCTCAAACTTTAACCTAATCAGGGTAACAACCCTACAGTACGACACCTTAAAAGGGAACTTCCCACATGATGTGGGCCCCCCCTTGCCAAACACCACTTAACCGTGTCCTGCTAAAAGGATTGGGACATCGTGACCAGAGTTTTCAAGCGTCTGGAGCCATTCCTGGAAACGTCTCGCACCTTAGTGTTAGCGAGGGACTAGAATGGCATCTTAGACGCACGTTGGGACTATGTAGGAGCTTGTGATAATAGAGGGGGTATGTATGTATATATATATATATATATATGTGTGTGTGTGTGTGTGTGTGTGTGTGTGTGTGTGTGTGTGTGTGTGTGTGTGTGTATTCAGCCATTACAACTGCAGAGGTCCGACAAGCTATTGATTCCAGAGTCGGGCCAGATCGAATCTTGGGATGATCGATAGCCAAATGCACATCACCAATCAATAAACGTATAAACGTAATCAAGGTTTAACAAATCGTCCTTGTATTATTATTATTATTTCAATTGCCTTGCTTTGTGTTCATACGAGTTATCTCCAAGTCACAGCCGAGTGACCTCAAGAGCCAAGAAAGTCCGCCATGTTCAAGAGAGAACATACCTACACACACATGCATCTTTAGGTGTTTAGACTTGTGATGTACTTATATTGACAGAATCGTCCTTAGTATATGGGCAGTTCCCATTAGTACTATCTTTTGAATTTCTTCTATACGCGGGATTCCTGGGATTTGGGATAAGTAATCATTAGACACCTTAGGTATCATTCTTAGAGCGCCTACAACCACTGATATTGTTTTAGTTCCCAATTTCTATCTCCAGGTCTTTATACTTGCTCAATGTTTCAAATGTTTTTATAGATACATTCTTGTCTATTGGAACGGACATATCAATTAGCAGGCATACCCTCCTTTTAAAGTCCTTCAGTATTATATCAGGTCTATTTGCATCTATTTTTCGGTCTGTTTGGATGCTAAAGTTCCACAAGATTGAGATGTGATCTTTTTCAAGTACGGAAGGTGGTTGATGCTCGCACCAATTCTTTTGATGGGGTAAGGTCAAAATGCTTACACATTATCCAATGTATGTATTGTGCAGCTCTGTCGTGCCTGTTTAGATATTCGGTTGGAGCTATAGGACTGCACATTGAAATTATATGATCAATGGTCTCTGGGTGTTTTTTACATACACGGCATAATGGGTTACATCCATTTTTGAATATGTTGGCTTGATAATTTTATGTTGGAAGACACTGATCTTGTGCTTCAGTCTCCGATTTCAGTCCAGAGAATGCCAACCACTGATGGGTTAAAGTTTTGTCAATCACAGGATTGTTAGCTCTTTCTGGGTATTTTCCATACAGAGGCTTTTCTTGCCATTTCTTAGCCAGTTTCTGTAGCAGTTCTTTCTTTTCAGTTACTTTTACTTGCTTTGCTTTTTCTGTGTTTTTCATTTCAGCAGTAAAGGGAACTTCTGAAATTTATAGTTCATTACTATATCTTTGTGCATATTTTGTAATGGAATATGATCTTTTGATGCTTTCATGTTTCAAAACGTGTTTGATCATCCAATCATGTGCCTCACTTAGATATGTAGATAATCCAATTGTTGCAGTTTTCAAAGCAATATCTAACTGGATTAATCCACGTCCTCCTTCTTTCCTAGGGAGATATATATGTATCTGCCTTAGGGTGATGCATTCTGTGCATGGTTAAGAATTTTCTAATTTTTGTATCGAGCCTACGGATCTCTGTGCTTGACCAGTTGATGACATTGAAACTGTAGGTTACTAATGGTATGGCAAGCGTGTTTATGGCATCGATCCTATTCCTTGCATGCAACTCCGTTCTTAAGATTGCTCTTGCTCTACGATAACATTCCTTCCTTATCCTTTCCCTCGTTGTCGAGTGCTTGATTCCGTCTCCTTCACAAATACCTAGATATTTGTAAGTTTTCTCTTGAGCAAGTTCCCCCCGATCAAGATTAATGTCTGAACTTCTCAGCAGCTTTCTTCTGGTGAACGTGGCTTTGACGCATTTATCTAGTCCAAACTTCATTTTAATATCATCACTGAATTGCTTCACAGTGGACAATAGCCCTTGCAATTGCTCATCAATTTTTGCAAATAGTTTCGGGTCATCCATGTAGAACAAGAGATTAATGATTTGTCATAGACTTTATATCCATGTTTTGTTTCATTGAGCATTTTACTTAATGGTATAAGTGCGATGCAGAATAAAAGTGGTGATAAAGAGTCACCCTGAAAAATTCCACAATTAATATTAACTTCTCCAGATTCCAGTGATTTATTTTCACTATTCAAAACGAGTGTCGTTTTCCATGTTTTCATACTGAATGACAGGAGATATTTTGAAAATCTGATAACGGGAGATATTTTGAAAATCTCTAAACACTTTTCAATCCGTGGCAAACTAACGAATGCTTTTTTGTAATCTATCCAAGCAGTTGATAGATTTTTGTGTTTATTATGACAATCTTCCAGTATCATTTTGTTACCCAAAAGCTGATCCTTAGAGCCATATGAGCCTCGTTTACACCCTTTCTGCTCATTGAGAAATAGATCATTTGTTATCAGGTGATCATATGTATATTCAGTTAGGACTGATGTTAAAATTTTATTCATTGTGGTCAAGTAAGTTATCGGTCTTTAATTTTGGGGATTATTTGTCTCATCATTCTTCGAAAGTAGGAATGTAATGCCGTTAACTAGCCA
>OZ024742.1:74801504-74804004 GCA_964016885.1 Eledone cirrhosa | reverse complement strand
TCTTTTCACAATAATTTTCTTTCTAATGCATTGTTTGGTTTTCAAAATTATATATATATATATATATATATATATATATATATATATATATATATGTGTGTGTGTGTTTATCCCGGGTTCAATCGGGGGTAACCACAGTAAGTAAGGTACTCAATATAAAGCAAAGTATGAATATTTAATATAGAAATGGCTTCTACAGGACTATAACTGTTTCATTCGGAGGAAATCATCAGGAAAGATGACTGTCAATATAATATGGTGATATTTTACATTTTCTGGTGGTAGGGGAGGGTGGTGATTGGGATGGGTGGAGGTTATTGGCTGATGGATTTAAAGAAAGGGGATTTAGAGAAAAATACATAGTGATACAAACGCAGAAGTAGACAAACACAAACACGCTGAGAGGCACTCCTAATTTTCAAGGTTCATTTATTCCAAGCCAACTATGGGTTTTCATTGAGTTGCAATATTAAATGCTCTGCTAAAAGATGATGAGGTCTGCAAAGATGATCAGGTGTCTACAGTCATACAGACAGGATAGAGTCCAACCTGTTCCAGTAGGAGAACAGTGACTCCATCATTAAGTGGTTTAACTCTTTCAGCTTCAAAAAAGTTCACTCAATTCGACATTGTGGATTTTTACCCGTCGATTTCGGTGATCCTGTTGAACAAAGCGTTGGACTTTGCTACCACTTACACTGTCGTCCATGCATTGCACATTCCCGGAAAACCCTCCCCTTCAATAAAGGAGTAGCCTGGACAAAGAAGTCAACTACTTCATAACTATTCGACGTCTCAATGAGATCATTCGATAGTGCTGATGTATGCGACTTGGTTGGCTTATTTATTTTAGATATGTTACGTACTAGATTCCCGGACTTCCACACAGATTATACCGCGACGATGGACTGACCCTATAGAGCCATAAAAGTGGTCACAACCTGGAACGGTTTAAAAAAGATTTAATTACAACTTTTAATGCGTTAGGACTTAGGATAACGGTAGCTACCAACCTCACTAGCGTAGATTACTTAGACATAAATTTAGATCTTCACACATACACACCTTTAGACCCTTCCAGAAACTAAATGAAAAACTTAATTACATACACAAGGACTCATGCCACCCTCCTACAGTTTTTAGAAACTTCGTGAATAATATCGGTACTAAAATCTCTAAACTCTCCTCTAATAAAGCAATCTTTGACAGAGTGGCACTCTACTACAATGCGGAGTTAGCTAACAGCAGCTTCTCACAACCAATTACTCACTCCCCTGCTAACACCAACACCAATAGGAAAAGAAATCGAGCTGATAGAAAAACAATTTGGTCCCCCGCCACCTTCGCATTCAACGTTAAAACTAATGTAGGAACTTTTTTTAGCTCTCTTAGATAGACACTTCCCCGTAGGTCGCAAATACCGCTCCATCTTTAACAGACGCAGGGTGAAACTAGGATACTCCTGTGTTAAGAATATGAAGGCCCAGATCACCAACAGCCCTAAGTGCAACACCCCACCAGGTTGCTCTTTCTGAAAGCCTGAAGATTTTCCCCTTCAACAACAATGCAACACACCCGCTGTAATTTACGAAGCTGTAGTCACCTCTAACCGACCAAATTAATAACAAGAGGTTAAATCCTATGTAGGTAAGGTGGAGGGCCGGGTAAAGGAACGCTTCCTGAACCATCAGTCGACCTTTAGATACCCTGACAAACGATCATCCACGAAACTCGGGAGCCACGTATAATCCCCCAAAGACTCAGATGTAGATTACTCCATCCAATGGAAAGCTATTACAAAATCCAAGCCATTCGCAAGGGGAAATCCGCTTTGTGGGCTGTGCGTTGAAGAAAATATCAATATCCTGAGAAGTTTACGTAATAACGATTGCCTAAATTCAAGAAATGAACTTTTTCACGTTGTCCACACATCTAGAAACACCTATTACATAAATACAAAGCTCCAGATCAACAATCTATAATATTCTGAGTAGCTTGACTAATTTATTCCGGACATCCACAGTTATCACCCTCATATCGATCTATCGTGGGTTTACCTCCTCCAAGAAAAGTGACTGCTTATGCGCATGCGTATTCGTACGGTTGTCTGTCCTTTTCCGTACAACCTCATTTAGACCGAGCTGAGGATCCGATTAAGGTGAAACATTTGTTCTCGGTATTATGAACTAACTGTTATATACTTACATATATATATATATATATATATATATATATATATATATATATATATATATATATATATTTCAAGGTTCGATTATGCTAAGCAGACAAAAAGGAAATTCTTTAAGTGGGTATGTAACATGCTGTGTTAAAGTGTACAAAATGGTCAGGTCTTTATAATCACACACAGGCACACATGCGCGCACACACACACACACGCTCACACCCACACACCCATACACATATACACACAAACACCCACATATGTGCAAATACATACATACATATCTATAAATACACACGTATAAACATGTATATA
>OZ024742.1:74784004-74796504 GCA_964016885.1 Eledone cirrhosa | reverse complement strand
GTGTGTGTGTGAAGAACTTTCTCGCTGAATCGCGGTCTTCAAACTGATTTGTATGTACTGGGTGGTTCTATATAAATGGATTTGGTGTGTTTGTGGGTAGATGGGGTTTTAATATGTGTAGAAATGGGGGAGTGTTGAAAGCGGTTGGTGGTAGTAGTGAGTTGAGATAGCGAGTGGAAATCCTTTATTCTGCACGCACACACACACACACAAATTCGTTTTTGGTACTAAAAATTGCTAGGGACACATTCTTTTGAACAAAAGAATCCAAGCTTAAGTGACCCAAACAAATTATACCCCCTAATGTGCTGCTCACAAACACCTAAAAACATTCTTCTTGAACAAAAGAATTCTAAAATTGACCAAAACACATCACACCTGCTGTATATATATTTTTTCTCTCTCCCCCTCCCCCAAATCCCACACACCACTCGCTATCTCAACTCACTACTACCACCAACCGCTTTCAACACTCCCCCATTCCTACACATATTTCACTTAAGAAAAGACTTTGCTTAAGAATTTCATCTCAAGCTCTCTTTAAAAATTTCAAATTGTAAACCTTTGGATTTTTGAAGAAAATAAATTATTTGGAACCACAAGTAAAGTTTCTATTCTATTTCCTTTTTTAAAAAGTTTCTATTCTATTTCCTTTTTTAAAAAGTTTCTATTCTATTTCCTTTTTTAAAAAAAAAAAAAAAATATATATATATATATATATATATATATATATATATATATATATATATATATATATATACACACGCACACACACACACACATTATATATCGTTTTGCATTGTCCTTGCGCTGAAGCGCTGAATTGTTGTTGCGCTAAATTGTCGTTGCGCTAGATTGTCATGCGCTGAATTGTCGGCGCTGAGTTGTCCTGCGCGGAATTGTCGGTTCACGATATGTATGTGTATATAAATATATATACATATATATATATATGTGTGTGTGGATGTGTGTGTGTGTGTGGTGTGTGTGTGTGTGTGTGTGTGTGTAACTATGTTTGTTGTACAATAAAGATTATAGAACCGGATACCAGATTAACGAGCGGAAAATGAATAATGAATATCATCAATATATATACACACGTATGTGTGTGTATATATATATATATTGAGTAGATGTTGGTTGTTTACCGACACCTTAGTATGCAGATTGGAGCACTCGACGAAGTACGCAGGTTGGTTTGGTTACTCCGGAGTAATGTAAAATAAAGTAATTAAGTCAAATATTAAGGATTTGGCTTCGTTTATTAAAGATGTACTGCTACATATATTTCAGTGACACATTTCCAGTAATGCGTTATGCGATGCGGGCGGTGCCCTCTGGATTTAAAAATCCGTTTGAGGCGGTCGTGAGGATTATTCTGTGCATGATGCTGGGTCCTTTTGTCGTGGTGGAATGCGCGTCACCTCATGCGTCTAATAAAGGAGTTTGTGTGGGGAATAATTAGGCTCATGTATGCGTTGTCAGAAGGGATCAGGATGTCCTTTGAAGAAGAAGAGTACTGGAATTTCTCCATGGCGATTCACTGTAAGCGCTCTACTTATAAAGGAGCAAAATATAAATGTGTGGTTAACAAGCACAACACCAAGCGCACCTACATCGGCGCAGCATCCACGACCTTTAAATCGAGGATGAACAATCACACGAACTCATTCAAGGACTGGAGCAAGAAACACTCCACTAGGCTGCCGGACCTAATATGGGACTTGAAGGACACCGGCACCACGTATAATCTCAACTGGAGTATCGTTCAACGTACCAGTGCATATTCGGCCGGCGAAAGGAAGTGCAGGCTATGCCTGTCCGAGGCCATGGAGATAGTGGGGTTAAAGGATGTCGCAGTCAACCTGAAATCATAGATCATCATGTCATGCAGACACCAGCGAAGATGCACACTCTCCGCATGGGTACCCCCGGGTGGCCCCAACTAAAGCTATACGGGGAAGCGGACGACAGTCGGAGTGGCGTTGCGGGTCCATGAGACCCGACACCATACTCTGATGACTATGTATGCCCTGCGGGGTAGATCGACACACTCAATGCTGCCAATTTGACTCTGCACCTCATCTTAAACTCCGCCGTCTCAGTAGCCAGGACACGGTGGTTCAATTTCCATGGGTATGATCACTCCCGCATCTCATCACTAAGGCACTCTATTTCACCCACAGTAACATACTACATTATAAACTGTTCTTCCGCATTCCCTACATATGTATTTTTTTAAATAGTGTGTGTATTTTCTCTATGTATTCCATTATGTAACACTTTATGTATTTTTTCATGTACAACACCATGTGTATTTTTTATATATTTTATATATTTATTTATATATTTTTTATATATTCTTTATATATTTTTTATATATGTTTTGGGTATACCCTTTACATTATTCCTATGAGCTTCCCATATGTAATTTTGTTTAAGGTTTCTGTATGTGCATTAGTTCACGTTAGCACCATAATGCCAACTCAGTCAACATGTGCAGCAAAGTGTGTCTGCATATACGTATATACCGTTTTGAGAGATGCTGCATATATTCATCGACGTATCCCCATATGTACTTTTTTTGTATTTCTCACGTATTTTCCCACGTAATATTTCATTGTGAAGTAAATGATGTACAGCATCATGTGCATGCTTATATGCACTTTCCAAATAATTTTGTACAGTTTATTTTCATATATGTGCGCACCTGTGTGTATGTGTGTCTGTCTGGATGTGAGTGTATATATGGGTGCGTGTGTGTATATATATATGTATATATGTGTGTATATATATGTATATATGTGTGTGTGTATACGTACACACACATATATATATATATATATATGTGTGTGTGTGTGTGTGCGCGTGTGCATGCACACACACATGTATATATATATGGTGGCTGCCAACTAGTTTTCGAGTACGGCCACTACTTTATATCCATGTAGGAGAACCCCTACCGATGCGCTGAACGAGTGTGACTTTTTAGTCCAGCCAGCGACTTGAAAACTCTGGTACAAACACTACACTTGTGACAATTATTGACACATAGTGCTGGGCCCATGTGATGACAAGTGCAGAGAGATCTCCAGATATAAAGCAATGCCTGTGCCGTGAAGCTTTTATAGTGAGCAAAGGCACTGCACAAAGCCAGTCCCACTCTCTTAACCAAGATGATATTTACCAAAAAGAAGAACACTTCAACATCATTGGATACCATCAGGGTTGCAGGTGTTATATCAGAGTTTTCCTTCTCCTAGAATTCTGCCTTGACAAAGGCTAAGGGGTCATCGCTCCCGGTGATTTTGGATGGCCATTGACTCTCAAGAGCTCCTTTGCCCTTTGACAGGTTTTGTTTTTAGTCCTGCAGGATGTCCAAAGTCACCCTCCTCACCAAGAAACCTTAGTGGGGTTGCCAGTTTAGTCGCCAACGACCCGACCATGAGACAGGTTGTACTGGGATACATGTTACCAGTAGCACCTGACATATATATATCATATATATATATATATATATGTATATATACACACATATATATATGTGTGTGTGTACACATGTGTGTAAACATATATATGTGTATATATATATATATATATATATATATATATATATATATATATATATATATATATATATATATATAAATACATTATCGGAGGAAGCATTTAGCGATACTCCGGCCAAATCCCAACTATATATATAATTATGTCTCATATAAAATAATACAACCAACTATCCACGAAATACAGTATAGTTAGCACCCCAAACACATAATTGGGATTATACTCAGGTATATCCTAATGTTTGTTGAATGAGATGGAGTTGGTCAGAGTATCGCTAAAAACTTTCTCTGTTAATGTATTAAATATTATACTCTTGGATGGCCAGATATGAAAATTCCAGATATTTAGGTATGACTATCTTTATTTATTATTTATATGAATTATTGATTGCTTCTTCCTGTATCTCATATCTATTATTTTGCCTGAGAAAATACTTCTATGTATATATAAATAATTGTTTCTACTTTTTAGCACAAAGCCAGCAAATACCCAGTGCATTACTGATACTTTATTTTATCGACCCTGTAAGGATGAAAGGCAAAGTTAAGGTCGGTGGGATTTGAACTCAGATCATAAAGGGGGGTAACTCTATGCTTCAAAACATGGCGTCCGACCCTCTACCGATACTGCCAATCCACCGATAAATAATGCGTACATATATTTATTTTTTTAATATCTCTGTGTGTGTATGAATAATACGTACATATATTTATTTTTTTAATATCCGATTGAGTTCTTCACACGTGGTTAGAATTCCTAACAGGGTTCAATGGCCTACATGTATATTATTTTATATTTTACGATGAACACCTCTTCCCTTTTGGGGTCTGTGGGAAATTTCTTTTTGAAGGACTACTGGGTTTTCATACTTAGCGGTCCTTCTAGCACTGACGGAGACTATTATTGAATATTAATATCAATGTAGGGTTTTATATTGATATTACCTGGGCATCCACTGATGAGATATAAGGGCCCACTTGTATGTATATCTATGGATTATATACAAGCTTCTACATAACTTGGAGATTATTTTTCCCACCTTGTAGAAGTCTTATAACGAAACGATCGTATGGCAAGAAAGAGAGATTTATTTAATTATGTCTCATATAAAATAATACAACCAACTATCCACGAAATACAGTATAGTTAGCACCCCAAACACTTAATTGGGATTATACTCAGGTATATCCTAATGTTTGTTGAGTGAGATGGAGTTGGTCAGAGTATCGCTAAAAGCTTTCTCTGTTAATGTATTAAATATATATATATATATGTATATAGTATTAAGGATACTATTTATGGTTATGTATATAATAAAACCTTTTATGGTTATATATTTTTTATATACAAACCCCAAATAGTGAAATATAGTCATTCATTACTATCTTATTACCAGTAAGATAAATAGCTCAATGTAATAACATCAGTTGTTTTACAGAGCAGTTATATAGAGATTACAATAATCAAAGTTCAGTTTAAATCATTTATTTGCTTACAAATGTTTCCTCCAAACCGAGGTTTGGATTCTTCGGAGCAACTATTTAGTGATCTATAACATACTTGACCTCCTTTTCAACACAAGAGACATATAAAAACATATGCATATAACATATGCATATAACCCACAGCGGGATGACATCCATCCAGCATGGCAATTTACATATAAAGGTTAAAGGATAAAAATAAAAATAAAAATAAAACATTGGCAGTTTATGAAGATAAAGGAAGAGGAAAGTTTAGAGTAGTCAGTGTATGAAACAATCTCACGTGTAGCATGCATATATATATATATACATACATATATATATATATATATATATGTGTGTGTGTGTGTGACTGTGTATTAATAGATACATGTATAAAAGAGGGTCCCTTATGTGTACGTGGGGGCGTGTGTCTGCGTATGAATATACTATATGAGAGGTGAATATATATATGTATGTACATGTGTGAACGCAAACACGCAAGCTCTATATATATATGTGTGTGTGTGTGTGTGTGTGTGTGTGTGTGTGTGTGTGTGTGTGTGTGTGTGTGTGTGTGTGTGTGTGTGTGTGTGTGTGTGTGTGTGTGTGTGTGTGTGTGTGTGTGTGTGTGTGTGTCCACACAGATAAGTGTACGATTAATAGCTCGGAATGCCTGTATATAGGTGTGAGCACAAGTGCCTGTGGCTGTATATGTAATAGGGAGGCAGGCAAACAAAAGATTGGCATGTGAATTCATAACAACTATCCTACACACACCAGTAATTTATGGCGACGGCATTGGAGTGAGTGACAGCTCACGCCTGAATGGAGTAGGCCAGAGGGCAGATTTCAGTGGTCAAGCACTATGATGACATCGCGAACTATCAACCAATCTAAGGGCCGCGTAAACAGGATTATGGCAGATGATAACAATTCGAAGGGTCGGAGTCTAGCAGAAAGAGAATTTGCTTCGAAATCACTAGACGTATCTGAGGAACTTGCGAATCCAGAGTCAGGTTCAATCCACAAACAGATCGCACCTCGAGCTGTTCGCCGGAGAAACAATTGTAATACGTAATAAATTGTGTCTCGATGCATCACTGATTCTTCGTTTTCCCTATTATATATATATAAATGTAATCTGAGTTTTTCGAATATTAATAAAAAATGTTCGATTCGTTTGCAATCATGCAAGCAGCCTCTTTAAAGCCATGTCAGTAGAATGACCCATCATTCTTGCTCTTGTGTTGGAATGTAAACAGAACTGCAGACACTAATATTTCTAGGTATTACCCTACCTGCCAACTGTCAGAGCTAGTGAAAATATGATATTTTCTAAAATATACAGTGACAAATCGGCATGATTTGCATATTAGCAGACTGCCTGATCAGTCAGATCTGCATATTAGCAGACCCACTGATCAGCCAGATTTGCATATCAGCAGATAAACCAGTCAGTTTCATATATACAAGCGATTAGTGTCTGCAGTTCTATTTACAGGCCAACACAAGAGCAAGAATGACGAGGTCATTCTACTGACATGGCTTTAAAGAGGCTGTTTGCATAATTGCAAACGAATCGAATATTATTAATATTCGAAAAACTCAGATTACATTTATATATATATATATATATATATATATATATATATATATATATATATATATATATATATATATATATATATATATATATTAAAATATAAGTATTAATAAAATAGATGTTCTTTTGATCAATTACATTTTATTATACATATTTCGGATATACAACAGTACGTCCTCATCAGACAAAATATAATGATACATGACATACCCTGAGATGTTAAATGGTTAAGATTTAATCAAGGTAGTGATTACCCGATAGGAAATTTTGCTTATATAATATTTGTGTGAGAGTGCGAAAACGTAATGAATTCATTAGAGAATGTGTGAGTAAGAAAAAACGTTGCATACTTAAAGTGTTCTAAAATTTTAAATTGTATGATACTATATCTAGGGAAACGTCTCATGAATCATAACAGCCAGTGATAGCCACTGGAAAAAGATTTATAAGGAGGGAAAGATAAAGTGGGCGGGGGTCGAAAGTTAAACGGTTAGAATTTGGAAATATTTAATTTATAATATTAATGCAAAGACTCCGGATTTCAGGATTATTTGCTATTTATTTATATATTATTTATATAAATTCGATAAGTGTGTTATCATTTCTAAACTTCTAAATTGTGAGAATAACATTTTAAAGGATTTAGCTGGCACGTAAAGAATGAAATATTATACTGTTGATTAATTACCTAAATCTAAACTTTAACAAATATCTCAACATATTATGTATGTAAATCTTTTGAAGTACTTATTGTTATAAATATTTGAATAACTATTATATATATAGGTATATATTAATGAGTCAGAATGTATAAGGTAAAAATAAAATAAAATAATATGTTACAGATAAAATTTATAGATATGTATAACCAAGATATCAACGTATTATTAGATATAGGGATGTATACATATAGATATATATTAGGTATTATTAATGTAGTATACTTTAGGTAAATGATAACAGTTATACTCTTAACAACGTGTTACATCTAAATATATATATACATATAAGAAAAACGAACAATGAGTGCATGTATAAAATTCAAAATAATGTCTATAATAATTTTTTAGTTTAGATATTTTCTCTATATTTGAATCATGTATATAGAAGTATGGTAGGTATATTTAAAAATATTTAAAAATATATAAAATACATTATATAACTACATATATATTATAAAACATTATATTATAAATAAATAAATAAATAAATAAGAGATCGAAAGTACAGCGAAAAAATTCACATTTATATATAAGTTTGAATCCGTCTCAAATTTAGATATTATAGTGCAGTAAGTATATTTAAAAGAAGTATATGCTATATTATACTATAAATAATAGATCAAAAGGTCATTAAACATTTGGAGTTATAGATAAGTTTCGTAAATATTTTTTGGATTGGGTATTAAAACTAAAATTTAAAAGAGATTACAAATGTATTAAAAATTCATAGTTAAATAAATTCAATAGATATGTAAGGATTAGGTATTGTACTAAATTATAGATAAATGAGGGTGTTGATCAAAGTTAACAAATAAAATTGTGTGTATCAATGTTTAGGCATGCTAATTGAAATATTGTCATTCATTCTAACGTTGTTTTTTCCATAGATATCCATAAAATAAAGCAATATTAAAGGCCATTGATGTTTTTTACTGTTGATTATATATTCATGGTAACCGAGTTGTTATTGGTTCTTTCTTTCTCGTTTTATGTGAGGCTGAAAAAGTGGACATAGCTTTAGGGAGGGAATTAGAGAATAATTCACTTTTTTGTTAATTAAGGTCTCATAATTATTAATAATCAACAGGGTCTCCATTGTACAGAGCGGGCAGTTATTTGATATACTAGAGTGCGGTAAATTCGACAGTTCCGAAGTTTTGTCCAAAGAATGGAGTATTCCAGGTTCTTCTCTTTTAAAGACCATATGAGTTGTGATAAAGACGTGGATGATTTCTTCTTAGAGTTCGAGAATGAGCATTTATGGTTCGCGAAACGAAGTTTGAATGTGGACGAGGTTGATACAATGTAATTGTATGTTTTATGGTCAGTTTTTACAGTGCATTTATAAACCAAATTACTATCTAAACAATTATTTTGCAAAGGGCAAGTACTTATATTTCTACAATTACAATTTGGTTTAGTATCATTAATGTTAACTCTATTATTATGATCATTATGTTGGTTTGGTTTTAGGATTTTGACGTTTAATTTGGCGATGTTTTGGGCCATGTTACTGGTTGTAGAATTTCCGAATTTAATGGTATGTCTATTAAAAATGGAATGGTATTTATGTTGAGTAGGGAAAGAGGTGTCAAGAGCTTTAAAGAATAGTTTTGCAATTGGTGTTTTAACTGCGACCGACGCTGGGGTGCAAACCATATGACTGGTGTAGATCTAGTTCGTATTCTCGATTTATTTAGCGTATGTGTGTTTGAGTTATAGTTATTATAGTTAGTCTTATATGTTTTATAATTTTTATTATTATTATTAGGAATAATACTTGGATTGTTATTATCTACATATTCTATATTATTCATATATCCTTCTCTTTTTAAAGCGTTGTTGTAATATTCCGCATTTTTATCAAATATATTTTTATTAGCTGATATTTTATTAATACGTTTTTGCACACTATTTACTATAGCTTCTTTTTACAGATCTAGCGTGATTTGAATAGTTACTAACATAGTTTAAATTTTCATTAGGCTTATGAAAAGGGTAAGAGAAGCCAGTGTTTAAGTTAAAGGTAACGTCAAGGAAATTAACTATTTTGGTACCATTTTCTACTTCTAATTTAAGGTCGTACGTTTTAAAGAATTTTATTATACTTTTCTTAACTCTATTTAATTCTATATTATTGTGTTTGAGCACCGTAAATAAAATGTCATCTATATATAAACCACCGGTAATCTCCGGCAGTTTTCTATGTTTAATATGAAAATTCCCAGAAGATCTGTGATTTGCGCGGAATCAGATGCCCCCATAGTGATATCAAAGTTTCTTTCTCTATCTGAGCGTGTCCAAAGTTCGTTATTGAATTTAATGAGAGTTCTTCTAGCTGTTAAAATTATATCTATTCCATTTGTGGTTAGATCAGTATGCTTATAAGCATATGAGAGGGCCTTATTTAGAAGTTCAGGTGTTATAGAAGAATAGTAGTTAGTAATTACCATCTGGATGAATTTATAGTTTTTCTTATCTTCAATGTTTTTGTACCATTCAATGACATCGTTTGTATCTTTCCATAAGCTGAAACTAGATCTCAATTTAAGAGTGGGTAATATTCTATCTATGATGTTTTTACTGATTACTCCTATATCCGATTTCGATGGAGCAATCAGTTTAACTGGCATTTCTTCCTTAAAGTTTCTTTTATAATCCTTCAGGTTAATCCTCGGCTGTCTAGGTAAGAATGGCTCAGTACTTTCTTGTATTCCTAGATTGGTAATTAAATTATAAGCTTCTTCATTAATTTCAGTAAGATCATCAGCCGGGGCTTTTTTGTAATTTTTCCTAAGTTCTTTCAGGATCAGGTCGTTATATTCGTCATTGCTTATCCCATATAAATTATTAGTTTTGTCAGATTTAACCAATACTTTGTTAACATTTTTTATTTCAGTGATTTTATCTTTTAGAGATCTGAGGTATTGGTGACCTATATATGGGTTTATCATAAATTTAATATTTTTGATTATGCCGAGCATTTCTGTTTCAAATACCTCCGGGAGTTTGTTGTATGGAGGATTTTTTCTTGATTTAAACAAAGATTCAAACTGATTATTGTTGGTTTTTCTTTCAGCATCTTTATTTTCGAAATGAAAAGCTCCCTATCTTAATCTTCTAATAAAAGAGTTTGTCTGTTCTATAGTTTTCCACACTTTATCTTTCCCTCCTTATAAATCTTTTTCCAGTGGCTATCACTGGCTGTTATGATTCATGAGACGTTTCCCTAAATATAGTATCATACAATTTAAAATTTTAGAACACTTTAAGTATGCAGCGTTTTTTTCTTATCCACACATTCTCTAATGAATTCATTGCGTTTTCGCACTCTCACACAAATATTATATGAGCAAAATTTTCTATCGGGTAATCACTAGCTTGATTAAATCTTAACCATTTAACATCTCAGGGTATGTCATGTATCATTATATTTTGTCTGATGAGGACGTACTGTTGTACATCCGAAATATGTATAATAAAATGTAATTGATCAAAAGAACATCTATTTTATTAATACTTATATTTTAATATTAATAACTCCTGAAAATTATTTTCCGTTGAGTGATTCCAATCTACTGTAAAACTCATTCTTTGACATAATCATCGAATATTGTTTAACAACTTAATACTTATATATATATATATAAGTTTATCCCGGATTCAATCGGGGGTAACCACAGTAAGTAAGGTACTCAATACGAAGCAGAGTATAAATATTTAATATAGAAAAGGCTTCTACGGGACTAGAATTGTTTCATTCGGGAGAAATCATCAGGAGGCCGTCGGCTTCCTGATGAGTTCTCCAGAATGAATCAGTTCTAGTCCTGTAGAAGCCTTTTCTATATTATATATATATATATATATATATATATATATATATATGAAAGACGTAAAATAAGAAAATTATAAAAATTAACTTACTAAAATTTCACTCCAACTAATTAGTTTCTGAAAGGGAATAAACATTGTTTCCGAATGGAACCCAGGGTGAAAGCCTTTCGTCATCAGGAAGTCTATTCTCAGCTAAGTTCCCAGGCGATGCGTGGACACAGGGAACTTATACAATAATAATTCAGTGGATGGAAAAAAGCAAACGTGGACTAAATTCCAAGACATTGAAAAAATCACTGCCTACTTGGTCGGTGGCAAATTCAAAAGGATTTGCAATTATGCAAACATGCCTCATAATTGCATAATTGCAAACGAATCGAATATTATTATTAATATTCGAAAAACTGAGATTACAAATATTGTATTCAGCCATGTAGAGCGAAATTTTTTTTTGAATTATATATATATATATATATATATCGCTCATGAAATCCACCCACCTTATGCTGACCGGACAACCATGTTGCTTGTTTATTTTCCTATCTTCGGTTTGCTTTTATCCTTCTATGTTGTTTACTTGTCCCTCTCGCTTTACGCGAATTACTGGTCCCAATAACTATTTTTTGTTATTGCTCGCACCAACCTGGGGTATCTGATTTTTAATGCGATGAAATACCAATGATGGTTGGAAAATCACTGACGAAGGACTATTTTTATCATATGTAACCCATGTGCAACCACGCAGTATTCTTCTTTCTTCTCATGCTTTATATATATATATATATATATATATATATTTCGCGACGAATACATTTTCCTTCTTTCTTACATTTGGATTCATCTCGAAAGGTCTTTTTTCTAAGCGCTCATATATTCACCTAGCTTATGCTAACAGAATAACTATGTAGCTTGTTCCCTTCCTATCTACGGTTAGCTTTCCTCTTTGTTGTTTACTTGTCTCATTCGCTTTACACGTTTTAATTGTCCTAATAACTTAATTTAGTTATTATTGCACCAACGTGAGGTATATGATTTTTAATGCAATGAAATATCTATGATCGTTGGCAAATCACTGATGAGGGACTCATTTTATAACATGTTATCCATGTGCAACCTGCAGTATTCTTCTCCCCATTTTTTCACATATATATATATATATATATATATATATATATATATATATATATATATATATATATATATATAAAAAGATATGTATATATATATATATAGTAATAATAATAAAATTGAAGACTAAAATCCAAAGAGGGCTCGATAAGGAAAATATATATCAAATATATAAGAACC
>OZ024742.1:74699004-74779004 GCA_964016885.1 Eledone cirrhosa | reverse complement strand
GGCAGAAATTAGAAATTGGAATAAATTCTATTCTATAGCGATTAGGTCTTCAAAATGTTTATTATAAACATACAGAATATTTTCGAATATTCTATGTCTATATTCACATATATATCGCTATTTCAGAGCATTTATTCCAATTTCTAATTTCTGCCGGACCGGCAACCGCTCTTTCAAACCAGTTCCTGTACACAGCTAAGTATTCTATAAGTCTCTAGCTGTGTCATTCTCGATAAAAGCACTGGATATGTAGTCCTGATGATTTCTAACGAGAATGAAACGCGTAGATTACTTCCCTTGCTTTTATCGAGAATCTAATTGTAATACGTGACGTATTCTATTCTATAGCGATTAGGTCTTCAAAATGTTTATTATAAACATACAGAATATTTTCGAATATTCTATGTCTATATTCACATATATATCGCTATTTCAGAGCATTTATTCCAATTTCTAATTTCTGCCGGACCGGCAACCGCTCTTTCAAACCAGTTCCTGTACACAGCTAAGTATTCTATAAGTCTCTAGCTGTGTCATTCTCGATAAAAGCACTGGATATGTAGTCCTGATGATTTCTAACGAGAATGAAACGCGTAGATTACTTCCCTTGCTTTTATCGAGAATCTAATTGTAATACGTGACGTATTCTATTCTATAGCGATTAGGTCTTCAAAATGTTTATTATAAACATACAGAATATTTTCGAATATTCTATGTCTATATTCACATATATATCGCTATTTCAGAGCATTTATTCCAATTTCTAATTTCTGCCGGACCGGCAACCGCTCTTTCAAACCAGTTCCTGTACACAGCTAAGTATTCTATAAGTCTCTAGCTGTGTCATTCTCGATAAAAGCACTGGATATGTAGTCTTGATGATTTCTAACGAGAATGAAACGCGTAGATTACTTCCCTTGCTTTTATCGAGAATCTAATTGTAATACGTGACGTATTCTATTCTATAGCGATTAGGTCTTCAAAATGTTTATTATAAACATACAGAATATTTTCGAATATTCTATGTCTATATTCACATATATATCGCTATTTCAGAGCATTTATTCCAATTTCTAATTTCTGCCGGACCGGCAACCGCTCTTTCAAACCAGTTCCTGTACACAGCTAAGTATTCTATAAGTCTCTAGCTGTGTCATTCTCGATAAAAGCACTGGATATGTAGTCCTGATGATTTCTAACGAGAATGAAACGCGTAGATTACTTCCCTTGCTTTTATCGAGAATCTAATTGTAATACGTGACGTATTCTATTCTATAGCGATTAGGTCTTCAAAATGTTTATTATAAACATACAGAATATTTTCGAATATTCTATGTCTATATTCACATATATATCGCTATTTCAGAGCATTTATTCCAATTTCTAATTTCTGCCGGACCTGCAACCGCTCTTTCAAACCAGTTCCTGTACACAGCTAAGTATTCTATAAGTCTCTAGCTGTGTCATTCTCGATAAAAGCACTGGATATGTAGTCCTGATGATTTCTAACGAGAATGAAACGCGTAGATTACTTCCCTTGCTTTTATCGAGAATCTAATTGTAATACGTGACGTATTCTATTCTATAGCGATTAGGTCTTCAAAATGTTTATTATAAACATACAGAATATTTTCGAATATTCTATGTCTATATTCACATATATATCGCTATTTCAGAGCATTTATTCCAATTTCTAATTTCTGCCGGACCGGCAACCGCTCTTTCAAACCAGTTCCTGTACACAGCTAAGTATTCTATAAGTCTCTAGCTGTGTCATTCTCGATAAAAGCACTGGATATGTAGTCCTGATGATTTCTAACGAGAATGAAACGCGTAGATTACTTCCCTTGCTTTTATCGAGAATCTAATTGTAATACGTGACGTATTCTATTCTATAGCGATTAGGTCTTCAAAATGTTTATTATAAACATACAGAATATTTTCGAATATTCTATGTCTATATTCACATATATATCGCTATTTCAGAGCATTTATTCCAATTTCTAATTTCTGCCGGACCGGCAACCGCTCTTTCAAACCAGTTCCTGTACACAGCTAAGTATTCTATAAGTCTCTAGCTGTGTCATTCTCGATAAAAGCACTGGATATGTAGTCCTGATGATTTCTAACGAGAATGAAACGCGTAGATTACTTCCCTTGCTTTTATCGAGAATCTAATTGTAATACGTGACGTATTCTATTCTATAGCGATTAGGTCTTCAAAATGTTTATTATAAACATACAGAATATTTTCGAATATTCTATGTCTATATTCATATATATATATATACATCTTCTTGTGACGCTAAACTCCACCAGATGCAGACTGCGCACCAACATGAGATATTTCTCTCCACAAAGTTCGATCACCAGCAACATAATTCAAAGAGCGAAGATCAAGTCAAGTCCATGAATTGACATTATCAAGCCATCGTTTTGGCTGCCGGCCTCTGCTTCTCTTACCAGCCAACCTTCCTTCCAGGCATAACCTACTCACACCACGAGTTGATCTTTTTATATGGCCATATAGTTTTAGTACTCTTGACTTGACAATTGATATAATTGATGTAAGTTTGGTAATGTTGAGCAGCTCACTGATAGAAATAAGGTCGCTGAGCCATGAATAGACAAATCCTTTAAATATAATGATTTGTGTATTTAGGATAGTTATAACACACTCTCTCTCACACACACACAAATATATATATGTATATTTACATATATATATATAAATACTTTAAGATATATAAATATATATATATATATATATATATGTGTGTGTGTGTGTGTATTTATTTATATACTGCAGTAAATGTTTGGTAGAAATGTCCAAAGATAAGAACACTCAGTCCATAGCACGAGTTTGGTATAAATAGTTACAACAGTAACTCATTCAGCCTGTCATAAAAAAAGTAAAAATAAAGATGGCCGCCGGAGGTTGAATTTGGTTTCATATCAGAAATATAACTTGAGAGTTTAAACAAAGGCAGACAATTTAGAAAATAGTTTTATTTTTTTTATTTTTTATTATGAGCGAAAAGGTAAAATCAAGGGAGGTAATGCTTAACACAATCAAATTGGGGGGAAATAATTTTTCCAGCTGATTCAAAGTATCCAAATTCCTTGATATACAAAATATGTCTAAGCCATTTACTAAGAATATACATCTTTTCGTGTGGACAGCGTGTATTCAGGCAGTGTTTATCTGAAACTAGTTGGGAGAGTATATTCCATTTTTCCGAGTTACAAAGGCAACATACTTTCGTCCCATTAACATAGGTGGTAGAGGTAGATATTTCTAATATACTTCATTTGATGAGAAAAAGTGTGCCGTTATTCTTCTGGCTCCATATCTGATTTGCGAACTGGGTGGCATGTTTTTTGTCAGGATGGCTGAAAATTGTTTCGTGATTCAGGTACCTGATTTTGAACCGGCTCTCGGACATACCGACATAGGTCCAGGTTTCAGTTTCGTGGTTCTGGTTGGTGATGGTAAACTCTGCTTGATATATCACCACCGGAGTGTTACCCTGTTGGTCTAGTGGGCATGTTTCTGTTGTTCTACGTGAGCATCCGTACGGTGGATGGCTTTTGTATATATATATATATATATATATATATATATATATATATATATATATAAAGAAAAAGGGATGAAATCGAAAATGCAACTGAAGTCTTATTTTTTTTTTAAATATATATATTTATTTGGTTCCTTTACCGGTTTCGCAGTTCTTCTGCTTTTCAAAAGGTGAGTTGAGATGGAGGGTCTGTGGTTTTCCTCACATCTGGTTGGTCTCTAAATGTTCTTGTTTTATATGGAAAAAGTGGCTCGAAAGCCAGGTTTTTCGAGAAGTAATTTGATTGGTTTGTCAATAATTATAATAAATTTCGCGCCAGTTCGCGTTACAATAGTTCTTCAAATAAGAGAGGGGGGGGTTGTCACAGGTTGTTTTTTCATATATGAGTGTTTGAATTTCTTTTTACTTGAAAAAAGGAGGCTCACGAAGGCTTTTTTTGGTTGGTTATAAATGAAATTTGGCTGTCACGTGAACAAGTTTTCATTACATTTTTGCGCCCTTATTTGGAAAACTATTCTGTAGTCTTTATAGTGAATGTTATGACAATGGAGAGATAGTGGTCAAGGGAAAAGGGATTGGGAGAAATGTTCTGGTTCAGTGAATATGGCCAGCTGTCAGAGTTCAGGTGTCAGAGTTCAGATTTTCTATTGAGACTGAAGATATGTGTTTATTTGTGTGCTTGTGTGTGTGTATATGTGTGTGTGTGTGTGTGTGTATGTGTGTATTGGAAGATGATTCTATTAGTAGAGATGGGGGAGGGAGTTGTGTGTGTGTGTATATGGGTGTTATGTGTGTGTGTGCGAGTATGTTAAGATGGAGAGGATATATATTTTGTGTGTGTGTATATATATATGTGTGTAGGAAAGTGGTTCTATTAGTAGAAATGGGGAGGGAGTTGTAGGTGTGGGGGTTGTTATGTGTGTGTATGGGTGTTATGTGTGTGGGTGTATGGTTAGCATGTTAAGATGAAGAGAATATATATATATATATATATATATTGTGTGTGTGTATGTATGTGTGTAGGAAAGTGATTCCTTTAGTAGGAATATTTTTGAATGAACATATTTTCCTGACTTTTTCGTGTTTGCTGTTGTATTGCCAGTGCAAACGTATGTTAAGGTTTATTTAGTTCGGGTTTTTATTTTCTAAAGTAGAAGGTGTTATGTGTGTGTGTGTATGTCATATTGTGGTGTTGACATAATGTATATTAAACCTTATTTAATGTTGGTCTATATTTTTGAATAAACATATTTTCCTTATTTATTCGCATTTGTTCTGTTGTATTGTTAGCGCAAAGGTAAAATGGGAAGACTTGGAATTTGGGTGTCTTATTACTTGCGCAAATGTCTAGATGTGCACTTAGTGGTATCTGTCTCGTGGTTGGATCTCGTAATTGTTGGCGATGAACTGTCATTCTGTTTCTGAGTGCGAGTTTAGTTTGTCCTATATAATCTTCATTGCATCCTTTACATTTAATGGCATAAATTAGATTTTTTGATGAGCAAGTGAAGTGATTTTTTACAGTAAAATTTTGTCCTGATTTAAATGTAAACGTGTTGCCTTCAATGAGGTTAGTGCAGGTTCCACAATTAGAGCGACCACATTTTTTGATACTTGGTTGTGGGTTTGTGGTAGGTAATTTGGCATTGGTGAGTAATGTTTTCAGTGATTTTGGTTGTCTTTTGCTTTTGATTATTTTGTGTGTTTCAAGGGCTTTTTTCATTCTTGGGTTTTGTTTTAGTAGTGGGATGTTATTGTGAATAGTGTTGTAAGCTTCCGCATTTCTTGGGTTGTGTGTTGAGATATATGATAGAATATTGGACGTACCTTGAATTTGTTTCTCTTTCCGTAAAGGAACCAAATAAATATATATATTTTTAAAAAAAATAAGACTTCAGTTGCATTTTCGATTTCATCTCTTTTTCTTTATACTTCCACTCGTGTAGGACACCTCGGTTATTTTTCATTTTGTAAAAAAAACCTCATTTTGTAAAAAAAATGTATATATATATATATATTATTCCCTGTGTATATGTATATGTATATATATGTATATGCATATATATATGTATATGTATATATATGTATATGTATATATATGTATATATGTATATGTATATATATATATATATACAAATTATTCCCTGTGATTGTTTCATATATTTATTTTAGATATATATATATGTAAATTTATTTCATGTTAAAATAGAATGCTCGGATCTATTCATTGGAATCTTGGAGCATATTCTACGGTGGATATGGCGCATGTCTCTCCAACATGATACCCTTAATTTAATTTTGGATATACACACGGCCCCTTAATTGTAGAGCTAACTCAGTTGAAAGGACTCGGCTGCTATTTCTAGTTGTCGATAACCCTAGTCACGCCACTGATATGAAGCTGATACGATGTGTGTATTTTTAAAAAGATACGACACGTGCTGTTAGTCATTCGCAGATTTGAATTTTCTGTGTAAACACAGATAGTTAGATCTTCTCCCTTGTTGAAAATACGATATTTGGCTACTGTGGTTTACCGATCGATTAATGGTGAAATATATTTCTTGAATGAAATATATACAAGGTAGATTAATCAATTTATAAGGTATCTATTTTTGAAGTTCTAGTTAAACTTTAATTAGATACCTACTTAGCTATGTGTGCTTACACACTTTTACAAATTATTCCCTGTAATTGTTTCATATGTTTATTTTAGATATATATATATATATGTCAATCAATTTCTAGTTTATGTATATATATATATATATATATATATATATATATATATATATATATATATATATTTATATATATATATATATACATATATATATATATATATATATATATATATATATATATATATATATATATTAGAAAGTGAGGTTTTTTTACAAAATGAAAAATAACCGAGGTGTCCTACAAGAGCGAAAGTATAAAGAAAAAAGATGAAATCGAAAATGCAACTGGAGTCTTATTTTTTTTTTTTTAAATATATATATTTATTTGGTTCCTTTACCGGTTTCGCAGTTCTTCTGCTTTTCAAAAGTAGAGTTGAGATGGAGGGTCTGTGGTTTTTCTAACATCTGAGAAAAACCACAGACCCGCCATCTCAACTCTACTTTTGAAAAGCAGAAGAACTGCGAAACCGGTAAAGGAACAAAATAAATATATATATTTATATTTTTTAAATAAGACTCCAGTTGCATTTTCGATTTCATCTTTTTATATATATATATATATATATATATATATATACATATATATATATAAAGTATTTTGGGGATGGAGTGAGGGACTCCTAGTCCTCATTAAGACATCTCTTTAGGAGAAGGTTACTCTGATATAAAACCTGCGACTTCGTTTGCATCCAATGGTGTAGACCAGTTCTTCTTTTTGGGTAAATGCATTCGATGTTCAGTGCAAAGCCTTTCCTCACTTAAAAAAGCTTCAAGCACAGGCATTGCTTGATATGTGACATTCTTTTTGCGATGCATGGTATTTATGACCATAGGCAAGCCTCTATCAGGACTAGGACGCCATGCCCGTGATGCTCATGCTTAAGTATCAAGCAATGGCATTACTCGAAATCGAGTTGCAGCCATCATATATATATATATGATGGCTGCCCCCTCGTTATCGAGTATGACCATTGCACGATATAACATTATTAATAATTATCAATTAATGCTATCGTGCAATGCCCTAAATAAAGGGCCCTAAATAAACATAAACTCAATATTAAGATAGTAGAAAGACTAGGTACCTCCGTAAAAACACTTATTAGCAAGACATACCCGTTTCAAAGACCCTCATGTATAGATAAGAAATGTATAACCTGTAAAATAAGCCCCCATATTAACTGTAAAACTAGAAATGTAGTGTATAGCATAAGATGTACTGAAGGACAATGTAGAAACAAAAATATAGTGTACATAGGTGAGACAGCTCGTAGTATAGGGGAACGGATAAATGAACACTGGCGAGACCTTCAAGATAATAAAGAATCATCTGTACTCTACCAACATGCTAAGATAGAACACAAGAGTAAATTAGAGAACATAGAAATAAAAATAGAATCTACACACAGAAAAGATGCAATGTTTAGACAAATTACAGAGGCAATAAACATAAAAGAATTACAACCAAAATTAAATAGAAAATATGAGTGGAACAGCAACATCACAACTTACAATTAAGGACAAAATGAAAACACACACACACATAGAACAAACAACCAACCAATAACATGTAAATAAATAAATAAATAAATAAACAAATAGATAAATGAACATAAACACACACAGACACCCGGATGTGGCGCATGCGCAAACTGAGCACACAACACACAGACAGAAACAAAATGGCGTAGGACAGAAGAAAGGAAAGGCACAGAAACAAAGAAAGGAATCCCCAGTCACTGAAGAGGTCACAGAGTGTGTAACGAAAGGACTATGATTATATATAAACAACTATCTGGTTTTGGAACCAACCAACCAACCAGAAATTTGTAAATTTGTAAATTTATAAATATATAATAAATTGAAGTGAAAGCAACTGGTGCGTGTGTTTCTTATTGGCAACATGACACTCCCAAAGTATAACAATATCGGTTTCAACACACGATTTTAGATAAAGAATCTTGCTAAACAAATTCAGAAACGAAATATATATATATATATATATATATATATATATATATATATATATATATATATATATATAAAATAAAATAAAATAAATAATTCAAATGTTTAAAATTTGGCTTCGTTTATTACTGCTATATATATTTAGGTGACAGCCATCTTTAGCTGTGACCTCTTCAGGCAGTCCGAATTAGTGTGGTAGAGACGAGTACACATGTTGAGGTGCTTAACTTTGTCAATACTCTGATATGCCCCGTTCCTGGTTGGGTTGTTATTTCACTGAAGAACTGGAATCATATGAATTTAAACAAACGAATTTCAGCGTCAGAGGACCTCTTCTCCTCTCATTGGTCAGTTGTTAGAACATTCCTCAGTCAAAAGTCTATAGAAATTCGTTCTGAGGCAAGGCAATCTGTAGTGGTTGTTCTTGTTACTGTTAGGTACATCTGACCTCTACTCTTATGTCGGTAGTGGTGTTGTTGTTGGAGTCAGCTCAAACAAATTATAAAGTGGTAGAAGGGATAAGATGGTAAAGGAACAAAATAAAATAATCAAATAATCAAATAAAATGTGTGTATGTTATACCCATCTCAATGTTATAAAGATTTGTAAGGTCACTCTTCCCATTGATCAGTTTTGAGAGCATTCCTCAGTCAAAAGTCTATAGAAATTCTTTCTGGGATGAGGCTCCCTGTGGTGTTTTTATTTGCTATTGTTAAGTACATCTGACCTGTACCCTTATTTTGATAGTGTTGTTGGTGTTGTGGTCAGCCTATGTCTTGCTGCTGCTGACATTTAGAAGTATCTGTGTGTGTGTTTCTTCATCCCTCCTGCCACCATCTCTCGTGGTGGTGGGGGTGGGGGTGTTCTGCCATGTATATGAAGAAATAGAAGGCAATAAAATGAAGAAAACAGAAAATAAATAATAAATAGAGAATAAATGAAAAATTAATGAAAAAGTAATGAAAAATGAAAATGAAAATGAAAAATGAAAATGAAAATATATATATTTCGTTGAGCACACTTCTCTGAGTGGATTTGGGCTGCCCTTTCTAGCAGTTCGTCCCTCAGAGGCCACTGGTCCACTGCCCTTAAACACGCTGTGACTTCTCTCTCCCACGTGTAGCTGGACAGTCAATTTTAAAATTCTCTTAATGTTGTCTGAAATGTATAGCCTTACACACGCTGATGTACTGAGGCTAACCCATTTCTTTCAACAAATTATTGGTTAAACATATCTTTGGATTAGTGTCTTTGGATTTGTACGTGTGTTATATAGTTATCGAGGTATTTATTTACGCTTTAATTTATATTTTTAATTATCGTGTCTATAGTCTGCCTTTCATAGGTTATAGATTCCATACACTGGTGGGTTTTTCCCTGTTTTATTGATAACGCACTGTATATCTCTCTCTGGTGTGTTACCTTTACAACATATTGTATTTTAAAGAGCTCAGGATCTCTTCTCCTTTGAGCACATTATTTACAGGGAATAGGGAGGGCCTATGCCTCCGTTAATTTATCGTGATATTTCGCTCCTAATAACAGTCTTTCCTATCTCTGTTTGGTTGGGCACACTTCTCTGAGTGGCTTTGGGCTGCCCTTTCTAGCAGTTCGTCCCTCAGAGGCCACTGGTTCATTGCCCTTAAACACGCTGTGACTACTCTCTCCCACGTGTAGCTGGACAGTCAATTTTAAAATTCTCTTAGTGTTGTCTGAAATGTATAGCCTTGCACACGCTGATGAACCGAGGCTAACCCATTTCTTTCAACAAATTATTGGTGAAACATATCTTTGGATTAGTGTCTTTGGATTTGTACGTGTGTTATATAGTTATAGAGGTATTTATTTACGCTTTAATATATATTTTTTAATTATCGTATCTATAGTCTGCCTTTCATAGTTTATAGATTCCATACACTGGTGGGTTTTTTTCCCTGTTTTATTGATAACGCACTGTATATCTCTCTCTGGTATGTTACCTTTTCAACATATTGTATATATATCTATATATATATATATATATATTTTTATATATATATATATATATATATATATATATATATATATATATATATATATATATATATATATATATATATATATATATACATACATAGATACAGATATATATATATACATAACGGCGATGAATATATATATATATATATATATATATATATATATATATGTATATATATGTATATATATATATATATATATATATGTATATATATATATATTATTCCCTGTGTATATGTATATGTATATATATGTATATGTATATATATATGTATATGTATATATATGTATATGTATATATATGTATATATGTAGATGTATATATATATATATATATATACAAATTATTCCCTGTGATTGTTTCATATGTTTATTTTAGATATATATATATGTAAATCAATTTCATGTTAAAATAGAATGCTCGGATCTATTCATTGGAATCTTGGAGCATATTCTACGGTGGATATGGCGCATGTCTCTCCAACATGACACCCTTAATTTAATTTTGGATATACACACAGCCCCTTAATTGTAGAGCAAACTCAGTTGAAAGGACTCGGCTGCTATTTCTAGTTGTCGATAACCCTAGTCACGCCACTGGGATGAAGCTGATACGATGTGTATTTTTAAAAAGATACGACACGTGCTGCTAGTCATTCGCAGATTTGAATTTTCTGTGTAAACACAGATAGTTAGATCTTCTCCCTTGTTGAAAATACGATATTTGGCTACTGTGGTTTACCGACCGATTAATGGTGAAATATATTTCTTTAATGAAATATACACGAGAAGATTAATCAATTTTTGAAGTTCTAGTTAAACTTTAATTAGTTACCTACTTAGCTATGTGTGCTTACACACTTTTACAAATTATTCCCTGTGATTGTTCCATATGTTTATTTTAGATATATATATATATATGTCAATCAATTTCTAGTTTTTATATATATATACATATATACAAAATTTCTATTTAAAATTGTTGGGATACAACAAGTAAATATTTTTATAACTGATATAAAGCACTCGACAAATTTTTGGAGTAGATATACGATATTAATAAATGGAAACTATATTTATAAAACCATATTTATTTCATTATACATATTTCAGGGATACCACATTAAATTATGGTATGCCTTCATCAGCAAAATACAATATATAACAGTTTTACAAATAGGTTTGACGTACACTTTAAAATACAACCATTACTTTTGGAGGCTGTCTGGATAGTGATTTGTTCATATAATAAGTCATAGTGTTAAGCACAATTAGAAAAAGACGGAGAGAAAGAAAGAGAAAAGAACAAAGACAGAGAGACAAAGAACTAAGGAAAAAGTACAAGGTAACAAGTAAGGATGAACTGGAAAAACTTAATACAGATGCATCTTGTATAATGCATGAATTAGACATTGAGAATAAAACACAACCCTTCATGCCTAGAAAACCCAAGATCAATATGAAGGATCACAAAAGAAGCTTTGAAAATGACTTACCAGTCAGATTAATTGCACCATCCAAATCTGACCTGGGAAAACTTAGCAAAACTATTCTAGACAGGGTAATACAACAAATTATAAACTTACCTAATTTATCTTACTTAAATTTATGGAAAGGAACTAGTGAGGTTATTGATTGGTTTAAAAAAATTAAATATAACTCTAATAATAAGTTTATTCAGCTGGATATCGCTAACTACTATTCATCTATCACTCCTAATCTACTGAATAAGGCACTAAATTACGCATTTAAACATACTGACCTAACTAGCAATGAAATGCACATTATATTATCGGCAAGGAAAACATTGATAGAATTTAATAACCAACTCTGGACTAGGGCAGATAGAAATAATAATTCCGACATAACTATGGGATCATCAGACTCAGCTCAGGTAACGGACCTTGTGGGCCTATTTATAATTAATTCGCTACATAGAAAAATACCAGGTGTAACCGGAGGTTTATATCGTGATGACATGCTTTTACTTATAGAATATAATAGCTGTGAACTAAATAGAAAAAGAAAACAAATTATACAATGTTTTAATTACCTTAATCTAAAAATAGAAATAGAGAATAACCATAGAATAGTCAATTTTCTTGATGTAACACTAAACCTCAACACATGTCTTCATTATCCATTTCACAAACTAAATGAGAACTTGAATTATGTCAACTTTAACTCTAATCACCCCAGATCTGTTAAAAATACTATAGTGAACTCTGTTCAAGAACGAATTTCAAGAATTTCATCTAATAAAAATATATTTGATGAAAAAGCGCAGTATTACAACGAAGCATTAGCTAGAGCTGGATATAGAAATAAAATTAAATACATCGATAATAATAATAATAAGCAAACTAACCAAAATAATAACAATTTCAATTACGGTAACAACTTTAACAACTATAATAGAAATCATTACAATAATTCCAAAAGCCGAAAAAGAAATAGAACTAGAAATATATTATGGTTTGCTCCCCCTTTCTCACTAAATATTAAAACCCCTATTGCTAAACTATTCTTTAAAGCTCTTGACACACGCTTCCCTAGAACACATAAATATCACTCAATTTTTAATAGACACACTATAAAATTAACTTACTCGTCCACCAAAAACTTAGCACAAAATATTAATAGAATTATAATAGGAATTTAAAACCTAACCAAAATACCAATAATAACCCAAACAATATTCAATTAAATAACTGTAACTGTAGAAATAAATCTAACTGTTCGTTAAGTAACAACTGCTTAGCTAAAAATGTAGTGTACAATTGTAATGTTAAAACTAATTTAAATTCATTTAACTATGTTGGTTCCACCTCTACAGTATTTAAATTTCGCTTCAATAATCATAAGAATTCTTTCACAGATCCAAACAAAAAATCTTCAACTTCGCTATCTAGCCTACTATGGGACCTAAAACGAGATAATATTAAACATTCGATGAATTGGAATATTATCTCAAAGGGCACTCCTTTTAATTCCTCTTCAGAAAATTGTGATCTTTGTATTGAAGAAATATTCTTTATATTAAAGTCCAAAAATTCCCTTAATCTGAGAAACAATTTATTCAGTTGCTGCAGACATAGATTGAACTCAACATTTAAATATAAATATAAATTTAAAATATAGTATAATTAATTAAGTAATTTTAGTTAATATATAGAACCTGTCGATAATCCATTAGATTCCTTCACCTTTTTCTTTTTAAACTTCCTTCCTAAATATAAACATGGATATAATAAACTACTTTAAAATGTCTATACTTCCAATGTATTAAATAAAATATACGTAAGGTAAATTTCTATATTAAATATAAATATAAGGTTATCTGTAGAATCATTGGGTTTTTAAAATTTTTTAAATCTTTTAAATTATTTTTATTTGTTTTGATTATGATAGCTTCTCATAACTTTCACAAGTCTACCCTCTCAATATCTTGATTGAGATATACGTAGGATAAATTTCTATACTAAATATATAAAACATATTATTTTAACTTAAGATACTCTATAGTGTTTTAATATTTAATGCTTTGATATTTCTAGATTTCTTTTGACTGTGTAGTTGCATTTTAAATTTGTATTGTTATGGTTATATTTACAAATTATAACCCTTTGGTAATTTATTGATATTGGATTATCTCTATACAAATGCATATGTGTGTATTAACATGCATAGAAAGTGTTATAGATTTTTTGTGTTTGTATATGTGTCTGTATATATACATGAGTGATGCATGAGGACGCACGCAAATATTTATTATACATATGTATGTGTATATATGTGTGTGTATATATCTATGTGGTTGAGAGGTATGTTGCAGATGTGCATAATATGAAACACATGAATGGTAATCGTATATATGAGGACATGATTGTTAATCGTATATATTTGTATATATATACTGTGAAATTTTTATAACACAAATAGCAGTGATTAAGAGAAATTATTTACGTTATGTATGGCTATATTGTTGGCTTGAGTAAACATAATTTCTATTTTCAGGACGTGCGTATCTATATGTATGTATATATACATATGTATTTGTATGTCTTTGCATAAAATACTAATCTCTATACCAAGGGTACATTTTGAACTCGGATTTTGGTATATTGATCTCAAGTTTCTAAACTAAACATATGGTCATTATTGAACAATGTTACATTTCTCATATTATATATCTATGTCCCATTCATGAATATTGATACTTATATTTATATTTTTATTATTCATTTCATATAAATTGTTAACTTAACTTAATATGACATGACGTAAAGTTGTCACTGTCACCCCCCACCCCCTCTCTCTATATAGTATTTCTCTCTCTTGGGGTTCTCTTTCTGTATGATGACTTGATATCTCTCTGTTGCTTTCCTTTGTTTTTCTTATTCCTTTGTTTTTCTTATTCCTTCCTTTTCTTTACTTTTTTTATTTTCTCCTATCTTTATCTATCTCTTTCTTTTCTCCATACTTTTCTCTCTCTCTCCGATATTTCTCTAGGTTTTCTTTCTCTTTTCTTTCTCTCTCTCTCTGTCTTTGTTCTTTTCTCTTTCTTTCTCTCCGTCTTTTTCTAATTGTGCTTCACACTATGACTTATTATATGAACAAATCACTATCCAGACAGCCTCCAAAAGTAATGGTTGTATTTTAAAGGGTACGTCAAACCTATTTGTAAAACTGTTATATATTGTATTTTGTCTGATGAAGGCATACCATAATTTAATGTGGTATCCCTGAAATATGTATAATGAAATAAATATGGTTTTATAAATATAGTTTCCATTTATTAATATCGTATATATATATACATATATATATATAAAGTATTTTGGGGATGGAGTGAGGGACTCCTAGTCCTCATTAAAATATCTCTTTAGGAGAAGGTTACTCTGATATAAAACCTGCGACTTCGTTTGCATCCAATGGTGTAGACCAGTTCTTCTTTTTGGGTAAATGTATTCGATGTTCAAAGATTAGTGTCTTTGGATGTGTACGTGTGTTATATAGTTATAGAGGTATTTATTTACGCTTTAATTTATATTTTTAATTATCGTGTCTATAGTCTGCCTTTCGTAGGTTATAGATTCCATACACTGGTGGGTTTTTTCCCTGTTTTATTGATAACGCACTGTATATCTCTCTCTGGTGTGTTACCTTTTCAACATATTGTATATATATATATATATATATATATATATATATATATATGATTCAAGTTCCTCAGTGAAATAATAACCCAACCAGGAATTGGGCATATCAGAGTATTGACAATATTATACACCTCAACAACATATGTACTTGTCTATACCATACTATTTCAAACTGCCTGAAGAGGTCACAGCCAAAGATGGCTGTCACTGAAATATATATAGCAGTAATAAACGAAGCTAAATTTTAATCATTTGACTTTTTATTTAACTTTATTTTATATATATATATATATATATATATATATATACAATATGTTGAAAAGGTAACACACCAGAGAGAGGTATACAGTGCGTTATCAATAAAACAGGGGAAAAAACCCACCAGTGTATGGAATCTATAACCTATGAAAGGCAGACTATAGACACGATAATTAAAAATATAAATTAAAGCGTAAATAAATACCTCTATAACTATATAACACACGTACAAATCCAAAGACACTAATCTTTGAACATCGAATACATTTACCCAAAAAGAAGAACTGGTCTACACCATTGGATGCAAACGAAGTCGCAGGTTTTATATCAGAGTAACCTTCTCCTAAAGAGATGTTTTAATGAGGACTAGGAGTCCCTCACTCCATCCTAAAAATACTTTATATATATATATATATATATATATATATATATATATATATATATATATAAACTAGAAATTGATTGACATATATATATCTAAAATAAACATATGAAACAATCACAGGGAATAATTTGTAAAAGTGTGTAAGCACTTATATATATATATATATATATATATATATATATATATATATATATATATACATATATATATGCTGTATTCCTCTCGGTACTCGCAGAGAAAACACAACGAGTCATATCAAATAATTTGTGTAATTTATATGAAACAACCAAAACGCCCCTTCTCGCAGTAGCATAATAACATAAAGTAAGTGGCAGTCTGCGACCGAGTTTTTAACACCAACGATGACTAACCGCCCAGGTCACGTGATCCATATGCAAATGTGCGAGCACGTGCAAATTGAATAGAAATCCAACAGTCCACACAACAATGAGGTTGTAAGCTCGATTCCCAGTCCATACAACAATATATATATATATATATATATATATATATATATATATATATATATATGTATGTATATATATATATATATACATATATATATATATATATATATATATATATATATATATATATATATATATATATATATATATATATATATATATATATATATATATATATATATATATGTATATATATATATATATATATATATCATAGAATCACAAGATAAAATATATACTATTTCCTCTCCCAATTACCATAATTAACTATATAAAAAATCGAATAGAGCAGGCTATACGAATGACGCTTCTATGAAGGAATCTCCAACAAATAACCAAAACTAGCGCTTCACGTCGGCCGTAGTGGAATATTTATCGAATATTTCGACAGCGTAATCGCCTAGATACAGTCAACTAAGCAGAATTAGGTTTAAAATAAACTAGGAGAAAATAGAATACACTTAAATACCTCTACCATGGTTTCGTCCGTGTTTTGAGTTATCCAATAATTATGTAATAATTATATAAACTCGAGCGCCGGATTCTTCAGGAAGCTCGCTCATATCTAGACATCAAATTTTCCAAAACGATCACGCCAAGAATTCATTTCAAAATGGCTAAAAATCGTGACGTAGTCGCGGTCAAGTTGGAAGGGGTGTGGTAGTTGCTTACGACTGGTGGCATTTTTGCTAGAAAGCACAGCCCAATACAGCCAAATTTGTATCTCAACCTAGTGGGAGATTATTACATATAAAAGTTTACATATATATATATGCATACACATACATATACGTGTTTTGCAACTGGTCACTTTTTGGCTCAATGAAAAATTAATAAATTAAACAATCAGAGCTATATATATATATATATATATATATATATATATATATATATATATATATATACGATATTAAATAAATGGAAACTATATTTATAAAACCATATTAATTTCATTATACATATTTCAGGGATACCAAATTAAAATATGCATGCCTTCGTCAGATAAAATACAATATATAAACAGTTTTATAAATAATTTTGACGTACCCTATTAGAAGCGACCATTAATTTTGGAAGCTGTCTGGATAGTGAGATGTTTATAATTATTTTATTAGTTATAGTGTTAAGCACAGTTAGAAAAAAGACGGAGAGAAAGAAAAAAACGGAGAGAAAGAAAAAACGGAGAGAGAGAAGGAGAGAGAAAAAGAAGGAGAGAGAGAAAAAAGGAAGATATATATAAATAGATAGGAGGAAATGAAAAAGAAAAAAGAAAGAGAAAGGCAAAAGAAAGCAACAGAGAGATAATAATTCATCATACAGATAGAGAAACTCAAGAGAGAGGAAGTACTATATAGAGAGAAGAGGATACAGTGACAACTTTACGTCATGTCATATTAAGTTGAATTAACAATTCATATGAAATGAATAATAAAAATGCAAATATCAATATTTATGAATGAGACATAGATATATAGTATGAGAAAATAACATTGTTCAATAATGACCATATGTTTAGTTTAAAACTCTGAGGTCAATATACCAAAATCTGAGTTAAAATCTTCAAAAATTACCCTATTTATAAAAAAACGGATACATATATGTATATATATATACACGCATATGTACGTTCTGAAAAAAGAAGAAAGAAGAGAAAATTATGTCTACTCTAGTCAATAATATAGACATACAAATGATTTCACCTGATCACTTTTATACATTTCTTGTGTTATAAAAATTTCACAGTATATATACATAAAACATACGATTAATATTCATGTCCTCACATACATGATGATCGTTCATGTATTTAATATTATGCACGCCTGCACAACACATCAACATATACACACAGAACCATACATATACATATATATATGTATAAATAAATATCTGCGTGAGTTTTCCAGCATCGTTATGCACATATACAGACATATATACGAACACATAAATAAACTCTGTAAACCTTTTATATGCATGTTAATACACACAAATGGCCTTTGTATAGAGATAATCAAATATCAATATATTAATACAGAGATATTAAAGCATTAAAATATCTTTAACACACTACAGAGTATCTCAAGCCTCTTCTCTCTATATAGTACTTCCTCTATGTGTGTGTGTGTGTGTGTGTGTGTGTGTGTGTGCGTGTGTGTGTGCGTGTGTGTATATATTAATATATATACATATATATATATATGTATGTATGAGTGTATATATATATATATATATATATATATATATATATATTCATACATACATATACACACACACACATACATACAACAATACATACAGACAGGCATACATGTATATGTATATAGTGTAGTTGAATTTCGTAATAAATATTCATGTTGGTAAAGCAATCAATCCGAGTACGAGTTGTGTTAAAGTATTTTATTACATTAACAATACATTATCCCAATACACATCTTTTCATAGTTCATCCGTTAACGATTACATTTATCGATCTTTAGGGATACATGATAATCTTTACTGTGATGTATAGAGATCAACTATTATTTTAGTAATTCAGGTTGGCACGACCACATTTCAAACACGGAGGACATTACGCAAAGTATTAATTTCATTAAATATGCGTGTGTCTAGTAGTAGTAGTAGTAGTAGTAGTAGTAGTAGTAGTAGTAGTAGTAGTAGTAGTAGTAGTAGTAGTAGTAGTAGTACATTAGAGTTGTATTTGAACTTCGGCAGCACAAGTCGAAAGCGTTTGACGTAGTCCATATACCACGACTTAATGATGCGAGAAGCAAATTCTTGGCATAAGAGTGGAATCAATTACAGCATTAGAGGGATATACCATAAATACAATTTTGACCGTATATATGCCAATTACAGTAGATAAAAACAACAACGAACGAGCACCTAAAGAAACACACACACATACACACACACACATATATATATACATATATATATATATATATATATATATATATATGTAAGTATGTATGTATATATATATATATATATATATATATATATATATATATATATATATATATATATATATATATATATATATATATATACTCCTTTAAATAGGATAAGTAAGGTTAAATATAGATATGTGAAAAAAGCGTCTTAGTCTTAACATTTGCATTATTTATCGTTACAATCTTTAACCTTTGTAATGGCCAAAGCTGTTATAGTTTTTCTGTCACACTTGCCACTAGCCAAAAGTGGAAAACAAGGAAAATATACTATATGATCAGGATGCATCGATACTGAATCAAAGTTAGTTGGTTGTGGCATTGTTTCTGCACAGAACTTCTTTAATTTATCTTCATTGAACTCCTGATCAGGTAATACAGTAACACATGCACACACACGTTCACCAACATCCTTGTCTGGAATTGCTACGACAACCACTGCTTCTATACTTGAGTGACGTCCGACATAATCTTCAATTAGTTTAATTGATAACTTTACTGTACACTTTTTAATAAAGTCTGTACTTCTTCCAATCATGATAAGTTCACTATCTTTTGTTAAGTAACAAATATCTGACGTTGGATACCATCCATTTTCTAGGCATGATGTACCATCCAGAAATTGATGTGTTGTCCACTTACTTCGAAAATACAAATGACCCGGTTTTCCAATATCTACAACTCTTTTCTCATTATCAACAATCTTGATTTCTGAACCTCCAAGTATATAACCCAGCATTCCTTGTCGATGTTCTGAAATATTTTCTGGGGTAAAAACTCTTAAAGATATAATCAAAGCTTCAGTACTTCCGTAAGCAATTACAAATTCATCTGCAATTTTAAAAGAATGTTCTATTGCATCCCGTGTAATCAAATCTCCACCTGCAACTATCTTCTTTACACGGAATTCGCGTTTGCTTAGTCGTTTCAAGTCCTGTGTTGCAGCCCCAACTATAGTACATTTCTCTTGTTGCCATATGTTTATGAGAAAATCTAAGTTATTCTCATCATTCAACATTTCTACATCTCCTGATACGTGTACAGTTCCTCCGGTTAACAATGATAAAGGATATCCTCCAATATATCCCATTGGGCGATTGCTAAATGAAATATCAGAAATAATACTATTACTTTCTAAAACTGCATGTGGTATGTTTAAGTACTCAAAATGGCTGTGACAAATACGTTTAGGTACACCAGTAGTACCGGAAGTCTGATTGATTGTTGCAATGTCTTCTGGATCAATGTAAGGAAATTCAATTGTATCATCATCATATATTTCTGCCATTAACTTAGCAGCAGATAAAGCATTGGGTGGTCTGTATGTGCTGGAGACATCAATAGCTATTCTTAAATTAGGGCAGGCGCTACTAGATATCTTTCCGTTATCGTTTATCTCTGCAATAGACAGAAAACTATCCCAAATAGATTTCGAACCAAATACAACTACACTACATCCTTCTAAAACAGATTTCATATCTGCCAATCCAAACATTAATCTTATAGAATATGCCCCCGTCATCATGATTCCAATGTCGTAGCTCATCCATTCCACACAGTTAGGAACACAATATGCAATCTTCTCTCCTTTTTTAATTCCTAGTTTCATCAGAACCTTGGCAAACTTCAACGCAATATCATACATTTCTTTCCTGCAAATACAAATAACAGATGGTATGTATGCTATAAACCATAGCGTCCTTATGGCATAATACATTAGATTTTTTTTTACATTCATATATTCTATAAAGAAAACAGAGTTTACTTGAGAAATCCCGAAAGTTTCAATTCTGTTGTCAGCGCTGTACTGTATCTGTATATATTTAAGGTATCAAACTCTGTAATCTGAGCACTGAACTGAAAATATATACCACTTTAACAACTTACCACTGCACATAATGTTAGCAGTGTAAAATTGATTAGTGTCTCTTTACTTCGAAATGTTACTTCCATTTATATAGTGGGTAGAACATCGACTGAGTCGAGCTCTGTCAAGCGGACATGACTCGATACACATAAGAATTAAATGTTCAGTGATAACCAACGGATCATATGCTGTGTGAGACACAAAACCAACAGAAGAGTGTAATAAACATGACTAATATATTCATTGTTTGACACAGAACTATATAATCTATACATATGCGAGTGAGTAAACACAGAAACAGTTTCTTATATCATCAATGTGGATGCTCAGATTGAAGTTGATAACACAAATTGATAAAATACAGATTCGTTATAAAGCCTTTCTCCGAACTCATGGTGCTTCTTAATAATTAATTGAATACAAAAATATCTCATATTTCTAACAAAATATAGTGCTATAACTAGGGCGGACTAGTGAAAGTATATATAGGCAAATATATTTTCAATCAAATTCCCAAAATAAGTAACAATTGGTAGAAGAAAATTTGAACAGTTCAGCCAGTTCAGACACTCGATTGTATAACAGATTGTGGATATATTGTTCCAGATATGTTTAACCTGGAAGATATGACATATCTGCATTGGTGCATACAAAAACCTCTCTGGGAGAATGATCAGTTTAAACTACGGCATTTAGTACTAGTTCACTTTAGACCCAATATTACTCAACTTTGACTACTGCAAGGAACTGTATATTAAAGTTGAAATGAGATGCTGAATCATTCGCACTTTTTCAAAACCCATTAGCAGAAATAGAAACCAAATCGTGGGGCAGTTCACCGGGAGCTTACTTCTATTATTCAGCGTTCCTTACCACCTATTGCAATACTAAAAGATCCTTTGATAAGAAGCTTGATCCTTGTAGAATAACTTAGCCACCCTGATTTTGTGATGCTCTTTAAAATATTTAGATGTTTGTCTTAAATAGCTGGTAAGGATACCAATTTAAATTATATTTAAATACACCGAAAAGATATTACACTCAATAGAAGGTAGCTTTTTCATCTTTAATATCGCAATCAGAAGTCACTTAATGTTCATATCAAACATCCATTTGACTTTAGCAGGGTTTGAAATGTAAAACTCTCGTATGCGGGATTGTTATGAACAAGTGTCTTACTTGGACGTTTATAAATATAAATGTAATCTGAGTTTTTCGAATATTAATAATAATATTCAATTCGTTTGCAATTATGCAAACAAGCCTCATTTTAAAGCCATGTCAGTAGAATGAGCCCCTCATTCTTGCTCTTGTGTTGGCATGAACACAATTACATTTATTGTATTCAGCCATGTAGAGCGAAATTTTTTTTTAATATGGTAAAGCCGGCCATTGATCGATCGTATACAGGAAACTGACTGGCCAGTCTGCTGATATGCAAATCTGGCTGATCAGTGGATCTGCTAATATGCAAATCTGACTGATCAGCCAGTCTGCTCATATGCAAATCAGGCTGATCAGTCACTGTATATTTTAGAAAATATCATATTTTCACTAGCTCTGAAGTTGGCAGGTGAACAGTGAACTGTACTGATGAAGGGTAATACCCAGAGACATTAGTGTCTGCAGTTCTGTTTACATGCCAACACAAGAGCAAGAATGAGGGGCTCATTCTACTGAAATGGCTATAAAAATGAGGCTTGTTTGCATAATTGCAAACAAATTGAATATTATTATTAATATTCGAAAATCTCAGATTACATTTATTGTATTCACCCATGTAGAACGAAAAAAACATTTTTAAAATATATACATCGTCCAACCCACACAAAACACTCCATACCCTATTCCCAATTCCTCCGTCTTCGTCGACTCTATAGCTAGGACGACGATTTCGAAACCCATTCCCTTCGCATGGCTACCTGCTTCATCCAGCGTGGATATCCCCCCACCTTGATCCAAGCTGCTCTCACCCGCGCTCGTGAAACAGACCTCACCACAGTCCTCTCACCTCACCCCCGCCCTCCCAATACCCGTGTTCCTTTCCCTCTCACCTATCACCCCATCACCCTACCACTCCGGCGACATATCCTCCGTTCCTTCCGTATCTTCTCTTCTGACCCCGTCACTTCTCGCTTTTTTCCAAACCCACCTATTTTTGATTTTAAGCGCGCCCGCAACCTCCGCGATTCCTGGTTCGCAGTTCCTTTTCTTCTTCTAACACGACTCCACCCGGCTCTCATCCTTGTTCCCGTTCCCGCTGCAACACTTGTCCCTTTATTTTCACCCTCACCACTCTTACAGGCCCTAACGGGTCGTTCCGTATCCGCCATTCCTTCACATGAACATCCACCCACGTAGTCTATGCCCTTCGGTGTTCCGTTTGCGGGTCTTTACATATCGGACAAACGGAACGCCGTATGGCGGACCGTTTTGCCGAACATTTGAGGGACAACAGGCTCGGTTTGGATACTCCTGTCGCCTGTCATTTCTGTTCTTCTGGTCATTCTTCCCTACATGTTTCAGTCCTGGGTGTCCTTTTACATCATGGATCACAGGCCTCGCGCATCAGGACTGAACAAAGTCTGATTCACCGCCTTGGGTCCTCTCCCCTCTTGGACTCAACTCACCTCCCCAATTTCTCTAATACCCCGTCCATTATCAGGCCCCTAGATTCCTATCGCTTTCTCTTGATCATTAGCAGCTTCTCTTACTAATACATGCCGATACACACTTTATACTAACATACTTTTGCTCATAGCTTCGTACTTACATGCACACACACTCTTTTACTCATATATACACACACATTTCTTCTTAGATTCGTACGGACCTATAATAACACACACACACACACACACACACACACACACACACACACACACACACACACACACACACACACACACACACACACATGCTTACGCACATGACGGTTTTATTTCCATTTCAAGTAGACGCGGTCCATCATCCACTTTTCTAAAAAAACAAATCACACACAAAACGCCAGCATCAACAGTTTTGCAAGAGATGTCAACATGAATGGACCTGTTATTTTTATCTAAAGACATTTTTTCCAATTCCATCCCGCCCGTCCCCTCAATCTATTTTATTTCTCATTCTTTCTTCTGATGAAGGACTAGCGTCCGAAACGTTAAGACCCTCTTCCTGCTATATCAAGCGTTAACCTAATATATACCTTCCATATACTGTACCGATTGTGTTGTTATTTCTGTTTACCTTTTACATACATATATATATATATATATATATATATATATATATATATATATATATATAAATATACACAAACACACACACATATATATATATATATATATATATATAATATCTCTATATATACATATACATATGCATATTAGCAGGCTGCCTGATCAGTCAGATCTGCATATTAGCAGACCCACTGATCAGCCAGATTTGCATATCACCAGATATGCCAGACAGTTTCATGTATACACAAGAGCAAGAATGGTGGTGTCATTCTACTCACATGGCTTAAAGAGGCTATTTGCGTAATTGCAACCGATTCGAATATTATTATTAATATTCGAAAATACCTGATTACATTTATTGTATTCAAACATGTAAAGCTATAAACTATTTGTTTTATATATATATATATATATATATATATATATATATATATATATATGAGAAAAACCACAGACCCTCCATCTCAACTCTACTTTTGAAAAACTGGTAGAACTGCGAAACCGATAAAGGTACCATATTAATATATATATATATATATATATATATATATATATATATATATATATATATATATATATATATATATATATATATATATATATATATATATATATATATATATAAAACTCCAGTTGCATTTTCGATTTCATCTCTTTTTCTTTAGACTTTCACTCGTGTAGGACACCTCGGTTACTTTTCATTTTGTAAAAAAACCTCACTTTCTAATATATATATATATATTCTTTTAGACTTTGAAACTACAGTAATCTGCCTATAAGATGTTCTATACGTATTTGCTTCTCTGAATGACGTTTTTTTAACGATATCTTTTTATTGAGATGTTATGTATATTATGACAAATGTACTAATGTATAATTTACTACTCCCTATATGGTGAGCTGATAGACAGTCTATATTGAATGTTATTTCTAGTGGCAGGTTGGACTCGTTTATTTTGTCCGACTATATGAATATTAACCTTGTTGATAGATCTACGCATGCGTGCAGGATTAATTTCATACCCACGCCAGTTAAAGGAACAATGAACACAATTCTATTAACGGGTATATATATCGGTAAGATGAATGACAATGGTCTGGAGCTACTTGAGCTCTGTTCAGAACTCAACCTAGCCATTTGTAATACATTCTTCCGCAAAAAAAGGAGTATAAAGTTACCTGGATATACCCAAAGTCAAAAGTTGGCCACATGATAGATTTCATAGTAACCTGAGTAGGCGACTTGAATGATGTCAATTTACCCGTGATGTGCAGTGCAGAAGGCAACACAGACCATAAGATGGTTCGGGGGGAGTTTCAGTTACGTGTTTGGAAAAAGTCTCGTATGTGTGGGATCAAAACACTGAAGCTTATTGATGTTGGAAAGCTAAACAACAAGAAGTATGTGAGGCTTTGAATAAACGTTTGGATAATATTGACTTTGATGGAACGTGGATAAACTTCAGGGATCAATTGTATGCAATAGGAAGAAAAGAACTTTCAGAGCGAAAATAAAAACGCATAAAGACTGGTTTCATGATAATAATTAGGCTATCAGTCAACTATTAAAGAAAAAACACACATCTTCGTGCAAAGTTTTTGGGAGAGTGCCCCACGAATCTAACTGCTATTAAAAAGACATACAAAGAATATAAAGCCATCTTAAAACGCGAGCTGAGAAGACTTTAAAAATATATGGCCTCTGAAGATATCCAATATGCTTATAACGCAAAGGATTCAAAACAGTTTTGCGTCCAGTATGTGGTCCAACAAATTATTGTTGAACAGGTTGATGGAGGACATTTGTCCTACAATCATCGCTGAATCCCAAAATGGCTTTAGATCGGGCAGAAGGACGATTAATATGATCTTCTTTGCAAGGCAAATACCGGGGAAATGTATTGCGCAGCGGGTTACTCTGTATCAGGGTTTTGTCGATCTGACAAAGGCCTTTGATACGGTGAACAGAGGAGCGCTGTGGAAAATGCTAGGGAAACAGGGTGGCCACCAAAGTTTATTGGTATATTCGTCCGACTGCACAGAAATGTGTCTTGAATGGAGAATTGTCCAATGTAATCCCAGTTGATAATGGCGTGAAGTAGGGAGATATCCCGGCTCGCACACTGTTTTCAATAGTTGTTGCTATGATGCTGACTCATGCATTTCAGGACTGTGCAAAAGCTGTTCTATTGCAGGTTAGAACTACAGGGAGAATATTTGACCTAAGAAGATTTAATTTCAAATCCAAGGTGTTGCAAATATTAATTAGAGAACTCCTGTATGAAGACGATGTTGGCTTTCTGGATCACTCTTAAGATGACATGCAACACATCATGGATTGTTTTACAGCTTCTTGTAATGCTTTTGGTATGAAAAAAACTAAGTAATGTTCACTCCATCACTAGGGGAGGCATATATTGAGCCAAATATAATGGTGCATGAAACTAGCTTGGGCGTAGTTGACTGGTCAGTACATTGTCGAGGGATGGTTCGCTGGATGCAGAAATACACCTGCACATTCAGAAGGTCTCTGTAACTTTCGGAAAACTTGAAAAGAGAGTGTGGGCGGATCATGGCATCAATATCAATATCAAGATTATTTTGTACAAGGCCTGTGAGTGCTCTGTTGTACTCTTCAGAAACGTGGACAGTATATCGTAGACACGTTAATTTGCTTGAACATTTTAATCAAAAGTGTTTAAGACGAATCCTAAACATCAAAAGGCAACAAGAAGTACTTGACAGACAAATCCTTATAGATGCTGGTTACACGTGCATTGAATGTGCCATCATATCCTCTCAAATGCTTTGGGTAGACCATGTGATGTGCCTGAGTGAGGAAAGACTCCCAAAACAACTATTTTACAGCATTAACCAAGAAAAATATATAAAGATTGCATAAAAAAACAAAACCTTAAGAGTCTACAGTTTGAAGTTCAGAACTGGGAAGTGCTTTCTTTAACGAGGGTTGAATGGAGAGGACATGTGAAGGAAGGCTGCAGAATGTTTGAAGAGAGACGTCTTGACCATGAAAAACTTAAACGTCAGCTTCGAAAAAGCTACAGTATGAACCTCAATAAGAACATGGGGAGCTGGAGTTGTGAAGTGTGAGATTGTCTACTGCTCTCTAAATCTAGGTACATCACTCATTTAAAATCACATGAAAAGCCAACTGCATGCAGCGCTATCCCTTCAATACTAAGTGAGACAGCATGTGTAGTGTACAAAAGAATCTGCAAATCAATTTCTGGTCTTAAAAGGCATATGAGGGTACATAGGGATGACATCCCACAAATTGACCCAATCCACCCATTAGAGGGCACAAACTGATCCAGTCAACCCATTACAGGGCACATCTTTTGTCTGTCACAGACCGTTCAAATCTGCAGCTGGACTTAAAAGCCACTTAAGCGGCCATGAACGGACGTTTCGAGTTGGTGACTGTTGATGGAGGTGCATAGGTAGACGGCAATCATTTGCAATCACCATATATACATATATATGGTGATCGTTGAGTTTCAGAGATAGAGTAACATGACCGACAACCTAAACGTAAAACGTAATTCCTCACAGAAGAAAAATATTAACACGGTAAAAACCAATAAAAATAGAAAGTCCAAGCAAAGAAACAATGTGGTGATCTTTATAAGACAGGAAATATAATTTGACATAGGAAATTAAGCAAAGAAATTTAACGTGATACATTACCGGCCGCCAAACGAAATAATAGTAGCCTCTTTAGCCAGAGTGACAGTGTCGCTAACACATTCAAGTATAACACATTCAATTATCGTTAACCAATGGTTACTAAAATTGACACATAGATCGATTAGCCTATGTAATAGTCAGTCAAACCGTGACATTGAAACGAGTGTTGATGCCTTCTCTCAACGCCCGTCTCCAACAACCCTTACTTCACCACCACCACCATCCCCAAAATCAGTCTCAATTCGGAACCAATTTCCGAATATCTTACGTTATCCCAACAACCACAGATTCATGGCCTCATTGTGATGGTCAGTGACATCTCCCAACACTCACAAGATGTGTTCCTTCATTTCATTTTTGGCACTACACCACTCAATGCAACACAGGGATCCTGAATTTATTAAATTATTCGCATGTACTTACAAGGTTATTTGGTGTCTTTTCTTTTCTGCATCATAGCAAACGACCACTACTTTGTCCGGAGCTGTTTCACTCAAATTACGCAATCTTTCAGGAATCGTTTCATATGATATCTCCTGATTGTTTTCTTGTATGTGAAGGTAACTAGCCATTTTTGACAATTGACAGACTTCGGGTTTCTGATTTCTATTAATTGGTTTTGTTCTGAAAAGAAGGAAACAGAAACTACAAGTACAGTTTAAAATACATATTAATTTATTTATATTATTATTTTGTAAGCAAATTTTAAAAGAATAATTTTCTCAGTTTATATGACCATTTTACATCTCTCATCATGCTTTGATCTTAGTATACACTCCTAACAACATACAATATATATAATTTTTCCTTACACAATCTTACCCAAATTACCCTTAAATAAAATTAAAATTAAATTACATGTGTGTGTGTGTGTCTGTGTGTGTGTGTGCGCGCGTGTGTATATATGTGTGTGTGTGTGTGTGTGTGTGTGTGTGTGTGTGTGTGCGTGCGTGCGTGCGTGCGTGCGTGCGTGCGTGCGTGCGTGCGTGCGTGCGTGCGTGCGTGCGTGCGTGCGTGCGTGCGTGCGTGCGTGCGTGCGTAAAGCGAGTTGGAAGAGATTTCAGGGGTTGAAAACATCATACTGCTAATCCATCAGTAATAAGTGTGCGTATGTACAAATATGGAAAAAAATATGGAAATCAAACCTGCCGGCCAAACTGAAAAGGAATTTCTTCAGAGCTGCTGTGGAATATGTGCTTGTTTATGGCTCTATCACTTGGAATTAACGTCGAAACTGGAGAAAAAGCTAGACGGGGCATACACACGTATGCTCCGTGCTGCTTTAAACGTGTCTTGGAGGGAACACCCAACAAATAAGGATCTCTATGGCAATATACCACCTATCAGCAGGTCAATACGTGGACAGAGACTCAGATTTGCTGGCCACTGTTGGCGCAGCAAGGAAGAAATAGCAGGTGATGTGTTGTTATGGAGTCCATCTCATGGAGCAAGAAACGCTGGTCGTCCCAAGAAGACATACGTCAAGCAACTTGAGGACGATACTGGATGCACTTCGGAAGAACTGGCAAACGCTATGAGAGACAGAGATGGATGGAGGAAACGTGTCATAGAAAGCCGAGCAAGCTCGACCTGATGATGATGATGATGATGTGTACAAATATGTTTGTATTTTTATAAGTATGTATATATGTTTAAATATTTTGCCGATGTAATCATCGGTGAAAAACCAGTATTCTCCTAGCGAAGAAGTTCCGGAAAACACAATGAACCAGTTCTTATTTATATTGGTGCGGGTGTGTAACAACAGCGGTAGACTGTCAGATAAAAAACATAGCGAATTTTTTAATTACGTCCCTTTAAACTTACTCTGAGGTTGAGCATGTCTTTCTTTGTTCCATGCTCGATAAAAATAAGTACCATAAGTAGTACATTCAATCAGTCCAATACATCGAAATATATGTGAAGGCTTGTGGCTTAGTGGTTAGAGACTTGATTTGCAATCGTGAGGTTGCTAGTTTAATACTCAAACGTTGTCTCCTTAAGCAATACAATTTATTTTACGTTGCTCTTTCTGCCAGGAGTTGCGACCGGTAGATAGCAATGGAAAGACCAATGGAAACCATTGTTTCCTTGGTCCGATTTGACGAAGTCAACCCTATTCGGCAAGCGAATGAAGTCTGGGATCTTGTCGATCGATCAAAGCGATGTGTGATCGATGTAAGCTATGAATGTATGAATGAATATAGGTAGTGTGAATAAAGAAATTCCGAAGTAGATTTAATCTAAACTTTAAACCGGCAAACAATCTCCTTAGCAACATCTTATTGCATATGTTTTAATATATTCAAAATATGTTTTCAAACTGACGGAATTACTTCCCACAGTGAAATTATACCGAAACTCAAAAGAAATTAATTTAGCACAAGATTACGAAATATTTGTGTAATTAAATTAATTATATACTTATTAAATAATTAAGTAAGATATATTTTATTTAAAAGATAAATCGATATTTCTTTCGGGTGAAATAGGAAATTGTGAGGCCCGTCTTAATGGATTACATACATAAACACCTTCATTAAAGAAAAATATATCAAAGTATAAGGGAAAGAAAATCAACTTACCAGCTTAGTTGTTGACGATAAAATGACAAATATTCTAATATTCCAGCTAATATGAATTCACTGACAAGCGACTCTATATTATGACCTACAAATGGGTCTATTTCACGTGTTGAACTTTACTGATAACATTTCAATAAAATCAATAATTCAAACAGTTTTTCTTTCTTATCAACTGCATAATCATGACCATCATTATCATATCATTGTTATCATTATTATTATTATTATTATTATTGAAACTGAAGCCATGCTTCATATCAGCTCAAAGTTTTTTTCAGCTGTCTACATTTATTTTTACCGCTCCTAACCTTTTATTCAAGTTTTAAACTTGATAAGAGTTTAGGGCAAGTGACCCACTTAACACAGGGGATTCACTCGTAAATAATACGACACCCCGTTATGGGGTGTCATATTCTGTAAAATTTCACTGGAAAAAAAATGTTGTCCAAAAATGGATACGAATAGAAAGAGAGATAGAGCGCGCTGTACGACAGCATAGAGAGAGGAAGACGTTGTCAACAGTTCAACAAGACAGCGTTCTAACGAAGGAAAATACAAATATTTCGAAAGAAAAGAAAAAAATTATCGTTGTTAATCATATTGTTTCAGATTCAAAACAGCCAAATGGTTCTGACACAAACAACACCAACAATAACACCAACAAGAACACCATCAATAACAACAGCAACAACGAAAATACCAGCGACAGGGTTGAGAAAGACAATAACAGTGACAATAACAACAGCCACAACAATAACAATAGCAACAGTATCAACGAAAACAACAATAATAACAACAACAACCACAACAACAATTACAGCAGCAACAGTATCAACGAAAACAACAACAATAACAACAATGACATCAATAACAGTAACAACGATCCCAGCACCAACAAGACCAGTACCAGCAGTGGCGGCAGCAACAATGGTACCCCTGAAAAAGGACCATTTATTTTACGGGGGTGACCCGGAATATAGAGACAGTGATAGTCACGGAGGGGGGAGATGGCAGTCGCAAGGGCCATGGTGTCTAGGAAATCAAATAGAGTTTTCCTAAAACCTCCACCAGAGTTTTTCAAAGACCAACAGCTGCGTACGGTGACTTACCGTACTATAAGCAAAAAATCACATCGGGTGGAGAGTGCCAGGGAGGCTCAAATTCAAAAGGTCTTGAGGTGCGTGTGGGCATGCAACACCCACATCACCCGAGGCAAAACGTATGCCACCGTGGACGAAATGTTTGCCACCCCTCAAGAGGCGAAGTTTCACTCTTTGGTAACCCTAAAGAGTAGGGAGATAGTTTTGTTGCCCTCCTACTGCGGGTAGAAGATTCTGGGATCAAAGTGACCCAGGTCCCGCCCGACGTGCCCATACCTTAGCTGACGGCGTCTGTCCTCACCGGAGACGAGGAGAGGACGACCACACTGCAAGTGCAGAGGATAGGGATGAAGAACAGATCAGGTATTTGAATGTAAATGCTAATCCAAACTGATTAGGAGTGTATCGAGGCTATCCCCGTTATAGACCTCGAAGAAGGAGTTTCACTCCCCATAAGCGTGTAAGGGAGGCGCCCAAAGTACTATCTCTGTGGGTCGAAGGGTCACCTCAGGGCCTTTTGCCTGAAGAAGACAGAAAAGGAGAAGCCCCCCCGTACCCCCTCCACTCCAGAGGCGTGAGACCCTTCCGCGGTGAGTAAGGGACAACGTCCGTGGCACCCATACCAAGGCCACGGAAAACTAAAGCAGCGGCAGCAGTGGCGGCAACACCAACAGTTGCAGTAGCTACACCGGCGACAAAATCGCCGGAGTGGGCGTCACTACTGCCACCAACAGCCGTGAAGCTCATGCCCCACCTAGAACCCATGGAATCCGACATGGAGTGTGAGGCGGAAAGCAAGGGCAAACAAAGAGGGGTAAATGCTGCAAGGCGGTTGCAGCAACACCACCACCATCACCATCCCCACCACAAGCAGCACCAACAACAACAACCACACCACCACCAGCATCACCACAAACACCAACATCGCAAACACAACAAGGCGCACGCACACCCAATTCAGCAATAAGAAAACAGCAACAAAACAAAACAAAACCCCAAAGAAGTACACGGCCATAATGAGTGCAAAGAGAGTACTGATAGAACATATAAAGCAGCACACAGACATTACAGACAAAAATTACTAGAACCCCGCCAACACCCGGCAAGATATCTTCAGACGTCTAGAGACCTTTCTTGGTACGTCCCGCTCTTTAGTGTTAGTGGGCGACTGGAACGGTATCTTAGATGCACGCTGGGATTATGTGGGGCTAGTAGACAGGGAAGGAGGGTGTAAAAGCCACAACAACTTGCTCAGGCGTTTTGAACTATCTGTCAGGTATAGACTGGATTATCCGAATGTGCCAATGTGGACATGGGCAAACGACATCGGGTCATCCAGATTGTATTTAGATAGGGTATTCTGTAGGGAAACAGATAAGCCTAGTGTAGGTTGTCCACAATTTAAAGTAGTCGGACCACAATGCTTACAGACCGGATTAGCGAATTAGTTAAGCGTGCGTTGACGGGTGCAATCGTCAACCACAGGTGGTGGTTTACCCTGAAAAGGGCTATTAGAGTAGAATCAATAATGTTTAGCAAAGGAGTAGTGATTGAGGAAAATAGAGTAGAGGGAGAGCTACTTGGAAAGCTAGAAGAGCCGTTTAGGACAGGCATCGCAACCGACGTGCTTGCGGTGAGATTGGCACTCGACCAATTCTTCAACGCAAAGCATGAAGGATGCGTTGTCAGAGCTAGAACGCGTGCTCTGAAACACGAGGGGACGAAAGCCGTTCAATGGGCCCGGGTGGTGGAGGCGCGACGTGGCAACAAATTCACAATTCGGTTTTTGCCTGATCAAAACGGGCGCATGTTCCTCGAATTCGAACAGATGTGTGCGGCTTTTGAACAGCACTTTGCTCAATTGGTTCGGGAGCGGCGGCGGGCCAGATCGGAGTATGGACTTCGGTGCATACTTCGATGGACGTTATAGACAACTTCAGGCCAATAACTCTGCTAACGCAGAGTTCAAGATTTTGGCCAAAGTGTTAGCAAAGAGATTGGCACTTGTCGTCGGGGATCTGGTAGGAGAGGTGCATACATGCGCCATTCCGGACACATCCATTCACTACCTCCATCTCATGTGATACATCATAGAGAGGGTGGTTAAGGAACCCGGCACGGGTGGGGCCCTGATCAACTTGGATCAATCTAAAGCATTTGACAGGGTCGACCATCGGTACTGGCTGCGGTCCTCGAGGCGGCCGGCTTCGGGCCCGTTTTTAGGGGATGGATCTCTGCGATGATGCACAGCGAAATCTGCTCGATTGTGAGGGTGAATGGTCACCTGTCGCAGTCGTTCACCATCATGCGCTCGGTCACCAGGGCTGTCCTCTCTCGTCCCTCTTGTACGTACTGGCCCTCGAGCCGTTACTGCACAAATTGGAGACCATGTGGGGGTCCCTCGCGAACTGGGATGCGGGAGATCCATGTCGGCTTACGCCGACGACGTCACCGTGATGGTGTCGAGCACCAAACAGGTCAGCTCTCAAGGAATACGAAGCGGTGACAGGAGCAAAGATAAACCAGGAAAAGCCGGTGGGCTTGCAACTCGGCAACTGGAGAAGCAAGACCATGCCGTCCAACAGTGTCGTTGGGGCTGGGCGGAAGGAGCGGTTAAATTGCTCAGGGTCTGGTTCGGTCCAGACCTCCAGATGGAGAAAAACTGGAGCGAGATGACGAGAAATGGGCCAAGAGGAGGCTGTCTCTGAAAGGTCGGATGGAGGTGGCGAATGCGTACATCGCGTCCGTCATCTGCTACCACCTGACCGTCGTACCTTGCCCCCGCCCAACTCTAACCCAAATGGAGCGCCTCCTCTTCCGCTTTTTGTGGAAGGGACGTGGTCAGACGATCCGTCTGCTGTCAGCACCCGTTGCTTGGAGGACTGGGCATCCGTGGCTTATGATGCGCTAACATGCGCTGAGGCTGCGACATCTCTGGTGCTTCCTTGACGGTGAACAGGTGTGGTCGCCGTTTGCCAAACACGCTTTTCCCTGGCCTGGCAGTGCTACCGGGGATCGTTGCCGGTTCGGCATAAGCTCTACAGGCATGGAGGTGCTGTCAGCCGAGCCTGTCCGAGATTCGCGCAAGACGACAAAACCGTCCTGAACGCACGTGTTCAGTGCTCGAGGATTGCTGACTTGTGGAGCCATGTCGAACAGCTGCTGTCGAGTGTAGGACGGATCCGGTTATCGACTGAGCCCATTGTGCAGATTGCCATCCTCCTATAAAGAAGAGGAATAGCTGGTAGTATTCATCTGCCTGGTGGCCATGGCGAAAGAGATTGTGTGGTGGACAAGGTTGAAAGGGTTGAAGACGGACACTTTCCTCTCCGGCCAATCCCTGATTAACTTTTTCAAGTTTCACTTGAAGAGGAAAATCAGGGTGGCGAGACAAGTGCTGTCTTCTAGTAAGTTTGTTGAAAGGTGGGTGAAAGTTGCGAGTCTGGTCCGAGTGAACGGGCCCGCTCTGAGTATGCGCCTGTAGACTGAGGAGTGGGAAAACTGAGAGAGGGTGCTTGCCCTGGTGGTCAGGGTGGCCGTGGTCTTTTGTGTGGTTTTCACCACGAGTGACACTCGGAAGTTTCCCCCTTCTTGGGGAATTTTTGTTGTTTGAATTTTTTTATTTCTAGCCCGATTTTGTTATAACCTGTTTACACGACCAAAACCCACTTTGTATCGTCCTGTACTGTTCTGTGCCGTCTCTAATGTTTTTCTTTATGTTAGCCATTGTGGCCAATAAAGAAAACATTATTATTATTATTATTATTATTATTATTACCATTGTTTTTGTTTGTTTGTTTGTTTGTTTGTTTTTTGTTTGTTTATTTTTTATTTGTTTTTTTTTTTTGTTTGCCGACACACTCTTGTAAGTTTGTTGATATTCCATTGCTATCCAACTTATTTTGTTGAACATCTCATATTGTTTTATAGTTAAACTGACCTGTATCTTCGGGAGCTGGTTAGTGTTTCTCTACCTGTAGCCCTTAGTGGCTAAACTTGTGCTTGTTTGCTTTGCTAAACACTCCACTCAATTTCTTTTCAAAATATGATGACGGACGACAAAAATTCTTCCGCTGTATTCAAAAGCGGTCTTTCCGCAAGACAGAACACCGGCTGTCTACCAGTGGCGCCACTGTCACCACCAACACTAAAACACCGCAAACAACAGCAATAATAATAAGAAAAACAACAAAAAGAGCTGGCTATCCACATGATTGAACAGCCAAAGATCAAAAAATGACAGCAGCAGCATCAACAACTCTGCACGGGAAAATTACGAGCTCTTCAACTTCTGTCAGCATCCCCTACGTGGAGGACTGGGCATGCCATAGCTGATGATGTGCAAACATCCGCTGTGGCTATGGCATCTCCAGATATTCCTAAACGGTGGACAAGTGTGGTCACTGTTTGTGAGATATGTCTTAGGATGAACGAAGCCAGCTAGGCATTGAGAAAGCTAAGAGTACTGTTGAACCACAAGCAGAAGTGAAAGATGCAATATCTTTGTGTCTATGTATGAGATGAAGAATGGTATTTAACTAATGTAATGGTACGCGATGGGGCCCACCCACAGCCCCGGTTGACAGAATGGAGAAGGCGTTTCCCCGGAGGACGGCAAGGGAGTCGCGCTGGAAAAGCCACTCCAACTCGCGGGGCTCACACCTACGGCTGGCCAGCTCAGCGCCTATGGTGGTGAGTAAGGAGGTAGCTCTGGGGCCGAGGACACCAGAAGTTTCCACTGCCAGAGGAACGACCGCAAATCTGTCGGAGAGTGACCGGTATTTGAGGAGTTTGGCCCCCTCAGCCCGACGTGCAGCAGAACCCGAGTCAGTCGCAGACTGCACCAGGCTGCGGCTGCAGGAAGTGTCGGTGCAAGTGGCATCCCAGACGAGGGGTTTGCCACCGTGGAACGGGAAGATTGTCATGCCATCTGGCCTTTTGCGTCCCCTCGATCTAGCCCCACCGGCTTGAGCTGGGAAGGGAAGCCTGCAGCGTCCAAGCCATGCTTAATGACCTCGTTGAGGGCAGTATAGCGTGGAATGCGGCCGGCACTGTGGCGACAGGAAAGCGGGTGGAGGCCGAAAGAGTCAGCGGTGGAACCGCAGCGACATTGGTGTGGCTGGCAGATCCGGAGGCCGAGCCTCATGGAAACGCCGATTCGCAGTCTATGGTTGTCTAGCTGCGTGCCAGTGGAGAAGGAGGGCAGAACATGGAGCCAGGCACCACTGTGGGGTTTGGAGGCTGCACGAAAACAAGCAAGGCGGTGCTGGTCGAGCTAGCGCGTGAGCCTGTCTGAGGCCAGGCTGCACTGGATGGCATCCCAAGTGTGTTGGGGGGACTTGACGTCGTCAACAGGGGGAGAAGGAGGAGGGACGTCTACTGGGCTAAGTCCCAGCCGGTCCCACGTCTCACAGGTGGCCTCACGTTCTCTGAACACAGAGGGTTCTGTTGTGTTTTGAAGAACCCTGCTGACGAGGACGCAGCACGAGGTTACCGACGAAAGATACGCCGGCAAAGCTAGTGAGATCGGGGAGCGGAGGCCTAGGCCGCCATACCTGACCGGTAAAATGGCTGTTGCCACCCTATGTCGTCAAACTTGACGTTGCATATCCCCTCCGCTGCTGCTCGGATACAAGTATCGAGGTCAGCAAGGAGAGATGTCTGGGTGTAGCATGGATCGCTGCGGAGTGTATAGAGGAGCTTCGGCATAGCGAAGCAGTTCCTCAGCAGAAAGAGAGCTGGGTGGCCGTCAATCAAGCCCAGTCGGCCCGTGAGAGTCTGGAGCTGTTGAATCCAGGACCTGATGGTGGAGCGGATGGCCGGCGGGTGGATCGGTGACCCGAGGATGAGGACATCTTCTTTGGGGGTCACCTGAACCTGGCGGAGAATGGACCGCACGTCCAAGACGGAGGCTGCAAAGCTCACAGCATCGAGGCTGACGTTCACCACCTCCGACTTGGCCGAGTTGACCTGGAGGCCGTTTCCCGCCAGGGCAGGAATCACCGTTTGAAGGTCTTGGCAGACCGTCCGTACGGGCCCGCCCAACGTAGCATCATCCAGATACCAAACGTTGAGAGGGGCCGTGATACTCTGGGCGATGTGGTCAATACCAGGGGCGAACAGGAGGGGTCTCAAAGGGTCGTGCTGTTGGACCCCAGTAGCCGAGGGTATGACCGTATCAGCAGCTAGGAGCATGCTCGGGGCTCCATATGACAGGTAGGCCAGCGGGTAGGCAGAGGGGGCTCGCCTGAGGCAGGCCCCGAGCAGATGATCCCGGCGTAAAGAGTTAAAGGCATTCCTCATGTCAAGCTTGACAATGAGGTGCCTGGAGTCTCTGGATGCCGATACCGAGGTGCAGCTGCTAAAGAACTGCCTGATTGCATGAGAGGCTCCCTCACAGCCACCGGACACGACGACACCCAGTTGCACCGGACTAAACTCCTCACCCAGTTCGTGTGTGGTGGACTTGCAGATCACCTTGGCAGCCAGCCTCCGGAAGACATTGCCCACTGCAATGGGGCGTATGCCACCCTCTTTCTTCCTGAGAACGGTGAGGCTGGCCGAAAAAAAGAGGCCTCGGGCGTAAGGGTCGAGGGCACCATGAATGAGCCTATTGGTGAGCTCCACATTTCCACTCAGAAGGCGGCACCCGGCCTCGGCGGAGAGGGGAGATGTCAACTCCTTGAGGTGGCCTTGTCGGAGACCATCAACACCTCCGCAGCTGCTAGCTGGGAAGGACCTGATGGCGGACATAATATCTGCATCAGTAGCCACAAGGAGTAGGTGGGGGTCGGGTGGAGCTATGGGTCTGAGATCAGTAGGTGACTCAGGGTGTTTGAGCCGCAGAGCAGCCAGGATCTCCTCGGTGGGTTGGAGGACAGTGTCCTCTGAGGCAACAACTCTGACTGCGGCCGAGACATCACCCATGATAAGCTTTGCGTTTACCTGGTCAAGCAAACGCTCGGCGCTGGCCTCGAGAGTGGAGGATAGGGGGTACCTGAGGGTGGGGTGTGTGGAGTCCCTGGGCACGCTTGGAATGGGCGCTCGCCCAAATGACGAGACATTGGCCTTGACGAAGGCTGCTGCTAACCGGCCGCCTCGGTCAGCGCCAGAGCTGGGGAGGCCGAGGGCGAGTGGGGCGAAATGGAACAGCCGCTCCCAGTCACTGGCTCGATTGGAGTCCAGGGCGCTCTCAATCGAGGAAGCGAAGGCATCGGCTACCGGCACCCGTGCCGCTCACGGGATCCTGAGTGAGATCTTCCTGAGCCGCCTGAGCCGAGCGATGTTGACCAGCGAGGCTCGGGCGTCAGGCAAGCTCGCTGTCCCATCTGGTGGTGTGCCAGACAGCCGTGGCTGGGAAGACGTGGGGGAGTGGCAGCTCCTGCACCTCCACGCTGCGAGGGCATTGGAAGCTCGACGAGTCAAGCCAACACAGGTGAGGTGGTGGAAGCAGCCGCAAACAGTTCCAGCCCCTCTTCCGTTTGTTAGTAGTGCCGCAAGTGCTGCAGGGGTCGATTTGGAGGGGTGGGGGATGGGGCGTGGGGCCGGGGACTGGGGCACCGAGCGGCATCAGGGGTGGGTGGCTGGTGTGTGTGTTTGGAAGGGAAAGTGCTGGTAAGAGGGCAGCATAGCTCACCTATATATATGGAGGTGCCAGAGAACGAGAGCGAAAAGGGGCTGCAAAGTATGCCAAGCAATAGTATTATTGTACAAATTGGAGAAATGGACTTTATCCTGCAAACAGGTAAAACGACTGCATGCATTCATAATGAAACGCGTGGAATAGATCATGAATATTACAAAAGCCAATAGAATGTTCCATCCGAGTTAAAATCAGAATTAGCGCGACTTTTCATTGTCTCACTCCGATAAAATAAATATTTAGTCAAGTTTACTTAGGGCGATTCTGTCAGCTATAATTTTACCCCTTAGGATTGTTGTCTTGTCTCAATAGAAGAGATAGTTTTTAATTACTTTTCCTTGTTTTACTTGGTGGTGGTAGTGGTGGAAGATCAAAACTAGTACAAAATTATTCAAGCTACAATAATGATTTAAGTTATTGTTGATACCCTGCATGAAATAGGCGTTGCCTCTTGTTGCTACTATCAGAAGGTGCCAGGTATATGGTCAAAGTAGGTGAAATAAGAAAGATGATTTATCTCAATTGTTTTCATGTGACATGTGTTTTGCATCCCCTACATAATTGTGCTTTGAGAGTCAAAGTTTTCTATTAAAACTTCGGTGGTCTCATTGTGTTGGTAAAAGCTTCAACAATCAAAAACCACACTAGAAAGCCCTTTTCAAAGGGTTAGCTCCTGAGCCACTAGTCACTCAATGAGGCAGTTGGATCGAAGCAGCTGAACATTATGCCAAGAATTTAACCTACGTTCGTGAGATATTTAATGGATTCGATGAAGGGGGAATTCTTGTGGGAAAAGCTAAACGATGTGTCAATTCGCGAACAATAGTAGTGAATTTGACACAGTTGGATCGAATCAGCTGAATATTATAGTAGTTCCGTAGATTTATCAACTGGAATTCTTATCATCAAAACCTACAATGATTTCTCTTTTTCTTTTCTTTTTCTTTTCTTTTTCTTTTCTTTTTCTTTTCTTTTTCTTTTCTTTTTCTTTTCTTTTTCTTTTCTTTTTCTTTTCTTTTTCTTTTCTTTTCTTTTCTTTTTCTTTTGTCTTAACCAAAGCATAAACTGTAAATGATAAACTGTATTAAATTATGTTTATTCATGATTACAAGCTATTACACCTTCTAGGGGTAATAGCATGTAATCATGAATAAACATAATTTAATACAGTTTATGATTTTAGGAATATCTTAATGATATGAATAAGCACAATTTACTAGTAATCTTTGAAAACAAAAAAGGACTTCTATTGGATAATTTTTGTCTAAATTTTTATCTAATTTTTATCTAATTATATAAGTTATCTATTTTCATTTCAGTACAAAACCAATATTTGGAGATAAATTAATATGACCGATTAATTCAACATCATTATTTTAATCTCATTTTAATATATTAATCTAAATTCTCTCAACCTGCAAGGAAGTTTTCTTTTAATTAAATTCTGCCACTTTAAAACCTTTTGTCTAAAAATCTTATATAGCGTATATCTGAAAAAGGACTCAATGATCAATGATGTAATGTTTTTGTTGATATGTCTGACCGATCAGATCTATGCTGGGAGTAATTAACAATAATACTAATATTAATCCAAATGTCTCTCCACTCGGTAGGCTTCAACAATAGATATATTTGGAAGGCTTTCACCAATAGATTTGATATTTTCAAAACCGTATTCTCTCACCAATAAAATGGTCCGGTGGAATCTACATTGGAATGCAGACTGACATTTCTAAAAGATAAATGTGGCCAATGTTTTTTTTTTTTGTTTCCTCTTATTTTTTCTCTTTTTCGCTTTTTTCTTTGTCTTAATTAAAGCATATGAAACCTTTTATGTATAATAGCGCATGTTCAAATCTCCACAGAGTACGTGTGTGTGTGGGGTGTGTGTGTGTGTGTGTGTGTGTGTGTGTGTGTGTGTGTGTGTGTGTGTGTGTGTGGAGGTAGATAAGGTTTTTGTTTATGTATATCAGAAATGAATGCTTAAACAAGAAAGCTGCTTACCAGAGAGTTTGGCTCTACGGTGTTCTTTGAATCGTATAGCATAAATATCCAAGCAGAAGAATATGGTATATAGGTCCAGAAGAGATCACTGAGTGTATTAATATAAGTATTGCGCCAAGAAAAATAAAACGTCGGCGTGAAGAGATTAGGAATTTATTTGCTTTGACCTATGTTTCTGTGTCTATTATAAATTGTCTACATACCTATATATCTAAAACATGGAATATCTGGCTGTCTGTCTGCCCGTCTCCCTAAAACTCGAGAACCACCCAACCGATTTTTTCAAACTTTACACATGTAATACTTATTGTCGTGTGAGTGTTTTGAGCAAAAGATATTTCAAATTTTCAATGCCCTAGGGACCGCTTTAGGCTCCGGTTACATTGACTTCGCTATCTGTGAGTGTGTGTATATATGTGTTGTTTTTCGAAATATTTACTTCTGCGTTCACAGATTGATTTTTTTAGTTTCAGAAGATCCCGTTAAGGGTGAAAGCAGCGATTCTTTGCTTAAACTTTAATCTGTTATTTTAATATATATATATATATATAATTATATATTCGTGTACAGATATTTTGCATACACAATAACAAAATATAAACAAACGTATTTATTTCACGAGGCTCGATAAGGATAAATATATATCAAATATATAAGAACCTTAGAGCAAATATTGTTCTCATTGCTGACGTATTATCTTTGCTATTTTCCGTTCATTCCAGGGAACATCTTCACGAACCAAAGTATCGTCTTCCCGTTTTCCTTCGGCTGCAACGTTTTTCGAAATATTTACTTCTGCGTTCACAGATTGATTTTTTTTAGTTTCAGAAGATCCCGTTAAGGGTGAAAGCAGCGATTCTTTGCTTAAACTTTAATCTGTTATTTTAATATATATATATATATATAATTATATATTCGTGTACAGATATTTTGCATACACAATAACAAAATATAAACAAACGTATTTATTTCACGAGGCTCGATAAGGATAAATATATATCAAATATATAAGAACCTTAGAGCAAATATTGTTCTCATTGCTGACGTATTATCTTTGCTATTTTCCGTTCATTCCAGGGAACATCTTCACGAACCAAAGTATCGTCTTCCCGTTTTCCTTCGGCTGCAACGTTTTTCGAAATATTTACTTCTGCGTTCACAGATTGATTTTTTTTAGTTTCAGAAGATCCCGTTAAGGGTGAAAGCAGCGATTCTTATTTATAAACACAAAATGTAGACACCATCCCTAGGCCGAGGTATTCCGTACTTCTCTCTACTGTTTCAGAAAGGAGGGATAAAACATGCCAATCTATGTTTAGAATCCCGAGCGACACCGGGCCATTCTGCTAGTGCTTACTACAATATATATTGTTCCGTCATATTCAATATTTAATTATTTATTACACTTCATCGGAAAGTGGAATTCAACTATTCACTATGCGGTAGAATTCAGCAATGGGATTTTCGTTTAAAAAATGTAAATAAGTTAAAAAATAGAATGAAATACAGTCAGCTAGTGTGATAGTAGAGAGGAATGGGGGTAAAGAGTTTCACACTATAAATCTGTGTGCTGTGATGTGGAACAATTATTCTTTGACCATTGGTATAGGTGAAGGTTTTGATGTTTACTATATATAAGGGTTGAGAAGGTATAAAGAGAGGGACAGAAAAAGAGATATTAAGAGTAGGTTAGAGTGGGTAAGGGGGAAAGGAATTAAGAAAATGAGATTGTTTTGAATATTACTAAATCCATTGTGTATGAAAAGTTCAAATGCCAGAGGAAATGAACCAAATAGGATGTAGCATAACCTAGGAATTATGGACCGAATCTTGTTCTAGTCCAGTTTCTTTTTAGCGAAGATTTTTAGAACCTTGTGTTTGCAATTAAATATCCTATTGTGCCGGGAATTTAGAAGGTTTTTCCGGTCGCTATTTCAATTAGCTCTACCAAACATAGTTCACAGATAGTGCACACTCACACGTTAAAAACCCCCAGTTTAGCTAGATCTACGGCCCTGGCGAAAGAAATGTGGGTTCTGAAGCGTGCTAATATTGAATACACACAACAATGGTCCGTGCTAAAATTCGCCCGTCCATACCGAAATGAAATACGCTGCTGGGAACTATCTTTTTTGCGATTACCGTCTACCAACGTTTAGCAAAGCACATGCTTCCATCCCTGTAGAATTTTTCTGGCTTCGATGCGAAAAACTCCATCAGCCACCGATTTAACTAGATTTTATTGACGAAGGTCTTTGACCTTCGACTGCGTTGCGTTGCTTATTGATAGAAAATGGCGACAGTCTGCAGGCGTAAGTCGGGCGAATACGGCAGGCATGGTAGAACCTTTCAGCCTCGCTCCAGTAGATTGTCGTGGATCATCCTTGATGTATGCAGCCGAGCGAGATCATGAAGGAATCGAACATGACCATTGTGTGGGCGATTCTGTGCGATTTTTGCCGCTAATCTGTCGAGTTGTTGGCTATAGATGTCAGAGCTTATGCTTTTGTCGTTGGGAGCAACTCGTAGAGGATAGCATCTTTCCAGTTCCATCAGACGCAGCGTAGGGCCTTGTGAGTCTGGAGAACAGCCATCGCTAGCCGTTGTTGCGCACTCTCTTTATCAACCTACGATCGCTTGACATTAATGTAGAGACAACATTTTTCCCCACTAGTGATAATGGACCGTGACCAGTTGGTTGTACGATGGTAGGAGAACAGAGAAGTAGCTGCCGTACACCATTAACGATTACGGTCAGTCAGATTGTGGGGCACGCACAATCTGGAACACTTTTCCCTATTGCATGCAAGTGATTAAGGATGGTTGTTTTTGATGTCCCAAGCATTACGGCAAATTGACGTGATTTCTGGCATGGATCAGCTTCCACCAGCTCAAGCAGATGCTCGTCATTGAAGTCGAAAGGATGTCCTGCACGAGGTCGATCTTCCATGCCGTATTCACCGGAAGGAAAGCGTGCGATACCTGGCACTGCGTTCAGACGTGGTGGGGGACCCAAATGCAGTATTAATACGATGATTCGATGCTGCTACGCATAGGTCAGATTTGAAGTCATAAAATAAACGGCCACGAAAAAACAATTTAGATAGATCCATGTTTTCTCCCCTCTGACGGCGTATTAGAAATGAGAAATGCCGTTTCAACAGGTATTTCCGTTCGGAAATGACTGTTGAAACGGCAGGAGCTCATCCGTCGGGGTCCCAAATCCTTCAAATTACAACAGTCTACTACCCCAAGTATCGAGTACTCTGGTGAGTAATGGATGCAGGTTTTTACTGCATCCATTCTGAAATATATATATATATATATATATATATATATATATATATAGAGAGAGAGAGAGAGAGAGAGAGAGAGAGAGAGAGAGAGAGAGAGAGAGAGAGAGAGAGAGAGAGAAACGCGCGTAAACAGGATGATTCACAATAAAAATCTAATACATGTAAACGAAACTTCCTCGTTTTTTCTAATATATATATATAAATATATGTGTATATATATATCCAAAATCACCGGGAGAGATGACTCCTTAGCCTTTGTCAAGGCAGAATTCTAGGAGAAGGAAAACTCTGATATAACACCTGCAACTCTGATGGTATCCAATGATGTTGACATGTTCTTCTTTTTGGTAAATATCATCTTGGTTAAGAGAGTGGGACTGGCTTTGTGCAGTGCCTTTTCTCACTATAAAAGCTTCATGGCACAGGCATTGCTTTATATCTGGAGATCTCTCTGCACTTGTCGTCACATGGTTCCATGGGCCCAGCACTATGTGTCAATAATTGTCACAAGTGTAGTGTTTGTACCAGAGTTTTCAAGTCGCTGGCTGGACTAAAAAGTCACACTCGTTCAGCGCATCAGTAGGAGTTCTCCTACATGGATATAAAGTAGTGGCCGTACTCGAAAACGAGTTGGCAGCCACCATATATATATATATAGTTACAATTTGTTTACAAAGCACAGAATTTAAAAGTTTAAGGCATATACTTACTGACATTGTTTCTTCAATAAACAGAGAACCGGAACGAATACCGCAAAGCATTCTATCCGGCGAATACGCTGCCAATACGCCGCTTATGTATATGATAAAAGGGAGATAAAACCACATAAGAACGCGATCGTCCCATATCCAAATCGTATAAGTACCCACTACAAAATAAAACCTAAGTACATTCGAAAATCAGCTCCTTTATTTAATAAATATTAGTTAATTTAAAGCCATATTAAACTATTTAACACACAAGCAAAACAAAGATTTCTCGAGAAACAAAGAAAGAAAATATAGAGACAGCCATTTACCAAAAAAAAGATGAAAACCTGTTGAACAAATAGACAAGTAATCCGGTTACCCTAATACTAAGAACGAGCATAATGTTCTGCTCTTGACATCAGTGTATATGAAAAAATTTCCTTTGGCCTAGTTTTAAAAAAATGAATAAAAGAGTTAATCATTTCTATAATATCATTTTAATAGTAGCAGGTTTTCTCCACAAAAAAACTGATTTATTTAAATACTCACTTACATATACATAAACATGTACATAACACATAAAAGCATACAAAATAACCTATACGCACGGACGCGTTAATATGGGACATATGTTGACATTTTAGAACGTAGTTTTGTGCAGATACACAAACCCATATATTTTGTTTTTAATATTTTATGTGTGTTGTCGTGTTTATACATATATGAAAGAAAACACCGTGAATAACCGCTAAGAACTTGGCTGTAATATGGTTGAACTATCAGAATACCTTCTCTAGTATACCACATGAGTGGATTATCAAGGTTTTACAGTTAGCCAAATTCCTTAAAATGCTAGTAGTTGCTATCCAACACCTGACCAAGAATTAGTACTTCACTTTGCCTCTTAAAGGTGATAAGAAGCAAATTGAATCTGGTATCATAAACTACCTAAAAGCATCTTGTAGGGTGCTTGTCAGTGCTGGTATTTTTTCTCTCGTTAAACCTGCTCACAAAACATTAACAATAGAAATTTATCCAGAAGTATCTACCGCATTTTTTTTGTTTGTTTTGTTTTAGTTTTTCTTTTGTCTGCGACTTCAAGCGGTATAGACCAGATATCAACTATATCAAAAAGCAATTGAAACTCATTACACAACACTCCACAGACATTAGAATGGCATTTGTTACTAGAATATGGAAACGATGTACTCTTCTTCTTCGCTCATTTATTCCTGGAAGGTTCGTGGGTGCAAAATCCTCAAGCACACCTTCTAGCGGGTCCAGTAAGAAGTATCCCCTCCAATCGATCCGGTTGGATCCCCAAGCGAGACCAGCCAAGCTCATGGATGTTATCGAACTATTTTGCTCGGGATCCACCCCTGGTCTCCTGCCGGTTGGCTGCCCGTAAAATGTGTCCAGCGATTATTTCTTAAGACATTCTAACCACATGTCCGTAATATCGGAGCTGTGATCTCTCAGTTCGGTGAATTACCGAATCTACCTGGAGCGACTCTCTGATCTCCGTGTTACACACTCTATCGAGAAACGTTTCTCCAATGACCCGTCGGAGGAACCCCATTTCGGCCGATTGTATTTGCGTTCCTATTCTTTCGATCATTACCCAATATTCATAACCATAGTTAAGGGTTGACACGAATAAGATCGCGTACTTGGCTTTAACACCTACCCCCCTTCTTCTGATGCTGAACCTAACGCATTACTGCACTAGCTCCTGCAATTCTTGCTCTTAATTCAGACTCCTGCCTTCCATCAATCGTGAAAACGGCCTCGATAACTTGTACATATCTCCCTGCTTCAGTTGAACTCCATCACATATAGGGTGCACTACAGGAGAGGCTTACCAAGGAGGCTTGCAGGGGAGATCCCTCTGTAATCGGAACAATCTCTCTTGTCTCACTTTTTGAAAACTGAGATTATCACTAAAAGGAGTAAACACCCTCCTTCGGTCACGAATGACTGGGATTTGCACCTAGAAACAGCTGTTTACTTAAATAGAGTGCTCAATGCAAGTGGAGAGTAGGTTATATAATTGTTTCTACTTTTGGCACAAGGCCAGCAATTATCCCAGTGCATTACTGGTACTTTATCTTACCGACACCGTAAGGATGAAAGGCAAAGTTAACCTTGGCGGGATTTGAACTCAGACCATAAAGTGGCGTAACTCTATGCTACAAAGCATGGCACCCGACCCTTTACTGATACTGCCAATCCACCGAGTAAGTTATCTATATATATAAAGCTGAGGATGTGTGTGCTGAAGGTTTGTAACGTATGCACGTCCACAATTTCCAACGGATTCTATTCAAAGACGAAACAATTATTGCTTTTGGTCAGGAGAAGGTCATGAAGCAAAACAATTTCAAATCAATCAACAATAATGGCAAAAATCGATCATGCTTTGAGGTTTAACACACCTCCCTATAGTGTCTTAGCTTTACTCTGTTCGTCGCTCTTCCCTCTCTCTATAATAGATCATTCCTCCTCTCTATAATTTAACTGCTTTACTCTCTCTGTCGCTCTTCACGCTCTATATGACAACACTGTTTTACACACCTCCCTATATTTTCTTAGCTTTGCTTTCTCCGTCGCTCTTCCCCCTTTCTATAATTTAACTGCTGCGGGAGTCATTGGCGTTGCGTATTGACATACGGCTTTTCTGGGGCATTTTAAATCGGCTTATTGCAAATAACACTTCATATAACAGATTAATGCTTAAGACATGAATCGGAATGTTTAAATTATTTATTTTTTACGACTTTAATTGGTTAAATATTAATATGACAACACCGATAGTGTTGTAGATCTGCAATTATGCCGAATACTGATTAGGTGAGTGTGTGTTAATGTGTTTTTTTTTCTTTTCATATAAAGTCTAATATTTCCAGTGTTTTATTTCCAACGGATTCTATTCAAAGTCGGGACAATTATTGCTTTTGGTCAGGAGAAGGTCATGAAGCAAAAAACAGTCGATCATGGTATTTAAAATTAGAATTCGTAAAGCTTATTCGGTTTCAAGCCACGTTTACCTGTATATTCTTCTTTCTTTTACGTTGTTAAAAATATACCTGTCAATACTTTCTGTCAAGCATAAAATTTCACTTTTAAGCTTGCAAAAACGTTTGTTCGGTGATTTTTTTCCCCCCAAATATTCTGCTTTTCCGTCCAAATACTACCAGCTGCTAGATAATTAGTCATATCTACCCCCAATTTTGTTTGAATATTGCATCTTCATTTACTATTTTTTCCTTGCCATTTCATCTTGCATTCAATTGTGTTTACCATTTAGTTTCGAATTTCATAAGGTTTTTGTTTAACATTTTCAGATATAATGCCCCCCAAAATAAGTGACCATCTTGGTCGTAAAACGGTGTCTGCAGCTAAACAGAAAAGAAGACGGTTGAATGAGTCGCAGGAGGAAACTGAATTGCGATTGTCACAAACTGCTTTACGTTCAGCAAATAGGAGAGCTGCTGAAACCGACGACCAGCGTAGTGAGCGTCTAGCCAGCAATACATCTTACTATACTTCGTCGCGTGCTAAGCTTGTTGGTATAGACCGTTCTATCCGTAATTCTTGGAATGCTGTGGCTACTGTCGCTGCTAGAGCCAAAGAATCACTCAACGATCGCAGTATTAGACTAGAAAAGAACAATCGGCGTAAAGAAACTGCTCGGGGCATAAAAAGTCCAAACAATTCATATTGGCTTTTAAAAGCTTTTAATTATGATCCAACACTTAACCTCTCAATGCGGCCTGACATCCAGATTGGGAATATAAGTTTAACTTGCAAGTTCTGTAGTGCAAATAAGTGGGCTGGAGAACCATTGGAATGTGCTGCTCCAATGGCAAGGTTAATTTACTCCTCCTAGAGGACCCACCGCAGCCTTTGAAAGAACCTCTTACTGGCACAACTCCTAGGTCAAAAGATTTTCTTGAACTCATCAGAAAGTACAATTGTGCCTTTCAGATAACCTCTTTCGGGGCACGTGTTGTCCGAGAAGAAGCGTGGATGCCCACATTTAGAGTTCAGGGACAGATATACCATCTAATTGGATCAGTCCAGCCTCAAGAAACGGAAAAGTCCACGTTTCTCCAAATCTCCTTCATAACTGACTACATTAGACAGGCTGACATGCGTATTTCTATTATTTCTAAGTTTAACGGCGAGAAAAGTAAATCTGTTGACAAAAGTAAATCTGTTGACAAAAGTAAATGGTTGAGAAAAGTAAATCTGTTCAACGCATGCTTCATGAAAACAACAGCTACGTCCATAGCTTCAAATATGCCTTGGAATCAACACCTGTACCCAACTTCAACATCGTTATTGATGCTGAGAAAAGGCCATCTGGGGAGCATGCTCGCCGCTATAACGCCCCCGCATGCAATGAAGTAGCCGTTGTTCTCCATAGAGATCAGCATCAAAAAAGGGACATTGTCATTAAAGGTCTTGACGATACGCTGCACAGGATTTGTGAAACGCATCGGTCATACGACAGCCTACAATATCCACTGCTTTTTGTTTGTGGGGAAGACGGATACCATTTCGGCATTCCTCAAAGCAAGTCAAACAATTCGGACGGGACGTCAAACAATCCTGACGAGACGTCAAATAAAAGGGTATCCTGTATGGATTTTTATTCCTACCGCTTCATGATCAGACAGAATAGTTTTAATCATATTCATAGATCACGAGAGCTTTTCCATCAGTTTGCAGTTGATATGGCTGCAAAAATGGAGTCTGAAAGGTTATGCTTCATTCACACGCATCAGAAACAGTTGCGTTCTGAATGTTACATTCACCTCCGTGATGGCATAAGGAATGATGCAGATCCCCGGAACCTTGGAAAGGTTTGTATCCTTCCCTCTAGCTACGTTGGGGGCCCCGATACATGCACGAAAGAACCTAGGATGCTATGACGTGTGTGCGCCATTATGGTCGCCCAGATCTGTTCATTACATTCACGTGTAATCCGAAATGGGTTGAGATAACCTGTGAACTTTTTCCAGGGCAAAATTATTCGAACAGACATGACCTCATTGCCAGAGTGTCCAGACTGAAACTGGCTAAACTCATGGCTTTAATCAAAAAGGGGCTGTAAAATGTGACATGTTCACCGTCGAATGACAAAAACGAGGGCTGCCATATGCTCACATTTTGATTTGGTTAGCTGATAAAATCAATTCAAATGCCATAGGCAGCTTCATTTCGGCTGAAATCCCTAACCCAGCAACTGACAAGGAATTACATGACATCGTCAAAGCTAACATGATTCATGGTCCGTGTGCGTCGGGTCCCAATGAGCATCACACGTGTCTGAAAGGGGGGTTGTGCAGTAAGGGATACCCAAAAAAATTTGTTGACGAGACTCAGACTGGTGGCGACGGGTACCTCCTGTACAGGCGGAGACAGCCCGAGAACGGTGGCTTCAGCACAACAGTAAAGGGAGGTCAAGTCGACAATAGAAGGGTGGTCCCTTACTCCCCGCTTCTTTCGAAGATGTTCAACGCCCACATCAACGTTGAGTTTTGCAACTCCGTTAAGTCGATAAAATACATATGCAAATATGTAAATAAGGGCTCTGATGCCGCAATGTTCGCATTTCAAGCTGAAAATAGCAGGGTACATCAGTAGCAATGAAGCGTTTTGGCGCCTATTTGGTTTACCCCTACACCAACGGCACCCCGCCATCGTACAGCTTGCGGTACATTTGGAAAATGGGCAAAGGGTTTACTTTACGGAGCAAACCGCCGCCAAGCTGGCCGCCGATCCGAAAGAGACCACTCTGACGGGTTTCTTCAAACTTTGCCAGTTCGATACATTTGCGCAAACAATTATGTACCTACTTTATATGGTCGAAAAAAACTTGGGTGCGAAGAAAGTCAGGTTAGGCTGTTGAAAATATCCTGGTGTAAAATTTGACAGTTGTCTTGAAAGGGTTTACACTGTGCCCCCAAGTCAGCATGAGTGCTATCATCTCCGCCTTCTTCTGCATGAAGTTGTAGGCCCACAAAATTTTCAGGACCTCAAACCTGTTGATGGAGAAATATGTGATATGTAACGGGAAGCCTCCTTTAAGCGTGATCTTTTGGAAGATGATTTGCAATGGGATTCCACTTTAGCAGAGGGTGCTTTGTTTAAATCACCTAAAAGTCTATGGGAACTCTTTGCCATTTTGCTTCAAAAGTGTGAATTGGGTGATCCCAAATCTTTATGGGTCAAGTACGGAGACTTCATGTCTGAGGATTTCTTGCGCCTGGTTCATCTGCAGTATCCTTCAGTAGAAGTTGGTTACAGCGACATTATCTACAACAGAGCACTCATTGATATCGATGACACCCTCCTCGACATGGGTGGGATTGAGTTGGCGACGTATGGCTTGCCGTCAACCGTCAGAGAGGAAACTAACACGTTGGCTCCAGATTTGTTGCGGGAAACAGCATATGACATCGAATCTCTTTCCCAATACTTAGAGGAAAATGAGCCCAAATTTCTGTCGAGCCAGCGGTTGGCCTATTTAACTATCATTGACGCGGGTCAAAATCAGACTGGGGGTATTTACTTTCTCGATGCTCCTGGGGGTACCGGAAAAACTTTTGTAACGAAATTGATTCTCGCTAATATTCGTCAGGAGAAACAAATTGCGTTGGCCGTTGCATCGTCCGGGATCGGTGCTACTTTGCTACCGGAAGGCAGGACAGCACATTCAACCTTTAAACTCCCCTTGGATTTAGTAAAAACTGAGACACCAACATGCAATATCAGCAAGAGCTCACACGAAGCTCTGCTTCTCAAAAAATGTTGCCTCATTGTTTGGGATGAGTGCACAATGGCACACAAGGGAGCCTTTGATGCATTGGACAGTACCCTGAAAGACATTAGATATTCTACGGCTCCTATAGGTGGCGTAACCCTTCTGCTATCAGGGGATTTTCGGCAAACGCTGCCTGTCATCCCCAAAGGGACAAGAGCTGATGAAGTGCGTGCCTGCCTTAAGGCGTCCACGTTGTGGCCCCAGGTGAAGAGTTTGTACCTGAGTACAAATATGCGTGCTCATTTGTATGGTGACAACATGTCTTCAACATTTGCTCAGAACATTTTAGCACTTGGTGAGGGCAGGGTCCCTGTGGATGACAAGGGCGGCATAGCAATCGACTCCCTGTGCAACATTGTGAGCAGCTTTTCTGATCTTTGGGAAGCAGTTTTTCCTAATGTCTCATCTAACTTTAAAAACCTCGATTGGCTCAGCGAAAGAGCCATCCTTGCTCTGAATGCCATGGTTAATTTTATTAACGAACAGCTGATTGAGAAGATTCCCGGTAAAGAGCACATCTTCAAATCTATCGACCGGACATCAGACCCCTACGATATCGTTAATTATCCGGTTGAGTTATTAAATTTCCTTGAGCCTCCAGGGCATCCACCTCACATTCTTATGCTTAACGTTGGCTGCCCCATTATGCTTATAAGGAACTTGCGTCCACCAAAGCAGTGCAACGGTACTCGCATGGTCGTCAAGTCACTGACGCCCCACTTGATTGAGGCCACCATTGTAACGCGGTGCGGGAGAGGGGAGAATGTTTTCATTCCAAGGATGAACCTTTTCCCCTCGGCGTCAGATATCCCGTTCGATTTCCGGCGATCCCAATTCCAGGTGAGACCATGTTTTGCCATGTCCATTAACAAGTCACAAGGGCACACATTGTCGGTGGAGGGCATCCATTTGGGGGAGCTATGCTTCTCCTATGGTCAACTTTGTGTTGCCTGTTCCCGCGTAGGAAGCAGGAATAGACTTTTTGCTTACACTCCTCAAAGGATGACACGCAATATCGTCTACAAAGAGGTGCTATAGATGTTGGTACAGGTGTTGGAGGTGTTGGAGCTATGCCGTCTGGAAAACTATTTCCTGGTATGGTCACCCATGGCGGACAGATCTGACACCCAGCGCCATCAGGGCCACTATCTTGCAACTTTGGTCTGCTAAATTCGCTATTGGAAGATTATTAACCCATCATTGATTGTCCAAAATGCTAATTAGTTCGTAACTTTTAATAACCGGTTCAACTGCTTTATGCACTTAATTGATAAGCTTATTGGCTTTCAAGCCACGTTTACCTGTATGTAACTTTTCATAGCAAATGAACAAACCTGAGCAACGCCGGGCTAAACTGATAGTATAATATAATATTGTCAGATAAAGATAATACAGCGTTACGTAAGTTGTCACGCGTAGTCAAAATGAAGAATTTTCAAATGACCAAAAAATCAGGACATATATGAAAGAAAAACACCAGTATTGCACACTGGGTTAAAAAATGCTGTAAGCGACATAATTAATTACGTATGAATATTAGTTATGGAAAGTTATTGCTTTGGGGTAGTTCAAAATAAATAATGTTAAATATAATTAAAATATGACAATAAAAAGTAAACAATGAAAAATATTTCAAATATAGAGAATGTACAAGGCTTAATCTTATGTAAAAGATAAGGGTTGCAAAATATGATGGTTCAAGTTTTTTAAGATAACAAGACATTGATCCACATTTTCAACTTATCTTCTAATTTCACAGTATATATATGTGTGTGTATATATATATATATATATATATATATATATATATATATATAACCCATTTGCAGCGCCGCAGCTCCATTATTATCATATTTACACATATATTTTTTCCTCCGCTGCCACCAGTCTGTTTCGTTCTTTGTGTCTTTACCCTTTCTAGCAGTCTCTCTCTCTCTCTGTTAGCCTCTTCCTCACCTTTCACTCACTCACTCTCTGTCACTACCTCTCCTCCTCCCCTTTCTTCCCGTTTGACCTGTCCGTAATCCTTTTCTCGCGGGCACTTGGCCAAGCCGGTATGAATTTTTTTTCTCTCTCTCTCGTCTGCGACTTCACAGAACTTATGTTTACCGAATTCGCAGACCAGACCCCTTCTTCCTCCCGTTAGACCTGTGCGAAATTCCTTCCTTGCTCACATTTCAACCAGGTTTGATGGTCTTTATTCTCTCGTTCACGATTCCACCGAATTTATATTCATAGAAATCTGGGACTTGTTTCCTTCTTCATCACTTTCTGCTGCTTAAACCATTTTGTTTGTTTACCCTAGCGTCCCCTTTATTTACGTGTCCCAACGACTTTTTTTTAGCCGTTGCTCGCACCAACCTGAGGTATATGGCTTTTAATACGACGAAATGCCTACGACGGTTGGATGGCCACTGATGAGGACAAACTTTTTCATATATATATATATATATATATATATATATATATATATTTTTTTTTTTTTTTTTTTTTTTTTTAGTATATGTTGGTTGTATACTAACACCTCAGTATGCAGATTGGAGCACTCGAAGAAGTGCGCAGGTTGGTTTGGTTACTCCGGATATATATATATATATATTTAACGAAGGGTATTGGTAAGAAATTGTTAGATGATTATAACATGGTTGTTAGATGAAATAACAAGAATGGCCGATTTACTTTATATATATAAAGGTTTACTTCACTTCAATCAAAAAGAACATTAAACAAGTTACCACGAGTTGCGAAGGTTGACAATGTTATTTTGTTGTTGGTTCATGAGGCTGGTGTAGTCTGAGACCATAGAGAGAGAGTAATGGTCTGTAATTGACTGTAGACCACTGTGGCCTGTAGATAGCGGTGAATCTTTCACATAGTTTGTAATAGTTTACTGCTCCAATCGCTCTGTATGTCTGTAGACCTCTGGGGCCTGAAGGTAGCGGTGAATCTCTCACATAGCTGGTCTGTATCGTGGTGCTCCGATCTCTCTGTATGTCTATAGACCTCTGGGGCCTGAAGGTAGCGGTGAATCTTTCACATCGTTTGTAATAGTTTACTGCTCCAATCTCTCTGTATGTCTGTAGACCTCTGGGACCTGAAAGTATCGGTGAATCTTTCACATAGCTGGTCTGTATAGTAGTGCTCCGATCTCTCTGTTTAAACGTGGGATGATACAGGCTTTATATACCTGTCGCTTTCTCTCTCCCACCTTGAGGGGAGAGCCCACCCGTGAACCTGTTCACACCAAAAGGGTGGTGACCTAGAGTTTGAGCTTTATGTGTCACCCAAGGTTCAAGGCTTGGACAGATTTAGCTACATATATATATATGTGTGTGTGTATGTATGTATGTATATATAAGCACTTGATGCACAGGTAGAATGTATATATTAAGAAAAACGATGAAGTTTCGTTTACAGGTATTTATGTTTTTATTGTGTATCGATCCATTACGCGCGTTTCGCAGAGGATTGGCTCAACGTCACAGACGGACGTTATGAACCCGACTCTAGTATCGACCTGCTCATCAGACTAGTTATTCAAATGAAAATACAGTGTATGTGGCGATTGGTGGGATGATGGGTGTATATAAACATCGGTCCTATTTCTTTGCATGAATGTGTGCTTATTCCACGACAAACATCGGAAGGTAGATGTGGTGGGGTGGGATAGTGGTGATGGTATGGGCTAGCGTTTGGGTCAAAATTAAGGCATATATATATATATATATATATATATATAAATGATATAAATATTCCAGTAGATACTAAGTCCCCACGGAAATATACATGGTGTCTATAACAGTTGTTGTTCAATGGTACTAATTTGAGATACCAAAACTATAAATGAGCGCTCATTTTTATAGTTCTGGTATCTCAAATTAGTACCATTGAACAACAACTGTTATAGACACCATGTATATTTCCGTGGGTACTTAGTACCTACTGGAATATTCATATCATTGATATGTATTCTCCTTCTATGTAGAGAAAAAAATGTTGTATCGTGCTGCTATTTTTAGTAACATGAAATTTCAACAAGTCTATAATTCCCGCTTTTTCTTACAGGGTTACTTTAACGGCCTGACTTCATGCATCGGGCAGAAAGCGATATATTTACTAACCACAAGGCTTTGTGCCCTGTGGTGTGGAAATAGCTATCTGAAGAGCTGATTCTTTCCATTGAGAATTCTCTGAATTTCCAATCTTTTGATAAGCGAAACCGTCGGTGACAGCACTAGAACAGGTGAATATTTAAATCGTATTTTTATTTATTTAAAAGATTGTTTAATGTTTGCTTGTTCCGCTCATTTTTATAGTTCTGGTATCTCAAATTAGTACCATTGAACAACAACTGTTATAGACACCATGTATTTTTCTGTGGGTACTTAGTACCTACTGGGATATTTATATCATTTATATGTAGTCTCCTTCTATGTAGAGAAAAAAATGTATCGTGCTGCTATTTTTGTAACATGAAATTTCAACAACTCTATAATTCCCGCTTTTTCTTACGGCTTATTTATGTGTGGGTCACTTTAATGGCTTGACCTCATGCATCGGGCAGAAAGTGATATATTTACTAACCACAAGGCTTTGTGCCCTGTGGTGTGGAAATAGCTATCTGAAGAGGTGATTCTTTCCATTGGAAATTCTCTGAATTTCCAATCTTTTGATAAGCGAAACCGTCGGTCACAGCACTAGAACAGGTGAATATTTAAATCGTATTTTAAATATATTTAAAAGATTGTTTAATGTTTGCTTGTTCCGCTCATTTATATATATATATATATATATATATATATATATATATATATATATGCAACACTATAAGGATAAGGAACAAAGATTCAGTGTTGCATCATAACATATTTAATAACATATCACATATGTTTCACTATCGATCAGCTCGAGTCAAGACCTATTATAGATCGAAAATGACTCTTTAATCGAAAGATCGTCAGATATGCTTGCTATATGAACTCATCTCCGATTCTATGTGTTTTTAACTAATCTAAGACGAGTTCATATAGCAAGCACATATGATGATCTTTCGATTAAAGAGTCAGGTTCGATCTCTAATAGCTCTTGTCTCGAGCTGATCGATAGTGAAACATATGTAATATGTTATTAAATATGTTATGATGCAACACTGAATCCTTGTTCCTTATACTCTGCTCTGCGCGAGCATCGAGTGCTCAACCGGCATACCGCCTACGGACACAATTTTCTTGCAACCATACAACTCTATATATATGCATATATATATATAGAGAGAGAGATACATACATACATATGTACATACATACATACATGCATACATGCACACACACACAAACACAGACACATACACACACACACACACACACACACACACACACACACACACACACACACACACACACACACACACACATATATATATATATATATATATATCCAGGGAGTGTAAATTGGCGTTACTCTAGTTTCACCCGTGTGAGCACTCGATGTTTAGGTTCACTTCGGTGTCGAGGTGTAGAGCTAGACAGAATGTATTATAGTGAAATAAAATAACATAACAAGGACGATTGGTATTGGTTGGTGACGCGCGTTTCGCCACTGATCAGCTCAAGGTTCGATCTGTATCGATCTGACCCGACTCTGTAATCCGCGAATCGTCCTTGTTATTTTATTTCCCTATATATATATATATATATATATATATATATATATATATATATATATATATATATATATGCGTGAGTGTTCGGCAAACTGATGTAGAGAGATAGCCGAACAAATATGCAAGTGGGTTGAAGATCAGATTAGTTTAAAAAAAGAAAAAATCTAGGAAAATAGACAATCCCTCACCGAACCCCACCGGCTGCTTTTCTATGAATTTACCTCTCTTCTTTTATGAAAACAGATACTAGCAAATACACAAGTGATACGTGTGTGAAGTTGAGGGCCGAAACGCTTGCTTGAGGCGGATTTCTTCTCTTAAAATCTTTTACCGTCCAGCTCTCCTGAGAGTTTCTTACTACTGTTATCAGGTATGACGTACTATTTGTCTTTTATTAGGAATTGTTTCAACACGATCACGCGTATGTGTATATGTGTGTGCGTGTGTGTATGTGCATATGCATGCATTTATATTTATGAGTATCAAAATATAAACACAAACAAACTTACAAAAATACACACTCAGACATACATTCGCACAAACACATACACACATACACAGCATAACAAATGGAACGCCAGCCGATATTTTGCTATAGATTTCTCACCACCACCCTCCTTCTTTTTACACACACATACATCCACGCAGAGAGCATGCGTAAAGGGAGAGGAGTAGTATGAGGTAGTCAAACTACTCTTCTCTCTTTACATGTTGTGACAGAATTGCAGAAATTTATATATAAATATAGTTTCTACTTTTGGCACAAAGCCAGCGATTACCTCAGTGCATCACTGGTACTTTATTTTATCGACCTGGTAAGAATGAAAGGCAGAGTTAACCTCGGCAGATTTGAACTCTGAACGCAAAGGGCCATAACTATGCTGCAAAGCATGGTGTCTGACACTCTCCGATAATGCCAAACCACCGCCCTTTATATATAAATATAAGAGAATGTTTATTTTAGAAAAGCCTGATTCTACGTTCTACCACATTACTCCTCTTATCTGACCACATTGCCTTTCATCCTTACGGGGACGATAAAATAAAGTACCAGTAATGTACTGAGTAATTGCTGGCCTTGTGCCAAAAAAGTAAAAACAATTATTTATTAGAGATAACAAATTTTTAACTGGCGCAGAAGTACCCGGAACACAAAGAATATATCCTACTAGATGACTGAGACATTTAACATTTTGTATATATGTATATATCTTTGCAATGAACAAAACAAATAAAAAGAGAATTCCATTTTTCTTCATACTCGCCCAAACTTCTGCTTTATCAATAACAACCTTATCAAATAGTTGATCAATATTTACTGCTTGCATTCCAATCATTTAGTTGTGTTTAATTAAAGACTGATCCTCTTACCAAGATATGTTTCCAGAATTTAAGCCACACAAAGTCTTGCACTTGTTCAAAGTTCTCTTTCCCTAGGTCTAGATAGGGGACACAACAAAAAACAAAAATGTGAATACTTAGAGGAGACCAAATGAGGTTTATTTTTCAACATAATCTTTGGAAAGAAACAAAGCGGTTATTAATAAGAAGAGTTGAAATTGATGCATGCAAGATTCCACAGCTCTAGCATCACTCCTTCATAGTCAATGTACCTTCGTATGTTTCCATAAATGTGTGTGTGTGTGTGTGTGCTCGTGTGTATGGAAGAAAGAGAGGTGGGGAGAAATAGAAAGAGAAAGAAGAATTGAGTTTGATTGTAAATAATTCAACAGTTATCTAGTAACTAATTTAAACATTAAAAGATAAACGACAAAATAGAGAGTAAGCGAGATGGCTCAGTCAGTTGTCAGTAGTGACTTGTAAAGGCTCCTCTAGCAATTTTGTGAATTGTCTATGAGACTAGTTGAATCGTCGAAGCTTTGCACTCTGTCCCCATTTTTCATGGAAAACGTATATTAAGGCATGGTATTACTTGAGGCCATCTGGTTTTTCCAATGTGGCAACGCTGTTGGGAAGGATGAAAATCGACCCGAGATTTTTAAAACCTTGAATAGAGAAGATATACTCGGGCTCGCTCGAATGTACCCGGTTGCTTGGATCTCTGGAAAGAGACATAAGCAATGGCAATCAATAGCGATAATCTCTGAAGGCGCATGGCTTAGTGGTTAGAGCATTGGGCTTGCAATCGGAAGGTTGAGAGTTCGAATCTCGGACCGTATGATGTGTTGTGTCCTTGTGCAAAACACTTTATTTCACGTTGTTCCAGTTTACTCAGTTGTAGAAATGAGTTGCAACGTCACTGGTGCAAAGCTGTATCGGCCATTGCCTTTCCCTATGTGGCGTGGAGAGGGGAGGCTGGTATGCATGGGAAACTGATAGTTTTCCACCAACAGCTTTGTCCGGATATTTGCCTCAGAGGGTAACTCACTAAGTGCAAATTCCATAGTCATTCGTGACAGAAGGGGGGTCTTTACCCCTTTTAGTGATAATCTCAGTTTTCAAAAAGTGAGACAATAGAGACTGTTCCGATTACAGAGGGATGACCCCTGCAAGCCTCCTTGGTAAGCCTCTCCTGTAGTGCACCCTACATGGGATTGGGTTCAACTGAATCAGGGAGTGGTGTACAAGTATCTCGAGGCCGTTTTCACGATTGATGTAAGGCAGGAGTCTGAATTAAGAGTAAGAATTACAGGAGCTGGTAGAGTAATGCGTTAGGTTCAGCATCAGAAGAAGGGGGGTAGGTGTAAAAGTCAAATACGCCAATCGGCCGAAATGGGGTTCCTCCGACGGGTCTTTGGAGAAAAGTTTCTCGATAGAGAGTCGCTTCAGGTAGTGTCGCTAATTCACCGAACTGAGAGATCGCAGCTCCAATATTACGGACATGTGATTAGAATGTCTCAAGAAATAATCGCTGGACACATTTTACGGGCAAGGCCAACCGGCAGGAGACCAGGGGTGGATCCCGAGCGAAATAGTTGGATAACATCCATGAGCTTGGCTGGTCTCGCTTGGGGATCCAACCGGATCGATTGGAGGGGATGCTTCTGACGGGACCCGCTAGAAGGCGTGCTCGAGGATTTTGCACCCACGAACCTTCCAGGAATAAATGAGCGAATAAGAGTACATCGTTTCCATGTTCTAGTAACAAATGCCATTCTAATGTCTGTGGAGTGTTGTGTAATGAGTTTCAATTGCTTTTTGATATAGTTGATATCTGGCCCATACCACTTGAGGTCGCAGACAAAAAATAAACTAACAAAACAAAACAAAATGAATGCGGGAGATACTTCTGGATTAATTTCTATTGTTAATGTTTTGTGAGCAGGTTTAACGAGAGAAAAAATAGCAGCACTGACAAGCATCCTACAAGATGCTTTTAGGTAGTTTATGATACCAGATTCAATTTGCTTTTTATCACCTCTAAGAGGCAAAGTGAAGTACTTGGTCAGGTGTTGGATAGCCACTACTAGCATTTTAAGGAACTTGGCTAACTGTAAAACCTTGATAATCCACTCATGTGGTATACTGGAGAAGGTATTCTGATAGTTCAACCACATTACAGCCAAGTTCTTAACGGTTCTTTACAGTGTTTTCTTTCATATATGTATAAACACTCCAACACCCCAATATCCGCACACACAAAACATTAAAAACAAAATATAGCGTTGGGTTTGTGTATCTGCACAAAACTACGCTCCAAAATGTCAACATATGTCCCATATTAACGTGTTCGTACGTATTGGTTATTTTGTATGCTTTTATGTGTTATGTACGTATTCATGTATATGTAAGTGAGTATTTAAATGAATCAGTTTTCTTTGTGGAGATACAAAAAACCTGTTATTATTAAAATGATATGAGGGCGGTGGATTGGCAGTATTGGTAGAGGGTCGGACGCCATGCTTTGTAGCACACTTACGTCCCTTTACGGACTGAGTTCAAATCCCGCCGAGGTTAACTTTGCCTTTCATCCTTACGGGGTCGATAAAATAAAGTACCAGTAATACACTGGGATAATTACTGTCCTTGTGCCAAAAAGTACAAACAATTATTAAAATGATATTATAGAAATGATTAACTCTTTTATTCATTTTTTTAAAACTAGGCCAACGGAAATATTTATATATACACTGATGTCAAGAGCAGAATATTTTGCTCGTTCTTAGTATTAGGGTAACCGGATTGCTTGTCTGTTTGTTCAACTGTTGTTTTTCTTTTGTTTGTTTTTTTAATAAATGGCTGTCTCTATATTTTCTTTCTTTCGTCTTTACTTTCTTTCTCGAGAAATCTTAGTTTAGCTTGTGTGGTAAATAGTTTACTATGGTTTTAAATTATCTAATACTAGCTGAATTACCTGGCGTTGCCCGGGTTACTGCTGTTCTTATTTAGATTAGTAAACAATAAATATGAAGATATGTATTTTTCTCATAATTATTTCAAAATATCTATATTTTATTTTTAGAATATCAAAATTGTAATGATAATAGAGTTTAGAAATGAAAATCTGTTAATCTTGGAGCACCTTAGGGTAAACAATATTCATTGTGTAATTTTTGTTGGTGTCCAAATGAATAAATTGTTGCTACACACTTACATACATACACTCTCACATACACTCACATGCATTCTAACCGCTGCCAATACGGCGCCTATTTATATGATAGAAGGGAAATAAAACTATACAAGAACGCGATCGTCCCATATCCAAATCGTATAAGTACCCACTACAAAATAAAACCTAAGTACATTCGGAAATGAGCTCCTTTATTTAATAAATCTCTCTCTATATAAAATTCTTTGTCTCTCTGTCTGTTTCTATGCATTCTGAAACGGTTCGACCAAATTAAATCAAATTTTACAAGGTATTAGTATTAGACTATGTATATCATTGTGTGCTGTCTTAGTATATGTATGTGAGTGTATGTGAGAGTGTGTGGGTGTATGTGAGAGTGTATGTGTGTGTGAGTATATGTGAGAGTGTATGTGTGTGTGGGTGTATGTGTGTGTGAGCGTATGTGTGATAATTTTTATTTTTATTTGGATTAAAACAATAGAAAACAACACAATGACGTCACGTTTTGTATATGAATATGTGTGTGCGTGTGTGCGTTCATTAGGTACATTATTAAATACACACACACATCTACACTACTCACCACCATAGGCGCTGAGCTGGCCAGCCACAGGTGTGAGCCCCGCGAGTTGGAGTGGCTTTTCCAGTGCGTCTCTCTTGCCGTCTTCCGGGGAAACGCCTTCTCCATTCTGTCCGCCGGGGCTGTGGGTGGGCCCCATCGCGTACCGTTGTAGTTGTTGTATACAGATAGTAACTCATCAATCCCATTGTCCTAGTCCGTAATTATTAAGAATATATATGACAGAATTGACACTGAGTTAACGTACATATACATATGTAGCGACTGACAAAAAATGAGGTGAAAAGCTATGCGTGTGTCTGCGTGAATGCATGTCTTAGTATATGTATATGAGTGTATGTGAGAGTGTATGTATGTGAGTGTGTAGCAACAATATTTTCATTTGGACACCAACAAAAAATTACACAATGAATATTGTTTACCCTAAGGTGCTTCAAGATTAACAGATTTTCATTTCTAAACTCTATTATCATTACAATTTTGATATTTTAAAAATAAAATATAGATATTTTGAAATAATTATGAGAAAAAAAACATATCTTCATATTTATTGTTCACTAATCTGAATAAGAACAGCAGTAACCCGGGCAACACCAAGTAATTCAGCTAGTATTAGATAATTTAAAACCATAGTAAACTATTTACCACACAAGCTAAACTAAGATTTCTCGAGAAAGAAAGTAAGGAAGAAAGAAAGAAAATATAGAGACAGCCATTTATTTAAAAAAAACAACAAAAAAAAACAACAGTTGAACAAACAGACAAGCAATCCGGTTACCCTAATACTAAGAACGAGCAAAATATTCTGCTCTTGACATCAGTGTATATAAAAAAATTTCCGTTGGCCTAGTTTTAAAAAATGAATAAAAGAGTTAATCATTTCTATAATATCATTTTAATAGTAACAGGTTTTGGTATCTCCACAAAGAAAACTGATTTATTTAAATACTCACTTACATATACATAAATGCGCACATAACACATAAAAGCATACAAAATAACCAATACGTACGGACACGTTAATATGGGACAGATGTTTTTGGAGCGTAGTTTTGTGCAGATACACAAACCCAACGCTATATTTTGTTTTTAATGTTTTATGTGTTGTAGTGTTTATACATATATGAAAGAAAACACCGTTAATAACAGCTAAGACCTTGACTGTAATGTGGTTGAACTATCAGAATACCTTCTCTAGTATACCACATGAGTGGATTATCAACTCTTAAATCCTTCGGTTTGTAAACAAATTGTAACTATATATATATATATACAATATATTAATAAATGGAAACTATATTTATAAAACCATAATTATTTTATTATATATATTTCAAGGGCGACCAAGGTAAATTATGGTGTGCTTTCATCAGATAAAATACAGATTTGTTTTATAAATAAATATTGACATACCCGGAAAAAAGACGACCCCAACGGTTGAAATTCGCTGGATAGTGAAGATAATTGAGGGCGATACAAAGTTGTCAGTGAGTATGCAAATGAGTGTCAGAAAAATTGAAAAAACAACGGTTTATTTAAATTAAACTGTTGGAAGAAAATAGATGTAAAAGGGGAGAGAGACAAAATAGATGTAAATATATTTACTCCACTAAACTGTTGAGTGCTTTATATCAGTTATAAAAATTGTTAAGCTTGTTGAATTCCAACAAATTAAATATAACCTCTGCATATATATATATATATATATATGTGTGTGTGTGCGTGTGTGTGTGTGTGTGTGTGTGTGTGTGTGTGTGTGTGTGTGTGTGTGTGTGTGTGTGTGTGTGTGTGTGTGTGTGTGTGTGTGTGTGTGTGTGTGTGTGAATGAATGAAAAATGGCGAGCTGTGTTCTGGCAATTATGATATATATAATAAATGAAGAATTAGAAATAGAAGTTAGGAATATCCGTCATCAGTGGTCTACTAGCCATCATAGGTATTTCTTCGCATTACAGACCATATACCTCCAGCTAGGGCGATTCAATAGCTAAATTAAGTTATTGGGATAAAAAGAGTTGGGTGGAGAAAGAGAGACAGGTAAACAAACACGAATGGTGAGGCAGCGTAAAGAGAGGAAAAAAATGAGAAAATCAAGTCAATAATTCATTTTGAATATAAGAACTTGCGAATATTGACGAGCATCGTCCCACACCGTACGAGATTGTTTCCTCGCTCACATCCGCAAAGCCAAGATGTGTCTTTGCCTTCTCGCAAGTTCTTATATTCAAAATCAATTATTGACTTGATTTTCTCATTTTTTCCTCTCTTTACGTTGCCTCACCATTCGTGTTTGTTTACCTGTTTCTCTTTCTCCGCCCAACTCTTTTTATCCCAATAACTTAATTTAGTTATTGTATCGCCCTAGCTTGAGGTATATGGTCTGTAATGCGAAGAAATACCTATGATGGCTAGTAGACCACTGATGACGGATATTCCTGGCTTCTATTTCTAATTCTTCATTTATTTTATATATATATATATATATATATATATATATATATATATATATATATATAGTATTAGTTATACTATTTATGGTTATGTAAATACAAAACCTTAAGCAGTTGTAAGTATTTTACACACACCCTAAATAGTGGTAGGCAGTAATGTATTACTACCTTATTACCAGTAAGTTAAGTAGCTCAATGTAAAAACATCAGATGATTTACAGTTATATGAAATATAAGAATCAAAGAACTGTTCAAAACATTATTGTGCTTACAGCTGTTTCCTCCAAACCGAGGTTTGGATTCTTCGGAGCAATTTATTAATGCATGGACAGTTATATGACCTCCTTTTCAGCCGAGAGACATACCAATACATATTCAAACATTGATACATATTCAAACATTGTGGGTCAACATTCATTACAGAATTTAGAGTGGCAGTACACACTTCGAGATTACATTTATATTAATAGGTACAATCAAAAATCAAAGATATAGATTAAAGTACAACATGAAGATAAGTGGTTATATAGTGCAAATGTTATATGTGTGGCACGCATGTGCGTCTTGTTTATATAGTGTGGCAGAGAGATATGTGTGGTAGAGGCACTTAGGTAGGTAAATAAGAGTGTTAGGTTGGTAGATCTGGTGGCAAATTCTTTATATGATTGATATAGTCTGTGTGTGGAGAAATATTATAAGCATTAAAGATAGTGCAAGCATTAAAAGTGTTATAAGTATTGGAGATGCACAGCGCAGGGATGTCAAGTATTTCATGTACTTCGGCATTTTCATGGTCAGGGGAGTGTATATTTCGATTATATGCCCTTCACATAATCCACGACAATCCAGTTAGAGATCGTAGTCTGGTGTTCTTTAGTTCGATACAGGAGGTTGTTACGTTTCGAGAGACGCCATTGAATACCGCCCGGAAGTGTGTGTGTGGCTAAGGGGAGTTAATGCATGCGGGGAGGTAACTCTGGGGTTTCTATATCTAGCCAATAAAATGTGTCCCAATATAGACCCTAAATTCTATGGTGATGCGCATCTTCCAAGAGAGACTTTTAAAGCATAAATCATCTTATATACCTTATGATTAGGGCAATTTTTTAGACATTAAAATATTTAGACCTTAGATAAAATTTTAGACCTTATTTAGACCTTAGATAAAATTTGTATGCTTTATAGAGACCGAAAGATATAAATTTTAACTTAAGATCTTTATTATTCATTAAAAAAACAACATCAAATGGCAAAATCAAAATTGTTTACATTATAAAATTCCACGCTCTCAGTAGAAAAATAAAAATCTGTCTTTAGTTAGTATTTAACCGAGCATTTAAAAACCACGCTCGACACTAGCTCATGTAGGTTGACAGTTAAACAAGAAACTGTATTCCATGGGAGATATTGACGAGTTTTCCATTCGGCAAATTCATCCAAGATTGTTTTCCTGTAATCTAGAGCTCAGGTACTTTTTTTATTTTGCAGGGATCTTGGGCAAAGTTCAAACCAGTGAGACTTAAATGTTTCTTCAATTGAATATTGTGAACTCTTCGATTTTTTAAATTAAATTCTTTAGTGGCAAATAGTATCAAACACTCTGTGTCAAATTCGATTCTATTGTTGGCGATGTGACACATCGTTTCGCTTTTCCCACAAGAATTCTTCCCTCATCGAATCCATTAAATATCGCACGAACGTAGGTTAAATTCTTAGCATAATGTTCACTACCACTTTGCTAAACCTTATCGATTCTACTCTAATTGTCCTTTTCAGGGTAAACCGCCACATGTTGTTGACGATCGCACCCGTCAACGCACGCTTAACTAATTGGCTAATCCGGTCTCTGTAAGCTTCGCGCGCCGGAACGCGTTCAGCTCCAGTAACCGGGCCCTTGCCTATGGAGTCTATCTAAGTCAACTTCACAGATCACAAATTTGTGGCCCGTGTAGTCGACTACTTTAAAATGAGGACAACCTAAACTAACCTTGTCTGTTTCACTACAGAATATCCAATTTATATACGATCTGGATGACTCGATGCGGTTTGCCCATGTCCCCATTGGCACATTCGGATAATCCAGTCTATACCTGTCAGAAAGTTCAAAATGTCTGAGCAGGTTGTTGAGGTTTTTACACCCTCTTCATCTGTCTACTAGCCCCACATAATCCCAGCGTGCATCTAAGATACCGTTCCAGTCACCCACTCACACTAAAGAGCGGGACGTTCCAAGAAAAGTCTCTAGACCTCTGAAGAAATCTGGCTGTCTTGCCCCTGTTGGGGCGTAAACGGCTACTAGCCTGAAAGCATTGCCTTCACTGCCAGTCACGTCCAGCACCACCGACTTACGTTCTTGGTCCAGGAAGATGACCCGTATGGCGAGATCCAAGCTTCTCGGAATAAGCACAGCAACTCCGCTCCCCCCCCCCTCCGCTTCCGGACGGCTGGAAGATGCGTATACATCTTAGCCACCGAAGATCGGTGCGAAGGCTCGTGCTTCGGAGATTCTGGTCTCGCTGATGGCCACCACATCTATGTTTAGTGACCTGAGGTCGTTAAACAGGTGGACCTGCTTCCAAGATGACCCCAGGCCACGTACATTTACACTGCCTATTCTAAGTACAGCCATGCTGGGTGAGGAACGGGTGAGTGAGAAAGGATCACTTACCTTGATCGTGTGGGGAAGGAACAGTCGAACCGTCTCCAAGATGATATCTGTGTATATTCTCTTGGTGAGTGACCCCCTGAAATACCCAATGGAGTTGGGATATTTTTGTTTTAAATCTTAACTACAATAAAGAAAGGAGTGCGGGACTGCGTTCAGAATATATTTTTTTACCCCGTTTGTAAAATAACTTGGATTACGTTGAATAAATAATTGTTTCTACTTTAGGCACAAGGCCAGCAATTACCCAGTGCATTACTGGTACTTTATTTTATCGACCCCGTAAGGATGAAAGGCAAAGTCAACCTCGGCGGGATTTGAACTCAGATCGTAAAGGGACGTAACTATGCTGGAAAGCATGGCGTCCGACCCTCTACCGATACTGCCAATCCACCGCCCTTTTACGTTGAATAAATAATGAACGAATATTACATAATTTATGTACTAAATTTTGTAACTCTTGATTAAATATATTTTATTGTTTATCTAAAGATTCACTGCTTTAAAATTTTCAAAGTCAACACTTCCGGTTATATTTATAACACTTATAAAAACATCGCATATATTTCCGTCGCTAATTCTCTCTTAATGCAGTTTATATATAATATCGTCTTTCTTTAATGTATCATAGATTACTTTACTGATTACAGAAGACAGTGTAACACAGACTTCGTTCAATTTCTGTGCATATTGTTAATTACTATTTTATTTGATGTATCGTATCTACATGCATGTATATTTGCGTATAATATCAATATGTACACTACACATGCTAGCACAAAAGCACCCGAAGAGTGTTCCAGTTTAATTTCGACAATGTTTATATTTTTTGGTAATGTTAGTGTTGGTGGGGTAATTTTTGTCTGTAATGTCTGTGTGCTGCTTTATATGTTCCATTAATCCGTTGTTTGCAATATTTATGGGTGTGTCATTTTTTTTTCGGGGGGGGGGGGGGGGGGCTTTGTTTTGTTGCTGTTTTCTTCTTGTTGCTGTTGGGTGTGTGTGCTTTGTTGTGTCTGCGATGTTTATGCTTGTGATGATGCTGGTGGTGGTGGTGGTGTGGTTGTTGGTGGTGATGCTTATGGTCGTGATGGTGATGGTGGTGGTGTTGCTGCAAGTTGCCTTGCAGCCTTTAGCCCTCTTTCTTTGTCCTCGCTTTTGGAGGGGGAAGCTGTAGTGTTTTTCCATTTGGTTTTCTTGCAGACCGTTTTCCACTCCTCAGCCGCCTCATACTTCATGTCCGAGTGTGAGAGGTCGGTGGCAGGGTATTAGTTATACTTTCTCATTTGTTGTTGTTGTTGTTGGTGGTGGTGGTGGTGGTGGTGGTGGTGGTGGTGGTGGTGGAGCCTGGTCTGCCGTCCTTGGCACAGGTGCAGCTAGTGCAACTGTTTCTGTTGCTGCAATTGCCGCCGCTGTTTTTGTTGTCCGTGGCTTTGGTGTGGGTGCCACGGACGTTGTCCTCCTACTCTCTGTAGAAGATCCCGACTTCCTCGCTGCCTGCCTTGTTCCTGATGGCAGCTATTCCGGCGTTGGAAAGAGGAGGACCTTGCTCTTTGTTATCTTCTGAGGAAAGAAGGTCATGAGGTGAGTTTCTGATCCACAGTTGTAGCATTTTGGGTGCCTTCTTTCCACAGATATGGGAAGTTGGAAGCCATTCCCGAGGTCTGTTATGTAGGGAATAGCGCTGATGCATTCCTGGTCGGTTTGGATGAGCATCTCCATTCCAATACCGGACCAGTCCTCTCTCCCCAACTTTTGTACCTACAGAATGGTCGTTTTGTCCTCGATGCCCGCAAGGACAGATACAACCAGCCAAGGCGCGGGTACGTACGATGGGCTCTGGGTCACCCTGTAATTTTTTCCCGCAGTAAAAAGGGACTAATGTTATTTCATCACTCAGTAGGGTTGTAAAGGAGTGAGATTTTGCTTCCTGGATAGTAGCAAAAAGGACGTCCACCGCAGCATACTTCCTGCCTCGGGAGATGTGGGTTGTCCGTTCCCACACAGACCCCTAGGCCTTTTGTATCTGAGCTTCCGTGACTCTCTCCACACGACGGGATTTCATGGCAATTGTTCCTCCATGAAATCGGTTGGTGGTTTCAAGGACACTGAAAATTCAGTTCTGGTTACCATGTGTCTTGCGACCGCCATCTCCTCCTCTGTGACCAGGACTGTCTCTACGTTGCGTGCCACCCTTGCAAAAGAGATGGTCCCTTTTTCAGTGGCACCATTGTTGCTGCCACTACTGCTGCTACTGGTCTTGTTGTTGGTGCTGTTGCTGTTGCTACTGCTACAACTGGTGTTGTTGCAGTTGCTGCTGCTGCTGCTGCTGCTACTGCTACCACTGGTGTTATTGTTACTGCTGTCGCTGCTGCTGCTACCTCCTTTGTTGCCGTTGTTGCCAAATGAATCAGCAGCTTCTCGACCGCGCCTGATGAAGAAGGTGAAATGGCCTTTGCCTGACTTTCACTGCATGAGGATGAAGAAGACGAAAAGGAAAGCCAGACTCAAAGCTGACAGCTTGGTGAAGAACAGAATTTTGAGTGAACACAAGGTGGAGAAAGGGATTTTTTGAGTGACGCCATTTTCCTTATTTTTGTGGACGTATTTGCCAAATGCAAAGTTCAAATTGGAATTTAGCGCCGATGGGTTAAATACCGATTAATTTCGACCACCTTCAGAGAAGCGGGGTGTGTTTAAACACGAAACAATATAAATTTTTACAATAAGTTCGCAATAAAAACTTTTCAAAAATCACAAACTTACGGGAGTAGAATTTCCTGCGGCGTATTCTTCCACAATAATAATAATAATAAAAATAATAATAATTGTTTCTACTTTTGGCACAAGGCCAGCAATTACCCCAGTGCATTACTGAACAATAATATGATGATGGTGATCATCATTATGTAGTTGATAAGGAAAACAAAATGTTTGTACAGGGTGGCCACTGAAAAACTAGTTCAATCTTTTTTATTTAATTTGTTTCCAGGTTATAGACCACCCCTTGTTGTATTTCACACATAATGCTGAAAAAATTACTTATATTTCCAAATAAAATAATTAAAAAAATAAAAAAACCATTTGTTTGTAAAATTTATTTTTGTTTTATAAAATTGAGTCTTTCAGTGGCCACCCTATATTATTGATTTTATTGAAATGTTATCAGTAACGTTCAACATGAAATAGACCCATTTGCAGGTCACAGTATAGAGTCGCTTGTCAGTGAATTCATATTAGCTGGAATATTAGAATGTTTGTTATTTTATCGTCAACAACTAAGCTGGTAAGTTGATTTTCTTTCCCTTATACTTTCTGATATATTTTTCTTTAATGAAGGTGTTTGTGTATGTAATCTCATAATTTCCTGTTTCATCCGAAAGAAATATCGCTTTATCTTTTAAATAAAATATATCTTACTTAATTATTTAATAAGTATATAATTAATTTTATTACACAAATCTTTCGTAATCTTGTGCTAAATTAATTTCTTTTGAGTTTCGGTATAATTTCTCTGTGGGAAGTAATTCCGTCAGTAATATATTAAAACATATGCAATAAGATGCTGCTAAGGGGATTGTTTGCCGGTTTAAAGTTTAGTTTAAATTTACTTCGGAATTTCTTTATTCACACTACCTATATTCATTCATACATTCATAGCTTACATCGATCACACATCGCTCTGATCGATCGACAAGATCCCAGATTTCATTCGCTTGCCGAATAGGGTTGACTTCGTCAAATCGGACCAAGGAAACAATGTTTCCATTGGTTTTTCCATTGCTAATACTATCTACCGGTCGCAACTCCTGGCAGAAAGAGCAACGTAAAATAAATTGTATTGCTTAAGGAGACAACGGTTTGAGTATTAAACTCGCAACCTCACGATTGCAAATCAAATCTCTAACCACTAAGCCACAAGCCTTCACATATATTTCGATGTATTGAACTTGATTGAATGTAGTACTTATGGTACTTATTTTTATCGAGCATGGAACAAAGAAAGACATGCTCAACCTCAGAGTAAGTTTAAAGGGACGTAATTAAAAAATTCGCTATGCTTTTTGTCTGACAGTCTACCGCTGTTGTTACACACCCGCACCAATATAAATAAGAACTGGTTCATTGTGTTTTCCGGAACTTCTTCGCTAGGAGAATATCGGTTTTTCACCGATGCTTACAGCGGCAAAATAGTTAAACATATATACATACTTCTTAAAAATACAAACATATTTGTACACACGCACACTTATTACTGACGGATTAGCAGTATGATATTTTCAACCCATGAAATCTCTTCCAACTCGCTTTACGCACGCGAGACACACACACGCGCGCACACACACACACACACACACACACACACACACACACTCACGAACGCACACATACTCACTCACACACACACACACAATTTAATTTTAATTTATTTAAGGGTAATTTGGGTAAGATTGTGAAAAATTATATATATTGTATGCTGCCTCTGTTGTTAGGAGTGTATACTAAGATTAAAGCATGATGAGAGATGTAAAATGGTCATATAAACTGAGAAAATTATTCTTTTAAAATTTGCTTACAAAATAATAATATAAATAAATTAATATGTATTTTAAACTGTACTTGTAGTTTCTGTTTCCTTCTTTTCATGTCTGGTTTTAGAACAAAACCAATTAATAGAAATCAGAAACCCGAAGTCTGTAAATTGTCAAAAATGGCTAGTTACCTTCACATACAAGAAAACAATCAGGAGATATCATATGAAACGATTCCTGAAAGATTGCGTAATTTGAGTGAAACAGCTCCGGACAAAGTAGTGGTCGTTTGCTATGATGCAGAAAAGAAAAGACACCAAATAACCTTGTAAGTACATGTGAAAGTGAGAAATATATAACGACCGAATAAGTTAATAAATTCAGGATCCCTGTGTTGCATCCAGTGGTGTAGTGCTAAAAGAGAAATGAGGAAACACATCTTGTGAGGGTGGAAATCCGGGAATCTGGTTTGTAACGTATCTAAAATAAATAAGCCAACCATGTCGCATATATCAGCATTATCGAATGATCCCATTGATATGTCGAATAGTTCTGAAGTAGTTGACTTCTTTGTCCAGGCTACGGATTAAAACCATTAAGGAGAAATACCGGTTTAAATATAATAAGTGTAAATGCCGAAATAAAAATAATAAGTGTAAATGCCGGATTAAAAATAAAAAGGGTGAATACCGGATTGAAAATAATAAGAGTAAATGCTGGATTAAAAATAGTAAGTGCCAGTGCCGGATTAAAATTAATAAGAATGAATGCAGTATTTAAAATAATAAAGGTAAATGCCGGATTAAAAATATTAAGTGTAAATACCGGAATAAAAATAATTGTTTCTACGTTAGGCACAAGGCCAGCAATTATCCAGTGCATTACTGGTACTTTATTTTATCGACCCCGTAAGGATGAAAGGCTAAGTTAACCTCGGCGGCATTTGAACTCAGAATGGCAAGGGCCGTAACTCTATACGTCAAAGCATGGCTTCGGACCCTCTCCCAATACTCCAATCAACCGCCCTCCAATACCGGAATAAAAATAATAAAGGTAAATACGGGATCAATTATAAGTGTAAATGCCGGATTAGAAATAAAACGTGAAAATGCCGGATTAAAAACATAAGTATAAACGCCGAATTAAAAATAATAACGATAAATCCCAGATCAAAAATAAGTTTAAATGCCGGTATAAAAATAATGAACTTGTTCTCTCTCTCTCTTTCTCTCTCTCTCTCTCTCCCTCTCTGTTTCTTTCTCCCTCGTTCTCATTCTGTGTTTCTCTCACACACACACATATTCTCTCTCACCCTCTGTAACTCTCCCTCTCTTTTTGTCTCTATGTATATTTCTTTCACTCTCTCCCTTTCTAACTCACTCAAAAACTCCCTTATACGCTCTTTCCTACTATTTACATTTCTCTCTCTATCGAAATGTTTCAAAGAGACGGCAAAGTTGTCATGAAAAAGGAGGGAGTTGAGGAGAAGTAAACAGCCATTTTATTTCTCTTTCTCCCCTTCTTATTCACTCATTGGCATTGTACAACGGACATATAAATACAGATATCTGCAAATAATATATAGATTTCTACACACATAAAATGTGTATGCGTGTGTGTGCGCACGCGCGTGTGTATACATGTTAACCTATGTAAATAAACAAACTCTCGCTGGGAGAGGGAGTATATCTAAATATGTATAATTACATATTCTTATATATACAAACATATTGAATATATTATTGACATTCGAATCGTTATATACACCTGTATTTACAATTGTGAAGGCGCGTGGCTTAGTGGTTAGAGCATTGGGCTTGCAATCGAAAGGTTGAGTTCATTTCTCGGACCGGGTGATGTGTTGTTTCGTTGAGCAAGACACTTTATTTCACGTTGCTCCAGTTTACTCAGCTGTAGAAATGAGATGATAGGACTGGGTCCCTATCATTAAAATTACCCAAGACACCTCCAACCAGATATACCTTGGGGGAGGCCAGCTAAACCTGCACAGATGTGAGCTGTCACATACACACACACACAAATTTACAATTGGATTAATATCGTTGTTATAATATATATTTGTGTGTATAAATATAAACCCAACACCAATAAACTCACACAAGTACACACGCATACACACATACACACATACGCTCAAGCACACATACAAATACACTCACGCAGAGCGTGGAAAAGTTTGGAGGGCTGTTGGCTGCTTTTGCCGTAATTTTTTCACCACCCCCATTCCTCCCTTTTACACACACATGCATTCACACACATACACATATATATACTCACACAGATCTTTGTGCAAGAGTTGAAACGGTGTTTGATTTTTTTCTTTTTTCTTTTTTTTCACAGTAGAATTTTCACCATCCCGCTTCCTTTGTCACACCACGAGTGGACTGACACACGGACGGACAGAATTCGACTTTTATTTATATAGATTTATTCTTGCATAGGTAGAGTAGGTACCACTGAGTTACGTGTGCCATAATAACAAATGTTCCCTATATCATTTAAATAAAAAGTTATACGAAAACTATACAAATATATAAATATAAATACAGATGCACGATGCGTAGTACACACACACACACACAAACAAACAAACAAACGCACACACACACACACACACACACACACACACACACACACACACACACACACACACACACACACACACACACACACATATATATATATATATATATATATAATGCCAATCATTTTAAGTTTGAATCTGACATGCAAAAATATATATATATGAATAAAGTAAGCCCAAATCATAGTAGATTCAAATAGCACAGAGAGAAAGAAAGAGCGGGGGAAGAAATGGGGTGCAACAGAAATGAAACATGGATTACTGGTTAAAATATAGTCTAGATAGATGAGAAACAAAACAAGGATGTATTTTATGGAACATCCAAATCATTTAGAAGTCGACCTTAAGTAGGAGCAATAACATTAAGAAAGATATGAACGACACCATATCATTTTGTTTTGAAAATTTTGAAAGTAGGCTTATAAGTATAAAATTTCAGTAGATTTCCGTAGCTGTCTCAGTGCATTGGTGGTAGGTACTAGAGACGGTGGAGATCCTGGTCTTGGGTTCAATTCTGGTAAAGATATACATGTAATCTTTTTCAGTTTATATTTTACATCCCATAGAAAAAAAATGAAACGCTTTACCGGGAACCCTGCTCCCGACCAGGGTCGAACTTCATACCAGGAGCACCACCAGCTATGATTCCTTCAACTAGTCAGCCAAGACAGCTACAAAAATATAATGAAAATAAATAATTATAAACCTACTTTCAAAATCAAAGTTAAAAACTTGTGGCGTCGTTCATGGCTTTCCTAGAGCTATTAGTCATATTTACGGTCGACTTGTCAATCTTCTGGCTCTTTGGTAACAACCTATTATTCCTATGTGTTTAACTGTTGAATTAATTTAATTTGATTATTTTAACAAATAAATAATATATATTTATATAATATATAAATATAAATACAGATGCACGATGCGTAGTACACACACACACACATATATATATATATATAATGTAAGTTTGAATCGCCCAAATCATAGTAGATCCAAATATCACAGAGAGACAGTGAGAGGGGGGTGTAGAAAGATATGAACGACACTATATCATTTTGTTTTGAAAATTTTGAAAGTAGGTTTATAAGTATGAAATTTCAGTAGATTTTCGTAGCTGTCTCGGTGGACTAAGGGTAGGTACAAGAGACGATGGAGGTCCTGGTCTTGGATTCAATCCTGGTCGATAATTACGTCTAATCTGTTTCCGTTTTTATTTTACATCCCATAGAAAAAAACTGAAAAGATATGAACGACACCATAATTACACACACATACATTCACACATATACACATACATACTTACACAGATCTTTGTGCAAAAGTTGAAACGTTGTTTGATTTTTTTTTTTTTTTTCGCCGTAGAATTTTCACCATCCCGCTTCCTTTGTTTTAATTCATTCGTCACACGAGTGGACTGACAGACGGACGGACAGGATTCGACTTTTATTTATATAGCTTTATTCTTGCATAGGTAGAGTAGGTACCACTGAGCTACGTGTGACATAATAACAAATGTTCTCTATATCATTTAAATAAAAGGTTACACGAAAACTACATAAATATATAAATAAAAATACAGGATGCACGATGCGTAGTATTACACACACACAGACACACACAGACACACACACACACACACATATATATATATATATATATATATATATATATATATATATATGGGAATAAGTATGACCCCGACGGCAGAGCTGAAGCCGTTTCGACGGCTATTTCTGGACTAAATAAGAATTTTTAGCCTGGTAAATAAATAGCCGAACTTCTCAGGGAACTTATATGGGAAGATAGTAATTGTCAAGAGAATTGGTCAAAAATTTGTTGTAAAGACAGATGAATCTATCATGGCATTTGGTGGGAGGTAGGGGTGGCTGAACTTGCCGGTAGAACAAAGAGGGAGCGGGGGAAACTCAGTCAAGCGTTGAAAGTGAAATCTATACAGCAGATTCTAAGGATAGTGTATAAAAGGTCGAAAAAAGTGTACTGGAGAAGAGGAGGAGGGTTGAAAGAATAAGTAAATCGAAAAGGAGTAAAATAAAAAACCATTATAAAAATAAGGAAATAAATATATTAAAAAAAATATATAAAAAACAATTTCTGGTTACTACTCCATTTCCACAATCACCAAATTTCTCATTGGTATTGCTAAGCTATAGAAAAGTTTAATAGGTGGAGAATGGGAAAAATACTAAATATGAGATTGTAGAGAAAGAATTTTATAAAGCCGGCTTTACAGAGCGTCTAACACCACTGCTATAGATAGTTAGTAATCAGCCAATGCTATCTTACAATGACAAGTTGAGAACAAAAGTACTAAATTACTACTACAAAAATACTAATACAAAATATTAATACAAAAATACTAATAAAAAAATACTAATACAAAAATACTAATCCAAAAATACCACTAAGAAATTTAGAAACCAGAAAGAAAAAAAAATTTACTGGGGTCTAACACATCTGCTATAAAAAGCGTAATCAGCCAATTCTATCTTAAAATTAGGGGGGGTACTGAGGCTACAAAGGACTGATGGGCTGCATCGGGGTAGGCGAAAGGTGAAAAAAAGACGAGGAAGGAGATCTGGGGTGGAAGGACTAGGAAGAGATGGGGGGGAAGAAGGAAACAGAAAAAGATTTAAAAAATTTACGTCTACCTATGTAAGGGTTACCCCTTACAAAATCGGCAAGTGGGGGGTATCAGCCCTTGTCTATGCCCCCCCCCCCCGGGGTCATTATGTGGTTTGAGGGCGAGGTAAGTCCTACGCAATCTGTGTTTGCATGCAGTTACCAGGTCGTCTTTCTTGTTTAGGAGTTGGTCCTTCGAAAACACCATTTGTAATGTTTCCTCCGAGCATAAGTTACACGGACGGCGTCCTCCCGTGTAAGAGTTAGCTCTGGACAGTTAGCTCCAAGTGAGATTGTAGGTTATATTATTATCTTTGAGGTCCCAGATGTGGCCCGAAAGTGTAGTGACATGTGGCCGGGTCGGATTTCAGAAAGTATGTCGGTGTTTCTCGAGCCGGGTCTTGAAGTCACAAGCGGTTAATCCTATATAAGCTTTGTTGGAGGTGTCCGTCCTCACGTTGCACTGGTAGATCACATTACGATCTCGGCAGCTGTTGTTGAGGGGGCACATGGATCTATCAGGACAGTTACACCTCCTGGTCGGCTCTCCACTGGTGTCTAGGTTATTTCTTCCATAGGGGTTGAGTTTTTTGTTGTTAGAGGAGACGATGTTTTGTGCGAAGTTAGGTGTGGTGCTGTAGGAGAGTTTGATGGTGTTTTTGTTGATTATGTTGTGGTAGCAGTGTTGTAGTGGGAAGTGTTTTTCGAGGAGCCTAAAGAAGATTTTCCCGATAGGTGTTGTCACCTCGGCATTGTGGGGAGGATTGAACCACGTTACGTTGCGTGAGCGGCGGTGTCGCCTGCTGGTTCCGCTAATGGAAGCAGGACAATAGGATATTTCCTCCCGGAAGCCACTCCGTTTGAGGGCCTGGTTGTAATAAGGCGCATGTTAGTCGAATATCTGCTCATTAGCGGACAAACGAGATATTCTGAGGGAGATGTTTTTAACCAGGTTATTGGTGATGTTTCTAGGAAGGTTTGAGCGGCGGTGGATGTAATGCAGGTTGTCGTTTGGTTTCCTGTATGGGTAGTACAGATCATTATCGAGGTTAAAGGTAACGTCCAGGAAGTTTACTCAGGTTAGGGACGTTTGTATGGGGTATTATAAATCCCCAGTCCCGGAAGAAGCTGATTAGTTGTTTACGGACCTGGTCTGTACTACTGGGGTTGTACCCTTTGAGGTGAGGAACCCATCATCGCGGTACAATCCACCGCCGAATGCAGGAAACATTTCGGTGAGTTTAAATAGTAGGCATAATGCTATAAGATCTGTGACCTCAGCCGAGTCCGTCGCGCCCATACTGACGTCGAAGGGGGAGTCAGGAGCTCTCTTTATTCATTTGGAGTTGTCGAAAAGTAGGACTGTCTTCCTAGCGTGGAGGATGATATTTCTTTCCTGGTCGGTGATGGGTGTGAGTGTTTCGGCAAAGTCCAAGGCGGCCGTAAGGAGCGGTAAGGTAATTGATGCATAGTAACTCTCTATGTCAAACTGGATGAATTTTGTGTCTCGTTTGTCCTCCATATTGCTGAACCATGAGATTACTTCCTGGGTGTTGACCCATAGGCTAAGTCTCGCGTTTTGCTTAACTTTTGGTATAACGCGGTCTAGAAATTTTTTACTGATTCTCCCTATGTCGGACTTCGTTGGGTTTATAAGCCTGATGGAGGGTTTACGTTCGAAGTTGAATTTGTGGTCCTTCAGTGTGAAGTAGGGAGTCCGTGGGTCTAGAGGTTCGGTGCAGTCGACGACCCCGAGGCTGGAGGTTATTTGTTGTCCATCTCGATTTATGTCCTCGATACTTGAATGGTTAGCCTTTTTATAGGTGGAATTTAGGTTGCTCCTGATCAGTGTGTGGTATCTGTCGGGGTTGACGAAGTAAAAGTTTCCAGTTTTGTCCGAG
>OZ024742.1:74694004-74696504 GCA_964016885.1 Eledone cirrhosa | reverse complement strand
CGGTTGGAAGTGACCACAGCGTCATAAACTACAGCGGGTGTGTTGCATTGTTGTTGAGGGGGACAAGCTTCAGGCTTTCTGCAAGAGCATCGTGGTGAGGTGCTGCTCTTAGGGCTTTTGGTGATGTGGGACTTCATATTCTTAGTGCATGAGTATCCTAGTTTTACCCTGTGTCTGTTAAAGATGGAGCGGTATTTGTGACTTATGGGAAAGTGTCTATCTAAGAAGTCTCCTTCAACAACAATGCAACACAGTGTATATAATAGAAAAATACGAGGAAGTTTCTTTTGTCACATCACCAGTCTGACGAGCAGATTGATACTGAAGTCGGGTACAAACTGCGCATGGTCTGTTCGTCGGTGACTAAACTGGTAATACCAACAGGCTTGCTTGGTGAGGAGGCTGATTTTGGACACCCCGTGGGATGAAAAACAAAACCCATCAAAGGGTGGAGGAACTCAAGAGAGTCAACGACCATGCAATAAGGTTTTTTTGTCAAGCGAGAGACTCCTAGTCTTCATTAAGACATATCTTTAAGAGAAGGTCGCTCTGATATAAAACCTGTGGCTTCGTTTGCATCCAATGATGTAGACCTTCTTTTTGGGATAATGCAGTTGATGTTCAGAGAGTGGGTTCAGTGTAAAACCTTTCCTCACTTAAAAAAATGTTCAAGCACAGGCATCGCTTGACATGTGACATTTTTAAGTGATGCATGGCATTGTTGGCCATAGGCAAGTCTCTGGCAAACCTAAAAAGCCGCGTCCATGATGCTCATGGTTAAGTATCAAGCGATGGCATTCCTTATTTATGAATGTACATGTAATATATATATATATATATATATATATATATATATATATATATATATATATCCTGTTTTATCTGATGAAAACGCAAATATTATTGTTTGATGATGTTTGTTTTTGAAATGCGCATAATAAAATATATGGAACTCCTTTAACCATCTTTTGATCTTATATTATATATATATATATATATATATTACATATACATACATATTAAAATAACAGATTAAAGTTTAAGCAAAGAATCGCTGCTTTCACCCTTAACAGGATCTTCTGAAACCCTCTTTGGATTTTAGTCTTCACATTTATTATTATTACTATATATATATATATATATATATATATATATATATATATATATATATATATATATCATATCATGGTTGCAAACTCATGCTAAGGGTATTGTAATCGCTTGTCAGGATTTTCAAGCCTGCTAGAGACTTGCACTCCTTCACACATCGACGACAACTATGGATCTCTCTGGCCTCAGATCTTGCATCAGGTTGCCTGTGAACCTTGCTTCAGTCCTGCTACCGATCGACATTCTTTGTCACATTCATAATATTTTTCAATACCGTGGAGATCATAATTCCCTGGTTCTCTCTGAACATGGCTGCACCTGTGGCTTCTGAGGCCAGATTTGCTTAAGCACATCTTTCCACACTCAGGTCACACCAATTCAATGGAGATACCTATCTTTGCGTCTGTCCTCAAAATTAAGGATCCCATCATTCACCATTCCACGCCAAGTTTCTCTCTCAAGAGCTTCTATCTCCCAGTCAGCCACCATCAAAACAGTCTTGTTCAATGACTCCTTTACACATACATACATACTTAAAGAGAGATAGAGAGGGAGAAAGAGAGAGAGGGGGAGAGAGAGAGAGAGAGAGAGAGAGAGAGAGAGAGAGAGAGAGAGAGAGAGAGAGAGAGAGAGACTCAAATTTATGCAAGTGTTTACGTATGTATTCATGTACGTACGTGTATTGAGTAAATTACCTATATCATGACGAGAACCCATCTATTTCCATAGGATATGCAATTACCAAGCTGTCTTATCAGTTTATTGAATAATCACAGCTCTGTAATTATTTCATTTCATTGTGTTCTAATTTTAAAAAAACACATGTCTAGTGCAAGGTTACCGTGCATTGCAGCTATGAATATTTTGTTGTCTTACAACCCAGCTAGATATTAAAAATGAACTAAGAAATAGGATTACTCAAGCGTGTGCACACTTACAAATTATTATTCAAAGTAATTAAGAAAGAAAGAAAGAAAGAAAGAAAGAAAGAAAGAAAGAAAGAAAGAAAGAAAGAAAGAAAGAAAGAAAGAAAGAAAAGAAGAAAGATAGATAGAAGATGCATTCGTAGATTTTGTTTTTTAATAATGATGAAACCGAACTAACAATAAAATAACATTTCAACTTGTTTTGCTGGAAAGTCATTCAAGTTAGAACTGTTATCGTGAAAACCTTTTGATGCATTTTGGCATTGTTTGTAATGATCCGCACATTGAATCTATATTTCGTGACTGGTGTTAATAAAATATTAGTTTTATTTATGTATTTATATACTTATTTGGCAGAATCACAGTTCCCGATCCAATAATCCAATAATTAATCAGTTACACTATTTAAATTTGAGAATACATTGAAAATTCCCACAGTTACTTTTTAACAGAATAAACGAAGA
>OZ024742.1:74567206-74689706 GCA_964016885.1 Eledone cirrhosa | reverse complement strand
CCTTTTTTGTTGTTGTCTTTGTTGTTGTTGTGAGAAGAAGTCCTTCTTCAGTAAAGTTAATATCAGCCCAGAAGTAATTGAATAATATTTAGGATCAACTAGCATATCCCAGCATCTCCGTCAGACCACGCTCTTTCTATTCTATAAATATAAATGCTGATAGTATGGAGACAGTCAATCTGCAGCCGAACCTATTAGCTCTGTCTAATCTGGCACAGTATGATCATAAGTTCTTGGTGGAAGATGCAATACCGATGAATAAGATTGGATAAAATGAAATTGCATACAAAAGTATAAATAGATAGTAGTAGTGTAGTTAATACGAAACATTGTGAGATATGTAATAAAAAAAACGATAATTTTTCTAAAAGCCAGTACAATTCGCTGGAAAAATACAAAAGGCAAATGATGACAAATAAAACAAAACAAAGTAACGTTACGGCTAAAAAATTACTTTGTTTTTGTTTCTGGTTTTGTTTATTTGCCATCATTTGCCTTTTGTATTTCGGCTTTTTAAAACTTATCGGTCTTTTATAAATAAATAGCTTTGGTTGAAATAAATACATGGTTCGAAAACACATGAAAATTAATGATAAAATCTAGTATTGTGTTAACTACACTGTACATTCACTATAAAAATAACAAACAAAATATGTAACCTATGAAACATGCGCCAGAATAAGCTTTGTATTCTCATGCGTGTCTGCAATTGATATTACACCCATAAAAGCCAAAGACTACTTTGAAAAGCCATTTAATTCACCAAAACACAAAATCACATAGGGTATCATTGCGTGTTAGGAATTATCTTTTTTCAGGGAAGATAAATGCTGAAAGATGAAGCGGATGATTTTGACAGTGCTGGAATTTATGAACTGTAAGGTCTGTTCCAACTCGATACTCTAGAGGGTACGTTAAGTGATAATTGCGTGAGCCTTTACAGAGATGACAAGCTCGTGTTTTTCGAATAGAGCTAGCAGGCATATAATCCACACCATCAGAAAACGAATCAAAAACAACATTCAACAAATTCTGCCGGAGTGTAATAGTTGTAAGTCAGTTGTAATATGACGAAATTCTTCGAGGCTAAGTTTATATTACGTAAGTTAGAAATTACACAAGCAATTTTGGAAATGTAATACAAACTATGCTATATATATGCAAAATCAAATAACACTATATTCCCAAAGGCATCAGTGAAAAAATATTCATGTTCTCTTTGTAGAACCATTCATACATTCGATTCCAGAAAAGATTTTACCATAACAAGGTTCACCTCATGCAATGCACCATAAAAATCGAATTCAGTATATTTCACGGGTTTGATCAATAGAAGGTATTTTAATGGATTGACCATAGTTACATAGCATCTTTCCTAAGTTTGGTTGATTTCAGAGAATAGATTGCTGCATTATATGATGGTGTCTGTTGTGTTGTACTGGTCTATAAAGAATGCTCATTCACGTCGATTCTTTTTTTTTTTTTTTTTGCACTTGAACCCTTATTGTGGAAACTGATTGTTCTGATGGACATCCCAATCAAACTGTGAAACAACCTGAAAATCCAAGTGACTATGTTGCCATGTTGTCTGGTACCTTAGAAATCACACTGAATCTGAATCAATATAAGATGTTTATTCTGAAAACATTTTAGGCTGTTTGGGGGTTGGTATTCTAGTTAGTATGCACTGGTTTTCAGACAGTTTATACATTTGTCATTCGTCAGACAAGCGTTTTCCATAGTTCACCTATTTGACTTATTAATAATCCTAAGTAAAGGGATTTGGTGGAACGTCCACTCTTGTATTTTATAAAGTGTTAGTGAACGAATATTAACAACGGTGTCCTTTGATATGCTTGAAGCGTCGAGGAGAATGCTTTGAACAGCCTATTAAAAGAAAATTTCGATTCTAAACTCTAGCATAAAAGATCATTTCTAAAACAATTTAGCTTATTAAGGTGTGAGTATTGATAGTTCGAAACAAGATCTACAGGTATAGTAATACGATTATCCGTGGCTATTTACAACTAGATGAACTGAGTGAACGTTGTTTTTACACTTTTTATATTGCAGAGATGGCAAGATCAAAGAAATATTTGGCAGAGTGTTTCCTATTAATTGCCTTTATCATCTTTGCAATCAACTTAAAATATTCTTCATCTGAAACTATCAAGAATTCTTTCCAAAAATTATCCAGTTCTGTAAGTCTTCAAATTTCTCCACCCGAAAACAGTACTTATCCATTAATAAGCAATATCAGTTTGGGAGTATGTTCTATAATGTGTTCTTACGAGGATGACTGCCAATGCGTGACGTTTACTAATAATATATGTGCCAGGTTCCATGTATGGAAGGATAAAGTCGTTGTAAAGAAAGATTCACTCGCTGAAAGCTTCTGCAAGAAATCTGGTGAGTATCGCATTTGCTATCTTTATTACTTTATTATCATAAACATGCAGATGAGAAATTTGAAAGTCGTCGCAATGAAGATAAGTATAATATAATAGTTGATCATAGGAAATTTGAAATTTGAAAATATAGTCGTCCTAATGCTATTATTACTAGTGATCAATATTATAGGTATCTGCTTTGGGACGACTAAATTTTCATACTTTATTATTACTATTACTATATCTCCATTGCACAGTATGGATCTAATATATTTGTTTATTTTTTGTTTGTTTTTGTTTGTTTTTTGTTCTTTTCTTCAAACTAACTATAAAGAATTAACAAAAGGCTTTAGACTGAAAATACTTTTCTAAATTTATGAGCTTTATAAAGGGTAGCTGCTTTTAGCTACCTGCATAGGGGTTGCTTTAAAAGCAAATTATTTACAAAAAGAAATGTATCATTTGTATCTGCAACTAAGTATTGAATATATATGAAGTTTCGAAGTATATAATGCTTAATTTACATTAAGAACCATAAGGTAATCCTGGCAGTATACTCATCAAGGCTTCATTGCTGAACATTTTCAAGGTGGTGGTGCAGCGCTTAAAACATATATAGTGCATTTTTATAGCAGAAACATCCTAGAAGCTTCCTAACAAGAAGATAGAAATAAAAAATTAAAAAGATAGGAAAGCAGCATTAGAAGCTACAACATGATATACAGAAAGGCTGCTGGTAAACTACCACTTGTACCCATCATAAAAAGGCAGTGCTTCACCTTCATTTTGATCATCAGTACGATGCTAGTAGGGTACAAAGATTTAGAAAGTTCTTCCCCTTCATCATTTTGTTTTTCATTTCAGCAGTAAATGGTACTTCTGAAATTTGTAGTTCATTACTGTATCTATGTGCATCTTTTGGAGTATGATCTTTTGGTGCTTTCATGTTTCAAAACGAGTTTGATCATCCAATCATGCGTTTCCCTTAGATATGTAGATAATTCAATTGTTGCAGTTTTCAAAGAAATATCTAACTGGATTAATCCATGCCCCTTCCTTCCTAGGGAGGTATATTCTATCTGTATCTGCCTTAGGGTGATGCATTCTGTGCATGGTTAAGAATTTTTTAATTATTATTAAGAATATTATTATTATTTTGGAAGTATACAATCGCAGGAAATTTTGTTCCCGTAAATTTGTGATTTTTGAATAGTTTTTATTGTGAACTTATTATAAAAAATTATATTTTGTGTTTAAATACACCCCGCTTCTTTTGAAGTGGTCGAAATTAATCGGTACTTAGCCCTTCGGGGCTAAATTCCAATTTGAACTTTGCATTTAGCAAATACGACCCGCCCCCCCAAAAATGCGTCATTCAAAAAATCTATTTCTCTGCCATGTATCTACACAAAAATTACCCATTCAGCAAGGTATCCTTCTCAACCTTCTCTTTCTTCACTCAGCTGTCAGCGTGGAGTCTCGCTTTCCTTTTCGTCTTCTTCATCATCACATAGTGAAAGTCAGGCGAACGCCATTTCTTTCTCTTCTTCATCAAGCGGCGGTCGTGAAGCGGTTACTGCTGATGCATTTGACAACAAAGGAGGTAGCACCAGCAGCGGCAGTATTAACAATAACACCTGTGTTAGCAGCAGCAGCAACACCAACAACACCGTTTGTAGCAGTGACAACAACAACAGCACCAACAACAAGACCAGTAGCAGCAGTAGCGGCGGCAACAATGACGCCACTGAAAAAGAGACCATCTCTTTTGCAAAGGTGACTCGCAACGTAGAAACAGTCATGATCACAGAGGAGCATATGGCGGTCGCAAGACACGTGGTAACCAGAACTGAATTTTCAGTGTCCTTGAAACCACCAACCGACTTCCTGGAGGAGCAAGAGCGACGCACGGTGTCGTACCGCACGATTGCCATGAAATCGCGTCGTGTGAAGAAAGCCTCGGAGGTCCAAATCCTGAAGGCCTTGGGAATTGTGTGGGCAAGGAAAACCCACATCACCCGTGACAAGAAATATGCTACTATGGACGTCCTTTCTGCTACCACCCAGGAAGCAAAATCGCACTCACTGAAGACCCTACGGAGTGATGACATAATGTTAGTCACGTTTTACTGCGGGAAAAAATTTCAAAGGTCAGCGTAACCCAGGTCCCGCCCTACGTACCCGTGCCTTGGCTGGTCGTTTCTGTTCTTGCGGGCATCGAAGATAGAACAACCATTCTGCAGGTACAGAAGTTGGGGAGAGATGACTGGTCCGGTATTGGAATGGAGAAGCTCATCCAAACCGACCAGGACTGTATCGGCGCTATTCCCGACGTAATAGACCTCGGGAATGGCTCCCAACTTCCCATATCTGTTGAAGGAAGGCGTCCAAAGTGCTTCAACTGTGGATCTCACCTCAGGGATTTCTGCTCACAGAAAATAACAAAGGCCAATGTCCCCCTCCTTCCAACGCCGGAACCGCTGCCATCAGAATCAGAGCAGTCAGCGAAAAAGTCGGGAGCTTCTACAGAATGTAGTAAGACAACGTCCTTGGAACCCACACCAAATACTGCGGGGGGAGCTGCAGCAACAGAAACAGTTGCACTAGCTGCACCTGTGCCAAGAACCGCAGACAAGGCTCCACCACCACCACCACCACCACCAACAACAACAACAACAACAACAACAACAACAACAACAACAACAAGGACAAATGAGAGGGTAGAACTCATACCCCTCCCCGACCTCTCACTGTCGGACATGGAGTATGAGGCGGCTGAGGAGTGGAAAACGGTTCTCAACAAAAAGAACAAACGCAAAAACACTACAGTTTCTCCGTCCAAAAGCGAAGGCAAAGAAAGAAGGATAAATACTGCAAGGGGACTTGCAGCAACACCACCACCATCACCACCACAAGCATCACCACCAACAACAACCACACCACCACCAACATTATCAAAAACACCAACATCGCAAACACAACAAAGCACACATTCACCCAACAGCAACAATTTCAGGGGGTCACGCTCCAAGAGAATCTATAAAGATATCGTCTTGGAGACACCCATGACCAGCCGAAGGGATGGTTCTGCTGTCCCTTCCCCACACGATCAAGGTAAGTGATCCTTTCTCACTTACTCCATTCCTCATCCAACATGGCCGTATTTAGAATAGGCAGTATAAATGTACGTGGCCTGGGGTCATCTTGGAAGCAGAGTCACCTGTTCAATGACCTCAGGTCACTAAACATAGATGTGGTGGCCATCAGCGAGACCAGAATCTCCGAAGCACGAGCCTTCGCACCTATCTTCCGTGGCTACGATGTATACGCATCTCCCAGCCGTCCAGGATCGGGAGGAAGAGTTGCTGTGCTTTTTCGGAGAGGCTTGGATCTCGCCATACGGGACATCTTCCTGGTCCCAGAATGTAAGTCGGTGGTGCTGGACGTGACCGGCAGTGAAGGCAATGCTTTCAGGCTAGTAGCCGTCTACGCCCCAACAGGAGCAGGACGGTCAGATTTCTTCAGACGTCTAGAGACCTTTCTTGGAACGTCCCGCTCTTTAATGTTAGTGGGCGACTGGAACGGTATCTTAGATACACGCTGGAATTATGTGGGGCTAGTAGACGGGGCAGGAGGGTGTAAAAGCCTCAACAACCTACTCAAACGTTTTGAACTGTCTGACAGGTATACACTGGATTATCCGAATGTGCCAATGTGAACATGGGAAAACCGCATCGGGTCATTCAGATCGTATTTAGATAGGGTATTCTGTAGCGAAACAGATAAGGCTAGTGTAGGTTATCCACAATTTAAAGTAGTCGACTACACGGTGGAGTAGACTTAGATAGACTCGATAGGCAAGGGTCCGGCTACTGGAAGCTGAACGCGTCGTTCGCGGCGCGCAAAGCCTACAGAGACCGGATTAGCGAATTAGTTAAGCGTGCGTTGACGGGTGCAATCGTCAACAACAGGTGGTGGTTCACCCTGAAAATGGCAATTAGAGTAGAATCGATAACGTTTAGCAAAGGAGTAGTGATAGAGGAAAATAGAGTAGAGGGAGAGTTAGTTAGAAAGCTAGAAGAGGCGTTTAGGACAGGCATCGCAACCGATGTGCTTGCGGCAAGATTGGCACTCGACCAATTCTTCAACACAAAGCATGAAGGATGCGTTGTCAGGGCTAGAGCGCGTGCTCTAAGACACGAGGGGACGAAAGCCTTTCAATGGGTCCGGATGGTGGAGGCGCGACGTGGCAACAAGTCCACAATTCGGTCTTTGTCTGATCAAAACGGGCGCATGTTGCTCGAACCGGAACAGATCTGTGCGGCTTTTCAACAGCACTTTGCTCAATTGTTCGGGAGCGGCGGCGGGCCGGATCGGAGTATGAACTTCGGTGCATACCTCTACAGACTGCTGCGGCTCTCGCCGACCGCAGTGCAGGGCTGCGAAAAGCCGATAACAGCAGGTAAAATACGGGAAGCTATGTCTGACTGCACGAGGGGTAAATCGCCAGGTTTGGATGGTCTGCCCTACAAGCTTTATGCGTATATGCCGACTTGTTCGGCGACCTCTTGGCAGATGTCTACTGCAACTGGCAGCAGAACGGGAGCATTCCCAGTTTTGTGAGGCGGGGAGCAGTGGTTCTGCTAAGAAAAGACCCGAACAAGGGGGACGTTATAGACAACTTCAGACCCATAACTCTACTAAACGCAGAGTTTAAGATTTTGGCGAAGGTGTTAGCAAAAAGATTGGCGCTTGTCGTCGGTGATCTGGTGGGAGAGGCGAAGACATGCGCCATTCTGGACAGATCCATCCATGACAACCTCCATCTCATGCGATACATCATAGAGAGGGTGGTTAAGGAACCTGACACGGGCGAGGCCCTGATCAACTTGAATCAATCTAAAGCATTTGATAGGGTCGACCATCGGTACCTGGCTGCAGTCCTCGAGGCGGCTGGCTTCGGTCCCATTTTCAGGGACTGGATCGCTGCGATGCACAGTGACATCTGCTCTATTGTGAGGGTGAATGGTCAGTTGTCGCAGCCTTTCAGCATCATGCGCTCGGTGCGCCAGGGTTGCCCCCTCACGTCCCTCTTGTACGTACTGGCCCTCGAGCCGTTACTGCACAAATTGAAGACGATGAAGGGGATACCACGAGAACTAGGATGCAGGAGATCCGTGTCAGCTTACGACGACGACGTCAATGTGGTGGTGTCGAGCACCAAGCACGTCCAGATGCTCGGCACCGCTCTCAAGGAATACGAAGCAGTGACAGGAGCAAAGTTAAATCAGGAAAAGTCGGTAGGCTTGCACCTCGGCACCTGGAGAGGCAAGTCCATGTCGTCCGACGGCGGTTAAATTGCTCGGGGTCTGGTTCGGTCCGGACCCCCAGATGGAGAAAAACTGGAGCGAGGTGGCGAGCAGGGTGGAGGCCACCCTGCTCGCCACCTCGCTCCAGTTTTTCTCACCCAGAAATGGGCCGGGAGAAGGCTGTCTCTGAAAGGTCGGGCGGAGGTGGCGAATGCGTACATCGCGTCCGTCATTTGCTACCGCCTTGCCGGCGTACGTTGCTCCGGCCCAATTCTCACCAAAATGGAGCGCCTCCTCTTCCGCTTTTTGTGGAAGGGACGTGCTCCAATGGTCAGACGATCGATTTGCTGTCAACACCCGTTGCGTGGAGGACAAGGTATGCCGTGGCTGATGCGCAAACATGCGCTGAGGCTCGACATCTCTGGTGCTTCCTTGACGGTGAACAGGTGTGGTCGCCGTTTGCCAGACGCGCTTTTCCCCAGCTAGTCTCCTTGACGGAGCTGCAATCCTGGATCAGGAAAAGACCGAAGGATAGCGCTTGGAAGCTGCAATGTCTCCAAGCGCTCACCGCCCTCTACCAGCTGGGCACTAGTATTGGTGGAACATCCACCTAGGCGTTCTATAGAGGGCTAACGGAGGGAAAGAGTGGCGACGTTCTTGGGGAAACCCTGGCGTCGAACACGATCAGCTGTTCGCTATCTTCAAGAGAACTTTCAGACCGGGGCCTATGGACAACTCCCAGAAATCCCTGGCCTGGCGGTTCTACCGGGGAGCGTTGCCGGTTCGGGATAAGCTCTACAGGCACGGAGGTGCTGTCAGCCGAGCCTGTCCGAGATGTGCGCCATGCGACGAAACCGTCCTGCACGTTCAGTGCCCGAGGATTGCTGACTTGTGGAGCTATGTCGAACAGCTGCTGTCGCTTGTAGGACGGATCTGGTTATCGACTGAGTCCATTGTGCAGATAGCTCCGCCATCCTCCTTTAAAAGGAGGAAGGGCAGGCAGTGTTCATCTGCCTGGTGGCCATGGCGAAAGAGATTGTGTGGTGGACAAGGTTGAAAGGGTTGAAAACGGACACTTTCCTCACCGGCCAATCCCTGATTAACTTTTTCAAGTTTCACTTGAAGAGGAAAATCAGGGTGGAGAGGCAAGTGCTGTCTTCTAGTAAGTTTGTTGAAAGGTGGGTGAAAGTGGCGAGTCTGGTCCGAGTGAACGTGTCCGCTCTGAGTATGCGCCTGTAGACTGAGGAGTGGGAAAACTGAGAGAGGGCGCTTGCCCTGGTTGTCAGGTTGGCCGTGGTCTTTTGTGTGGTTTTCGCCACGAGTGATCCTCGGAGGTTTCCCCCTTTTTGGGGAATTTTTGTTGTTTGAATTTTTTTTTATTTCTATCCCGATTTCTATCTTGTTATAACGCATTTGCACGAGCAAAACCCACTGTAGTGTTCTGTGCCGTCTCTAATGTTTTTCTTCATGTTAACCCTTGTGGCCAATAAAGAAACCATTCTTATTATTATTATTGGCAGTATCGGTAGAGGGTCGGACGCCATGCTTTGAAGCATAGAGTTACCTCCCTGTATGATCTGAGTTCAAATCCCGCCGTGGTTAACTTTGCCTTTCATCCTTACGGGGTCGATAAAATAAAGTACCAGTAATGCACTGGGTAATTGCCGGCCTTGTGCCAAAAGTAGAAACAATTATTATTATTATTATTATTAATAGTGGATTGGCAGTATCAGTAGAGGGTAGGACGCCATGCTTTGACGCAAAGAGTTACGTCCCTTTACGATCTGAGTTCAAATCCCGCCGAAGTTAACTTTGCCTTTCATCCTTACGGGGTCGATAAAATAAAGTACCAATAATATACTGGGTAATTGCTGGGCTTGTGCCAAAAGTCGAAACAATTATTATCATTAGAGTCACTGTGGCTTTTAATGGGCTCTCTCCACAAATGTCCCTCGGAAGTCTCCCCCGTATTGGGGAATTTTTCATTGTTATTTTTTTGTTACGTCCTCTGTTTTTGTTTTTTACACGCAGAAATGCCCATTTGTACCGTCCTGTATTGTCCTGTACTGTCCTTAATGTCTATTTTATGTAAACCCTTGTGGTTAATAAAGAAAGCATTATTATTATTATTATTGGGCGGTGGATTGGTGGATTGGCAGTATCGGTAGAGGGTCGGACGCATAGAGTTATGGCCCTTGCCATTCTGAGTTCAAATCCCGCCCAGGTTTACTTTACCTTTCATCCTTATGGCTTCGATAAAATAAAGTACCAGTAATATACTGGGTATTTGCTGGCCTTGTGCCAAAAGTAGAAACAATTATTATTATTATTATTATTGGTGGATTGGCAGTATCGGTAGAGGGTCGGGCGCCATGCTTTCCAGCATAGTTACGTCCCTTTACGATCTGAGTTCAAATCCCGCCGAGGTTGACTTTGCCTTTCATCCTTACGGGGTCGATAAAATAAAGTACCAGTAATGCACTGGGTAATTGCTGGCCTTGTGCCTAAAGTAGAAACAATTATTATTATGATTATTATTATTGGTCTAAGCGGACGTATTTTGCTCGCTCACAGTAAGTCGCTTTATTTGCCTGTTAAAATTATTTGTTGTTAAATATTTCTTGTTGGGTAAGGGATATAAGCCCTTAGACTTTGCCCCGTGAAGGGGAAAGTATAATATTTGGGCCTTTTGGCCCAAATATTTGAACTTTTTTTATATGTTAAAAAATTTACGAAGAAAAAAAAAACATGGCTGAGCCACGCCCCCCAGCGATATGTCGGCTGTCGTGCGACAACGACGTAGAAGTTGAGAGGAGCGCTACAGCGAAATTAACACACATTGATAATACAAACACCACCACAAACAAGGTAAACAAAGACACCAATGATAACAATGAGAACTCTAATTTTGAAAAAAATGACAGTAACAGCAACAACGAAAATACAGATAACAAAAAAAAAGATAACAAATGCAACAACAATATCAACACCACTAACATGATAACAAATAGCGACAACACCAACAGCAACAATACCAACTGCACCGAGAACAACGGTGGCAACAAAGACAACAATGATAACAGCGACAGTGCTAACAACAACACCAACAAGAACAACGACAACAACACCCCCAACGAAAACAACAAAAACACTTTCGCTGCTGCAGCAGCAAAAAAGAAGCCATGCTTCAACATGGAACCCTAAAACAAAGATGAAAAGTTAGCCCAGGCATGGAAGCACATCAAGGAAGAAAAAACCTGGGCCAACTTAACTGTCTCGGTAGAAGCTATTGAAGTAGTGGAGCGCAAAACGGTGCATTATAGATGCATCTCAGCACAAACCAAAAGGGCAGCTTTAATCCCACAAGAAGATGTCGAAGTCGTGCTGAGGTGCATCAGAGAAGACACCCAGTACATAGAGAGGGGCAGACAGTACGGCACCATTTCGGTGTTGTTCAAGTCAGAAGCCCTCGCTATGAAACACGCTATGACTCCTTGCAAAACCAGCAAGGTCTTAATGTACCCCCTCCCACATGGGAAAAAGAACGGCCCGTCTCCGCATTCCCAGAATTCCACCAGGACTTGACATGTGGTGGCTTCTGGGATGTGTGACTGTGGAGGGGAAGGATACAGTCCCTATAGAAGTGACCAGAACGACCAGAGAGGACTGGTCCAGAGTTGACCTGGAGATCCTTCTCCAGATCAGGCTCGAGAATGTGAAGACAATCCCGGACCACATCCGCCTTCAGAATGGGACGGTCATTCACATTTTGACCGAAGGCAAAAGGCCGCAGTGTTTTGTTTGTGGGGAAAAAACCCATTTGCAAGCCTTCTGCCCTCAACTGCTGAAAGAGGCAAGGGGTCGAAAGGCTCCACTGCTGCCGACGCCGGGGCGAGGACCACAACCAACACCAGCACCGGCAAAACCACCAACAACAACACCAATCGAAAGACCACCACCAACATTGACCACCCAGGGGGGAAACCAGGAAAGCTGTCAAATTCCCGCTCCCCGCAAAAATACACACACCATTAAAACCTTAAACATACATACAAACACACTTACAGACACAGACCCCTCATCTACCAGTGGTGAAGATGAGGAAAATCCAAAATCCCCCAAAATACAAAAAAGGAAACACAAAAAGAAAAAAAAACTCAACAAAGCACAAAAGCACCCACAATAAAAAACGCAGAGACCACCCACGCAAACATCTCTCCAATAACACCAACATCAACAGCACCATCACCATCACCAGCATCCCCCAAACGCAAACAACCGAAACAGACGCAAGAACAAATATACACACAAACATCTGAAACCACAGACATCGCACTCACAACAAACACAGATACAACCGAAACAACACCACCAAAACCATCACCACCACAGCCACGCAAACAAATAAAATCACACCAACAAAACATACAAAACTTCGTGCGCGTCAGGAGGGCCAACAAGGAACTGATGGCCCTCGTAGCACGAAGTGAAAATATACAAAAAGAGGGGGAAATTTTTAAATCGAGCACATTTCCCGTGCCGGAAGATTTGGTTCTGGTGCGAATGTCGCTCGACATATTCAAAGAAATACGAGACAACTTTCCTCGGGACGTGGGAACCCCTAACGTAAAACCCACTTCAAGACTTTTAAAGGGGTTCCCAAAAGAAACCCCACTAACTATGGAGGTCGAACAACCCGACCTTCACAAGAGACCAGAAGGTAAGTAAACCTTCCTCTCTCTCTGTTTAACCTGCCAACATGGCCGTATTAAGAGTAGGATGTTTAAATGTTCGAGGCCTGGGATCGTCCTGGAACAGGGTCACCTGCACAACGACCTCAGGTCTATAGAAATGGGTGTAATTGCAGTCAGCGAGACCAAGATTTCCGACACGCGCGCACTAGCCCCCATTTTCGACGACTATCAGATCTTTCCCGACCGAGAATGGGAGGCGGGGTGGCAGTGCTGTTTAGGAAAGGCCTGGATGTCGAGGTAAGGTCGATCTTCCGGGACCCGGACGGGAAGTTGGTGGTCCTGGACGTGAACAATAACGAAGGTGGTGCCTTTAGACTGGTGGGCGTCTATGCTCCTACTGGGGAAGGACGGCCGGACTTCTTTAGACGCCTGGAAGCCTTTCTGGGTACGTCTCGCCCTTTACTGTTAGCGGGGGACTGGAACGGCATCTTAGACGCACGCTGGGAGTATCCGATAGGAGCGGGGGGTGCAAAAACCTCAAGAACCTGATCACCAGTTCCAACTGTCTGACAGGTACCGACTAGATTTCCCTAATGCGCCAGTGTGGGCCTGGGCTAACCGCATAGGGTCATCTAGATCGTATATAGATAGGATATTCATTAGAAAAATAGACAGAAATAGTGTAAGCTGTCCACAAGTTTGTGATCTGTATGGTCGACCTAGATAAGACGCGTAGGTTAGGACCTGGTTACTGGAAGCTAAACATGTCATTTCCGGCACGTAAGGCTTACAGGGACCAGGTCAACAATTTAGTTAAGAAAAAGTTGACAGGGGGAGTCGTCAACAATAGATGGTGGGGGATCTCAAAAGAGAGATTAGAGTAATGTCGATAGAGTTTAGCAAAGAAGTAGCGTTAGTGAAAAATAGAAAGGAGGGGGAGTTGGTAGATAAGTTAGACGAGGCTATTGGTAGTAGCATTGCAACTGATGTGCTAGCGGCGAGAATGGCATTAGACCATTTCTTCAATGCGAAACACGAAGGTTGCATTGTCGAGCTAAGGCGCGTGCTCTGAGAAACGAGGGAACCAAAGCTGTTTGATGGGCCCGCGTGGCAGAGGCGCAGCGTGGTAATAAAACCACGATTCTGTCTTTGACGGACCGAGACGGGAACGAGCTGAGCGATTCCAAGAGGATGTGTGAGGCCTTTCGCCAACATTTTGCTCGGTTGTTCAAGGGGAGTGGCAGGTCAGAGATGGTGGCGTACTTCGTCCCTACCTTGATGGCTTGCCGCAACTCTTGACGGCTGACGCTGGGCGCTGCGAAAGGCCAATTACTTCAGCCGAGATTCAGGATGCCCTTGTCAGCTGCATGAGGCGCAAGTCACCCGGTTTGGATGGTCTGCCCTACGAGCTTTACGTAAATATGCCAGACTTGTTCTCCAATCTCCTCGAAGCCCTCTACTGCAACTGGCAGCAAAACGGGAGTATTCCCAGTTCTGTGAGCCGGGGCGTAGTGACGCTGATAATGAAAGACGAGAACAAGAGGGACACATTAGACAATTTCAGGCCCATAACTCTGCCCAACACAGAGTTTAAGATTTTGGCCAGGGCGTTAGCGAAGTGGTTGGCGCTTGTCGTCGGGAGGCGCAAACTTGCGCAATCCCAACCAGGTCCATACACGACAACCTCCACCTAATGCGATACATCATAGAGAGGGTAGGGTATAAACCTGACTTCGGTGGGGCTCTGATCAATTTTGATCAATCGAAAGCATTCGATAGGGTCGACCATCGATACCTGGAGGCTGTCCTCAAGGCGGCTGGCTTCGGCCCCGTCTTCAGAAGCTAGATTGCTGCAATGCACAGCGGCACCTGCTCGATGGTCAAAATTAATGGCCACCTCTCGGAACCGTTTCAGGTCTCCCGATCGGTCCGTCAAGGGTGCCCTCTCTCCTCCCTTCTGTACGTATTGACTCTCGAGCCTTTATCGCGGAAGCTGGAGCTGTTGCAGGGCATCCCGCTCGAACCGGGACGCGGAAAGGCTGTGTCGGCTTATGCGGACGACATCACCGTGATGGTGTCGGACACCTTAGAAATCGACGTGGTCGGCAACTTATTGGAGGAATATGAAAGGTTGACGGGAGCAAAACTTAACCCGGAAAAGTCAGTGGGCTTGCAACTCGGCACCTGGAGAGACAAGTCCATGCCGTCCAACAGCGTCGTTAGGCGCGGGACGGACTGACCGGTAAAGTTGCTAGGGGTTTGGTTCGGGCCAGACCTCCAGGTGGATAAGAATTGGGACGAGGTGACAGGCAGGGTAGCCAGTCTTACCCAGAAATGGGCTGGGATGAAGCTATCACTGAAAGGTCGGGCGAGGTGGCGAACGCGTACATCGCGTCCGTCATCTACTACCGTCTGACTGTCGTCCTTTGCCCCCGTTCGCGCCTCGCCATCTTGGAGCGCTCCTCTTCAAATTCTTGTGGATGGGTCAGGTTCCGCTGGTGAGGCGCTCCATCTGCTGCCAGCACCCTCTACGTGGAGGGCTGGGCATGCCGTGGCTAATGATGCACAGGCACGCGCTGAGGCTGCGGCATCTCCAGATATTCTGCCTAAACGGTGAACAGGTGTGGTCGCGGTTTGTCAGACGGGCCTTTCCGCAGCTCGTTTCTTTGACTGAGCTGCAGTCCTGGGTCAAGAAGAGACCGAAACTGGGTGACTGGCATCTGGAATGTTGCCAGGCACTCACTGCCATCTACGAGACGAGCAATGCGGTCAGTGGAACTTCCACTCTCGAGTTCTATAGAAGATTAGTGGTGGGAGGGTGCGACGACGCACTCGGAGAGGCTCTGGGAGTCAATGAAGTCGAACTAACCAGTCTGTACCGGAGGACTTTCGAGCCGTGGACGATGGATAATTTCCAAAAATCCCTCGTTTGGCAGTGCTACCGGGGGGCACTGCCGATTCGAGATAAACTCTACAGACACGGAAGTGCTGTCAGACGGACCTGCCCGAGATGCGCGCAGAGCGACGAAAACGTTCTGCGCGCACTCGTCCAGTGTCCGTGCATTACTGACTTGTGGAGTTATGTTGAACAGCTGTTGTCGCGTGTAGAACGGATCCGGCTATCGGCCGAGTCCATAGTGAAGATCGATCCGCCGCCTTCTTTTGGCCAGGAAGGGCAGGCAATTTTTTCTCTGTCTGGTGGCAGTAGCGAAAGCTACGCATGGTGGACGAGACTGAAAGGACTGAAGACAGACACTTTTCTCTTCGGCCAATCCCTCATCAACTTTTTCAAGTTTCACTTGGAAAGGAAGGTGAGGGTGGAGAGAGAAGTGCTTCCCCCCCTCCCAGTACATTTGCTGAAAGGTGGCTGAATGTGGGTAGAATGGCCCGTGTGAGTGGGCCTACTCTGGTCATGCGGCTGTAGGTAGGTAAATTTGAGGAGGAGAGGGATGCCCTTCCAGGGTGCTCTCGAAGCGTCGGGTCGTTCAGGACTGGTGGGGTACCTGACCGAACCCTAGGTGGTCATCTCCCCTATTGGGGAATTTTTTTCTTGTTGTAATTTTATTGTTACTTTATTGTTACTTTGTTATTGTTATTTTGTTATTGAGATTCATATTGTTTACTCGGTTTTTCTGTAAAACCCCACTGTCCCAGTCTTTTGTATTGTCCCCTATATGTCGGCCCTTGTGGCCAATAAGTGAAATCATTATTATTATTATTATTATTGTTGTTATTCCTTGAATCTCAGTCATTGATGTTGGTTAACTGGAAAGTCCGTTGGATTGAATATCAAGCCACTACCTGCAGCCTCAGATATTCAGGACGTATCGGAGGGTTCTTGCTGTTCCAAGCAAGCATGCCTTTTGAAGCGTTCCAAAAAGCGTGAAGGGGCCGATTTTCTTTAACCATCCCTGGAAACTTTTGGAGATAGTCCCCAGTGCGCCTATGACAATCGGGATCACTTTGACTTCATGGCAGTTCCAAATCCTTTTCACCTCCCACTTTAGGTCCTGGTATCGGTTAATTTTCTCCCTCTCCTTCTCTTGCACTCTCGTGTCGAACGGGCAGGCCACATCCACAATCAGACACGATCTTTTTTCTTTGTCCACAACCACCAGGTCAGGTCTATTGTGTTCCAGTTTTTTGTCTGTCTGTATCCTAAAATCCCACAGTACCTTCACCTGATTGTTCTCCATCACCGCCTCTGGCCTATGCTCATACCATTTCTCAGAATGTGGTAGATTGTTTACTTTGCACAGGTGCCAGTGGATCACCCTGCCCATCACATCGTGTCTCCAGCCCTTATAGTGGGTCTGGGCTAGGTGTTTACACTCGGACACAATGTGAGCCACAGTCTCCTCTCTCTCTCCACAGATCCTGCACAGTGGGCTAGCCTCCTCCTTGTAGATATGGTGCTTCAACCACTTCGTTTTGAGGGCCTGCTCCTGCGCAGCCATTAGCATTCCTTCTGTAGCCTTTTTGAGGTCTCCTCTTCTCAACCAGTTCCATGTCTGTGGATCTCTAAATTCAGTTTTCTCAAAGAAGGTACTATGAAGGGATTTTCCCTTAAGGCTGCTCTTCCTCCTTGATGTTATTTCCTCCTTGGACATCCCCTGGCCTACTGTCCCCTCCTTCAGTACAGTTCTGAGCATTGGTTCCTTACTATAGGTCACGTATTTGTATAGGTTGTTTTTCTCCATCTGAACACAGTCCTCTATGCTGATAAGACCTCTTCCACCCTCAGATCTCCTTAGGTAGAGTCTATCGACATCACTCCTCTTGTGGAACATGTTGTAGATAGTCGATAGCTTCCTAGTCTTCCTATCCATTTCTTTTTGTTCAGCAACATTCCATCTCAGAATTCCCGCACTGTACCTAATAATAGACACAGCTCGGGAATTTACTGCGCTTATGGCATTTCTGCTGTTCAGATGTGACTTCAATACGCTCCTTACTCTCCGAATGTATTCAGTTCTTAACAATTCCTTCATTTTTTTGTTCTTTATGCCATCAGCCTCCAGAACGCCCAAATACTTGTATTCTTCCTCAGAGTCAATTTCCTTTATCATCTCACCTGTTGGTATCTGGATCCCGTTACTTCTGCTCAACCTACCCCTCCTCATCACAATGACTCCACATTTACCAATACCAAACTGCATACATATATCACTGCTGAAAATACGGACAGTGTCAACAAGCACATCCAACTCCTTCTCACTTTTCCCGAAGAGCTTAAGATCGTCCATGAAGAGGAGGTGATTGATGGTAAGCTCTCCCCTTCCCAACTTGTATCCTGCTCTCACTTTTCGCAGCATAATGGTCAAGGGCATCAGGGCAAGGACAAACAACAGAGGGGACAGGCTATCTCCCTGGAAGATACCTCTCTTGATCTTCACGCTTCCCAAGGATACTCCAGTTGATGTCAACTCTGTCTCCCAGGACCCCATACTCCTGCCTAGCAACTGTTTGATGTTATCTGCCACCCTGAAGATCTCCAGGCTTTTGGTGATCCAGGAATGAGGCACCATGTCAAATGCCTTTCTGTAGTCTATCCATCCCATGGCAAGATCAGTGTGTCTCCTCCTGCAATTCCCCATTACCATCTTATCAATAAGTAACTGGTCCTTTGTACCACGTGACTTCTTTCGGCATCCTTTCTGTTCGTCCGGTAACAAGTTGTTTGTGTGGAGGTGATGGTAGATTTCCTCAGACACAATGCTCGTCAACAGTTTCCACATTACGGACAGACATGTGATAGGTCTATAGTTGGTAACATCATTACCCTTGATTTGGTCTTTCATTATCAGAACTGTGGTACCTTTTGTCAACCACTCTGGCACCTCACCCGACACCAAGCAGTCATTGAACATGGCCGTCAGCTTCGGGTGGAGGGATGTTAAATGTTTAATCCAATACCCCTGCACACCATCTGGGCCTGGTGATTTCCAGTTGGTTAGTTTTTTGGCCTGCCCCTTAAGAGTTTCAACTGTGATACTCAAATCAGTTTGTTGTTGTGCCTGCTCACCGATCTCCCTCTGTACTGTCTCAATCCACCCTGCCTGGGCATTGTGTCTAACATCCTGCTCCCATATTCCTCTCCAGAATGTTTTAGTTTGCTCCGCCCCAGGGATCAAGTCGTTGCCTCTTTCTTTCCCCTCAAGCTGTCCAAACAGCATCTTCTGGTTGTGTCTGGTTGTTATTATTATTATTATTATTATTATTATTATTATTATTATTATTATTATTATTATTATTATTATTATTGGCGACCTACGTAGTAAATCGTATCATCGTGAGCTCCGCAAAGGTTTGTTGTTTCCGTTTGTTAAAATTGCCATTTATAGAAAATTTTTATTGTTAACTGTATATAAGCACACATACATTGTTTTCCGAAAAGGGCACCCAAAAAGATTGGGGCCTTGTGCCCAAAATTTAAACTTTTATGATTATCAAAAAATTTCTTTGAAAAACTCATGGCTGATTCACCTCTGCATCAAGCAACTGAGAGCCTTCGTCACAAACTAACACCTCACACCGACACCACCATTGTAAATATTACTACGTTTGCCAACACTAAAAATTTAAGCAGTAGCAATATTTTAAATTTGTCTCTGCACACATTCATTTCCCGCCATTACCAATGATTGCAGGTGTTAAAGCCGCCGCCACCACCACCACCGCGACAACCACCACCCCCACCACCACCGCGACAACAGAAACAAAAGAAAAAAATAAATTAACTCGTGATGTCGAAATGAATTCAACCAAAATGAACTCTTTCACACCGAACACCACTGACGCCACCACCACCACAACTGAAACTAAAATTAATAATAACAAAAATAACGATAACAACAACAGCAACAATGACATTAAGAAAACTACCCTGAGTTTTGCCAGAGTAGCAAAACAGGGCGAAGCATTTCAGGTAACTCAGGAGGAATTAGAAGAAGCCAAAATATTGGTAAAGAAAGATGGGTACAGGGTCAGCATCACCCCCCACTCCCAACCCCCAACCCCCATCTAATAAAATGCAGCATTGGCGCCTATGCACCGTGTATTTTCGAACAATTAATGTAAAATCGCGCCGAGTGGAACGGGCATCTGAGTCCCAAATCCAAAAAGCTTTGGGACATGTGTGGGCAAGAAAAACCCACATCAGACGTGGGCAGAAGTATGGAACCGTGGACGTGTTCTTTGAAACACCAGAGGAGGCTAGAGAACACTCCATGGCCCCATTAAGATGTAACCACTTCACACTCGTCCCAAGCTATTGTGGCCAGAGACTCGTAAAGATCAGGGTGACCCACGTTTCACCGGCCATCGAAATTCCGTGGCTAATAGCTGCCGTCCTCGCCGGCATCGAAGCCAACACCAAGATAATAGCAATAGCGAAAGAAAAGCAGGAGAACTGGTCCGGATCTGGGATGGAGCTCCTGATCCAAGCGGACCAAAAAAGTATTGAGGAGATCCCAGAAGTAATAGACCTCACTGACGGCAGCCACCTCACCGTAATTGTCGAGGGTAGAAGGCCTAGGTGTGTCGTTTGGGGTGAAGGAACCCACCTAATGGCTTTCTACCCTCAGGCTAAAAGGTTGAGGCCACCTCTCCTACCCACCCCAGTGACTCAACCATCAACACCACCACCAGCAAAGATGGCAGCAACAACTGTAGCAGCAACAACAGAAGCAACTATAACAGCAACAACCCCAGCAACAGTAGCAAAAGCAACACCACCACCACCCAACGCTTCAGAACTAGCACCAGCGCCTACACCATCCACCACGCCACAACCAAAATTAACGCCCGTGGAGGATTTTCCACTCCTCGGCCTATCACAACTGGAGACAAATTGTGACGACGAGGAGTGGGAAACGGTATCAGGAAAAAAGAAAAAAGAAACCAAAAGAGAAAAAATTCTCTTCCTTCCCCCTCCAAAAACAAAATACAGAGGGAAACAAATAAACTATCAAACAAAAAAGTTAGGACAGATATGCCACCATCCACACCAGCATCACCAACCCCATCACCCTAAACACCAACACCATCACCATCATTAACCCCAACACCACCATCACCTACACCACAAAAGTCACCAAAAAGCGAAACAGAAACAAACCCAAAACAAACACAAACAAAACAAAACAACCAAAACGATACACACTACACAGCATTAAATTTGAACAACAACCAATTATTACAGTACATCCAACACAACACCAGCATCACAGAAAAAGACTACACAACAACCCAAAAGTTCACACCACCTCCACACATACAAATCACTCGCATCACACAGAAAACGTATATGACACTAAAACAAAAATTCCCCAAAGTCATCGGAGACTTCCGACAAGCACTCTCCAGGAGGATTTATAAGGACATCCTTCCTGAGGAGGCCACAAGTATTGAAAAGGATGGAGAAACCGTCCTTCTTCTACGAGAAGTAAGGTAAGTGGTCTTTCCCATCTTTTCCACTCCATTTCAACATGACCTCACTCAGAATAGGCAGCATAAATGCGCGTGGCTTGGGGTCGTCAAGGAAGCAGGGCCACCTGCTCAACGACCTCAGGTCACTAAACATAGATGTAGTGGCCATCAACGAGACCAGAATCTCCGAAGCAAGAGCCTTCGCACCGATCTCCGGCGGCTACGATGTGTACACATCTCCCAGCCGTCCAGGATCGGGGGTGGAGTTGCTGTGCTTTTTCAGAGAGGTTTGGATCTTGCCATACGGGCCATCTTCCTGGACCCAGAAGGTAAGTTGGTGCTGCTGGACGTGACCAGCGGAGACAGGCAAGCTTTCAGGCTAGTGGCCGTCTATGTCTCGACAGGTGCAGGGCGGCCTGATTTCTTCCGGCGTCTGGAGACTTTTCTTGGAACGTCCCGCTCTTTAGTGTTAGTGGGCGACTGGAACGGGATCTTAGATGCGCGCTGGGACTGTGTGGGATTAGTGGATAGGGGAGGAGGGTGCAAGAGTCTCACCAACCTGCTCAGGCGTTTTGAACTGTCTGACAGGTACCGATTGGATTTCTCGAATGTGCCAATGTGGACTTGGACAAATCGCATAGGGTCATCCAGATCATATCTAGATAGAGTATTTTGTAGGGAAATAGATTGGTCTTGCATAGGCTGTCCACAATTCAAGATAGTCAGCTACACGGACCACAAATTAGTGATCTGTGTGCTTGACTTAGATAGGCTTCATAGACGAGGACCCGGCTACTGGAAGCTAAACGCGTCCTTACCAGCGCGCAAGGCCTACAGAGACCGGATTAGCGAACTAGTTAAGCGGGCGTTGACGGGGGCCATCGTCAACAACAAGTGGTGGTTTGGTCTGAAAAGAGCAATTAGAATAGAGTCCATTAGGTTTAGTAGGGCTTTAGCAATAGAGAAAAATAGAGCAGAGGGAGAATTAGTTAGAAAATTAGACGAGGCGCTTAGCAAAGGCATCGCGACCGACGTACTTGCGGCGAAATTGGCCCTTGACCAATTCTTCAATGCAAAGCACGAAGGCTGCGTTGTCTGAGCTAGGGTGCGTGCTCTCAGACACGAGGGGACGAAAGCCGTTCAATGCGTCGAGTGGCGGAGGCGCGTCGTGGCAACAAAGCCACGATCCGGTCTTTGGTGGACCACGACGGGCGCATGCTACTCGGTCCCGGGCAAATGTGTGAAGCTTTTCAGCGGCACTTCGCTCAACTGTACGGGGGCAGCGGCGGGCCGGATCGAGGGATGGACTTTAGTGTCTACCTCGACGGACTGCCGCGGCTCTCTGCCACTGAGGCGGAGTGTTGCGAAAAGCCGATAACAGCCGCTGAAGTACGGGAGGCAATGACTGGCTGCACAAGGGGTAAATCGCCTGGTTTGGATGGTCTGCCCTATGAACTTTACTTGTTCGGAGGCCTCTTGGCGGACGTCTACTGCAACTGGCAACAGATCGGAAGAATTCCCAGCTCTGTGAGCCGAGGAGCAGTGGCGCTGCTGAGAAAGGATCCGAACAAGGGGGATAACAGATAATTTTAGGCCCATAAATCTGCTAAACACAGAGTTCAAGATTTTGGCCAAGGTGCTAGCAAAGGGGTTGGCGCTAGTCGTTGGTGGTCTGGTGGGACAGTCGCAGACATGCGCCATTCTCGACAGATCCATCCACGACAACCTCCACCTCATGCGATACATCGTAGAGAGGGTAGCTAGGGAACCTGGCACGGGAGGGTCCTTGATCAATTTAGATCAGTCGAAAGCTTTCGATAGGGTCGACCATCGTTACCTAGCGGCAGTCCTGAGGGCGGCTGGCTTTGGGCCCGTCTTCAGAGGCTGGATCGCTGCCATGCACAGCGACATCTGCTCTGTGGTGAGAGTGAACGGTCACCTTTCGGAACCGTTCAACATCATGCGCTCGGTCTGCCAAGGATGTCCCCTCTCGTCCCTCTTGTACGTATTGACTCTCGAGTCATTACTGCACAAACTGGAGACGTTGAGGGGGGTCCCGCGCGAATTAGGATGAGGAATATCCGTGTCAGCATATGCGGACGATGTCACAGTAGTGGTGTCGAACGCCAAACACATCGAGGCGATCGACACTACACTAAGAGAATACGAAGCGGTGACAGGAGCAATGATCAACCAGGAAAAGTCAGTGGGCCTGCAGCTCGGCACCTGGAGAGGCAGGTCCATGCTGTCCAACAGCGTCGTCGGGCGCTGGACGGACGGACCGGTTAAATTGCTAGGGGTCTGGTTCGGTCCCGACCTCCAGACGGACAAAAACTGGGACGAGGTGACGAGCAGGGTGGCTTCTCTCACCCAGAAATGGGCGGAGAGGAAACCATCCCTGAAAGGTCGAGCGGAGGTGGCTAACGCGTACATCGCGTCCGTCATCTACTACCGCCTGACCGTCGTACCTTGTCCTAAGCCCCGCCTGACAGCGCTTCAGCGTTTGCTCTTTCGCTTTTTGTGGAAGGGACGCGCTCCGATGGTCAGGCGGTGCATCTGCTGTCAACACCCGTTACGTGGAGGGCTGGACACGCCTTGGCTGATGATGTGCAGACACGCGCTCAGACTACGACATCTCCACCTCTTCCTCGACGGTGATCAGGTGTGGTCGCCGTTTGCTAGACACGTATTTCCCCAGCTCGTTTCCTTGACGGAGCTGCAGTCCGGTGTCAAGCGAAGACCGAGAGGGAGCGCCTGTAGACTGGAATGTCTTCAGGCGCTCACAGCCCTCGACCAATCGGGCAATGTGATCGTTGGAAACTCCAGGTCGGCGTTCTATAGAGGATTAGTGGAGGGGAAGAGCGACGACGTACTTGGTGAAACTCTAGACGTCGACGAAAATCAACTAGCCAATCTCTTCGGAAGAACTTTCGGGCCGGGACCTATGGACAACTTCCAGAAATCCCTGGCCTGGCAGTGCTACCGAGGAGCCTTGCCAGTTCGGGATAAACTCTACAGGCATGGAGGTGCCGTCAGCCGGACATGTCCGAGATGTGCGCAGGGCGACGAAACCGTCCTGCACGCACTCGTCTAGTGTCCGAAAATTGCTGACTTGTGGGTTTATTTCGAACACCTGCTGTCGCATGTAGGACGGATCCGGCTATCATCTGAGTCCATCGTGAGGATTGCCCCGCCCTCTTCCTTTAGCCGGGAAGGGCAGGCAGTTTTTATCTGTCTGGTGGCCATGGCAAAAGAGATAGTATGGTGGACACGTTTGAAAGGGCTGAAGACGAGCACTTACCTCTTCGGTGATGCCCTGATTGACTTTTTCAAATTTCATTTGAAAAGGAAAATCAGAGTAGAGAGGGAAGTGCTCTCTTCCCAGCATTTTGTTGAAAGATGGGTGAGAGAAGCAGGAATGGCCCGAGTGAATGGGCCTACTATGAGTATGTGTCTGTAAATTAAAGGTGGAAAACTGGGAGAAGGCACTTGCCTTGGTGGTCAGGGTCACTGTGGCCTTTTACTGGGCTTTCTCCACAAATGTCCCTCCGAAGTCTCCCCCCTATTGGGGAATTTTTCATTGTTATTTTCATTGTTATTTTTGTTACATCCTCTGTTTTTGTTTTTTACACGCAGAAATGCCCATTTGTACCGTCCTGCATTGTCCAGCACTGTCCTTAATGTCTACTTTATGTAAACCCTTGTGGTTAATAAAGAAATCATTATTATTATTATTATTATTATTATTATTACGTCTTTCAGCAAAAGCCTTGGGATTCCCGACTTCATAGGCAGTGTCCAAATTTCTACCATCACTACCACTGCCAGAATCCTACGTGATATATTGAGCCTCTGATATCAGGGACTGATCTGAGGTCAATTAATACACTTCCCCTTGCATCCGATTGCTAGAGAAACCCTACAAAAAGAAAAAAATATTATTCGGCTTTAGTATTGTTCGTTACTTCATTCTTTGTTTTGTTCGTGGTTTCTAATAATTTGAGTTGGAAGTCTTTTGTTCTCAATTTAAAGTGTCTATCATTTTATCAAATCTATTTTATAAGATCGTCTTTTTGTTGCAAATATATCTTCTAAGTGCCTAGATTTACGGTGTTGTACTCTAAATGTTGCCATTATTAGCTTTATAATTCCATCTATTCATTTTATTAGTTTTTTGTTTATATTATATCATTATATCATATCATTCCTGGAACAATTAGAGTACTGATAGCAATTATATTAATCTTAGCATTTCCTTCGGTCAATGAAATACGCCTGTTATATCGATCTCTTACATTAAAATTATTGATTTCTTACATTTGATTCAACTATATTATTATTTTCTACACTTTCATTTCGCTTAAGAATGTTATACTCTAAATCATTTATAAATTCAAGATTTAGTTAACACAAGTATATAAACCTACCTAAATTTGAAAAAGAGAAGTAGACATATATGAGATAGATAGTTATGTGTTTTCTGTTTGTTTTATGCAAAGTGTATGATAAGCTAATCGGCAAAACGTGTGAGAATCGGTATTAAACAAAAAATGTCGTAATTGTCGACTCTATTTTTATTCATATCGAGATCGATAAAATAAGTAGCAAACAATGTACTCTAGTCACTATAATTTCATTGAAATCACTAAAAGAAATCAATGAAAATATCATTAAATAACATGGCATTTGAAGATAAATAACAAAAAGATATTCTGAAAGCTATATTACTAAGACCCTAGGTATTAGACACTACAAAATGAAAATTAGAATAAAATGATAACTCTAATTTCTCTGTGTCTTTGTCTAACAGTATTAGGGGTGGGGCGTTGGTGAGTATATTTATCTTCAAGGTGAAATATCTGTGTATTTTTAAATATTTTAATGCCAAGGGTTCTTTAAAATCTATGTACCGCCTACCGCAGATTCTTCAATCGTTTGACACTTAATGGATAGAACTTAACATATTTTAAGTATACAAGAGTCTCGCTATGAATGTTTTAAGTTGTGACCACATCAATGTTATCTCAGTAGCCCGGGAGAACACGTGTTTCTAGATTTTTATCCGCCATTGTTGGCATTAACTCACTCGGTAGTAACACAACAATAAGCTAAAGTTTATATATATTTTTGTGTATGATACATTGGCTACAGATACACATTTGGATATAGTGAAAAATAGAACATCGACTGGGGATGCTTTTTTACATATAATGTTGACATGGCTGGCTATGATTAATTAGAAATAGCACTAACACAGTGTGGTTTGGGGCTTATTGTTACCCACACTACCTGTACGCACGTATACCTGGCTTTACTTGTTTTATTTTTACTTTGTTTTGTTTTATTTTTCTATTTATCATCCACAAGAAATGTAATTCCTTGAACCGTTATTTCTAGTAATTTTAGTGACCTCGGGGTAATCACCTGCAAATTTAACTCTGCCTGATTTGATCCTAGAACATAAAGACAGAACTAAATACTTTAAGGTATTTAATCTGATGCTTTACAGTACCAGATTAAATACTTTTCCATTAAATAATTTCTCTTAACTAGAGTATAAGAATAACATTTGATATCATTTATTTTTTACAGATCATGGGTTCAAAGTGTTTGCATTCGAAGCTGGTTCTAATATTAGCCTTCGATATGCATACAGTGGTGATAGTTTGCGGGATAATTATCTTCCGCATCAGTGTGTTAGGTCTTCCTGCAACGAATTCTTCAGGAGTTTTTTAATAGATGTATGGAAATATCTGCCTGTTAAACTGGTAATGTATTCTCTAATCATTTTAAAAGTTTAACTTAAAAATTATCATAATCTTTTTCTAGCTAATGGCTTTCCATGAATATCAAAATAGAATATGTTGAACATAAAATTAAAATGTGAATCTTTGAAAGATCAGTCTCCCATGGTCAGAAGGTTTATCTGCTGCTAACACCCTCTCCGTGGAAGGCTTCGTACACCATGGCTTAAGATGTGTAAGCTGCAGCATCTACCGAGATTCTAAGTCAGTGAGCATATGTGGTCTGCCGTTTGTGAAGCACACTCTCCTACAGCTCATCTCTTTGGCGGAACTGTAATCCTACGTCAAACGAACACCAGGATTGGGCGTCTGACGTCTGCGGTTCATAGTCCTCTCCAGCAATGCCGTCACTGGAACGTCTGCACTACCATTCTATATAGGATATGTGATGGGAAGAAGTAATTACGCCCTCGAGGAGACCGTGATCCTGAACGATAACCATGCTTTTCCCCTCTGACAGACAATCAGGTTTTGGCTTTGTTCTGATTAATAGTTCTTTCTATGTTGCTGCAACTAATTTGGTAATATTGGTCAGGTACTTCAGCCTAAAATTACATTTCGTCAATCCCAGAGGTTTTCTAACTGCATGCAGTTCTTAAACTATTGATGGGTTCCTATGTGGCTATAGTAGGCCATACTTTTGATGCTGTTGTATAGTTTATCATATTTCATTCTGATCCATTGTGTTCCTTGTTTTACTGAATGTTTTTGCTCCAAATTCCCTCCCATCCTTCCGTTTCCGTTGGTGTTGTTGTATGCTCAACTGTTCATTTTTTTTATTCTACCTCTAAAATCTTATGCTATTTGATTTGAATACCTGGTTTTCTTGGTAGAAGCGCTCACGTTTTTCGAAGCCTTTATACCTTGTATGATGTTGCTGATATAATACACTTAGGCCTTTCTTTTCATTCCAATCTGTTTTCTTTTTTTTTTTCGTTCATATAATACTATTTAATTATTATTTTGTTCCTGTTTTGTATTTTTTCTTTTGTTGTTTTTTTTTTTCTATTTCGCTAAGCAGAGAGATTTTGTCGTTTTTAATTGCTTAACTTTCAATATTATCTCGTATATTTTCTTTCTGCCTGAGAAAATGTTGAGCGAGGGGAGGGTCTGTATCTATTGGCTTCAATATTAGTTTATGGGTTTTGTTTGTCGTATTTCTCATGTTTTCCTTATTTTCATGTGTGGTGTATTTTTTTAAACAACATATTTTGTGTGCAATAAATGATATAAAATATTACTAAGGCCCTTATAGCAGTTTTTTTTTATTTTGGTCATTTATTTGGATATTCAATACGATTTATTTTAGTTTTTGCAGAGTTGTTTTCGTATCCATGTTGCAGAGTTGTTTTCGTATCCATTCTGGGGTAGTTCTTGATATTGAGCCAGGGTCATTTGATATTATTATTATGAGGACGGTGAGGGTGGTGGATTGGCAGTATCGGTATATGGTCGGACTCCATGCTTTGCAGTATAGAGTTACGGCCCTTTATGATCTGAGTTCAAATCCCGCCTGGGTCATCCTTACGGGGTCGATAAAATAAAGTACCAGTAATGTACTGGGTAATTGCTGGCCTTGTGCCTAAAATAGAAACAATTATTATTATCATTGGTTGTTGAAGTGAATGGACGTATTATCGTGAGCTGGAGTAGGTTTGTTATTTTTACGGTTTTAAATACGTTTGTTAATATTTTTGTTTTAAAAGAGACATAAGGCTTTAGTCTTTACCCACAAGAAAGGGTTCCCTATAATATTTGGGCCTTTTGTGTGTTTAAAAGAAAATAAAGTACAGGTAATGCACTGGTTTCGATTTAATCAACTTTCCCTTTCCCAAAAATTGCCTTAATCATAAACTATTATTATTATCATTATTGCTGTTGTTGTTGGTGGTATTTGTTATAGGTTTGGTTGATTGTGAATGCAGGGACTGATATGCATACGTTGAAATTTAATGGAAAAAATACAAATAGTACCAATTGGTTCGGTGTGAAGACTACCTTGCAAACTCCTTTTCCAGATTTTCCAAAGTTTACAGGACGCCACCTGGAAATGTTTGGCAGGTAAAAGAAGTTGTTTTAATTGTGTTTACTACTGAAACCTACAATTTATGGAATCCAATGGTATGTAAGATTGGTGACAGTGTACGCACACACATACACACACACATATCTACATATATATATATATAATAATAGTAATATATATATATATATATATATATATATATATATATATATATATATATATATATATATATATATATATATATATAAGTTTATCCCGGGTTCAATCGGGGGTAACCACAGTAAGTAAGGTATTCAATACAAAGCAGAGTATAAATATTTAATATAGCAAAGGCTTCTACAGGACTAGAAATGTTTCATTCGGTAGAAATCATCAAGGCTTCCTGATGATTTCTCCCGAATGAAACAGTTCTAGTCCTGTAGAAGCCTTTTCTATATTCATTATATATGTATATATATATGGTGGCTGCCAACTCGTTTTCGAGTACGGCCACTACTTTATATCCATGTAAGATAACTCCTACGGATGCGCTGAACGAGTGACTTTTTAGTCCAGCCACCGACTTAAAAACTCTGGTACAAACACTACACTTGTGACACTTGTTGACACATAGTGCTGGGCCCTTGGTACCATGTGACGACAAGTGCAGAGAGATCTCCAGATATAAAGCAATGCCTGTGCCGTGAAGCTTTTATAGTGAGAAAAGGCACTGCACAAAGCCAGTCCCACTCTCTTAACCAAGATGATATTTACCAAAAAGAAGAACAAGTCAACATCATTGGATACCATCAGGGTTGCAGGTGTTATATCAGAGTTTTCCTTCTCCTAGAATTCTGTCTTGACAAAGGCTAAGGGGTCATCTCTCCCGGTGATATATATATATATATAATGTTAAGGTATAAAAACATATTTAATATATATATAATTAAAAAGTGAAGGTGAAAGAACAATTTTTTTTTTTCAGCGGAATGGCGTTCGGAATGCTTGGAACGAATACTCCTTGCCAGAACCATACAGCGTGGATGCTTGTTACAACTGAGCAGGAGTTTTGTGGCAAAGATTATTTTTCTATGAGATGGCCAACTATTGTAGTTACGAAAACTCTGAAGATTTCATCAATTTCGCTTGGTATGGTTTATTATATCTTGCTTTCTTTTATTTTTATACAAAACTCTTCGTATATAAGTCCGTTTAAAGTTTAAACCATTGTCTTCACCGATTTGCCCTATCTGTTCCTGTTAAGTGAGTGTCCGTAAGGTAAACATGGATTCTGTGCAGGTCTTCAGTGAAGTGTTTAGTTTGCACGTGGATATCATTTTGGTACGGAAAGTTAAGGAAGGTGGTGTCATCTGCGTAGGTGACGATAAATATGTAATTGACATACGCGTATAAGAGGTTTCCAGTACACCTATCATTGCGAAGGCCAAATTAGTGTTCACTTGGTTTTATAAATGTTATCGTTTGACATATGCCCTATCCATCTGCCTTTCCTTATTTTGGAGAGTTCTGACATAAATACTAAACCCCAAAGCTTGCATTTCTGTGATCCCTACTTTAAAGTATATAGGTCGAGATTTCATTGTTTATTACGAAGAAGAATATGTAGCCATTGTTTCTCAGGCTCTCCAAGACCGCCACATATAAATTCCGTCTTTAGCTCAAGTAAGTGAGACTGTCTAAATTTGGAAGCTTACCGATTATATTCAAATATGCGTGAGTTTAATTCTCATTTAATTCTAATTCTTCTTGCAGCCGTCTTATCTCCACCCATCTGTTTCTCTCTCTTTCACCCTCTTTCCCTCTTTCTCTCTCTTTCCCCCTCTTCCACTCTCATTGGTTTTCGTACTTTTATTCACTCTTCTTTCGCCCATCCCTCTCTCTCTCTATATATATATATATAAAACATGAGAAGAAAGAAGGATACTGCGTGGTTTGCACATGGGTTACATACGATAAAAATAGTCCTTCGTCAGTGATTTTCCAACCATCATTGGTATTTCATCGCATTAAAAATCAGATACCTCAGGTTGGTGCGAGCAATAACTAAAAAAAGTTATTGGGACCAGAATTCGCGTAAGGCGAGGGGGACAAGTAAACAACATAGAAGGATAAAAGCAAACCGAAGATAGGAAAATAAACAAGCAACATGGTTGTCCGGTCAGCATAAGCTGGGTGGATTTCATGAGCGAGAGAGGTACAGACCGTGTTGATGTGTGTGAGATGTGAGCAAGAAGAGACCCACACAAGCCAAACGGGAGGAAGTGAGAAGGGGAGAAACAGAGAGTGAGTGAGTGAGTGGAAGTGTGAGGAAGAGGTCAGTCGAGAGAAAGTGTAACTGAAAGAGGGGGCGAAAGAAGGTGAGAGAAACAGAGAGAGCGGGGAAGCAGTAAGAGAGAAACAGACAAACGCAGCCGAGGTAAATATATATAAAATACATGAGAAGAAAGAAGAATTATATATATATATATAGAAGTAGTTCCACAGCAGATAGTTCACGAAGGCGACCCACCAGTTTTGTGGGCTTCTTTGGCTTTAGATAGTCTCAAGTTGCAGATAACTAGATGGTGATCAGTTGACAGCTCAGCTCCTCTCTTAACACGAACGTGGGGCACAGAATCGAAGAGATCAGAGACAATGACAAAATCAATTATTGATCTCTGTCCCTGATTCCCCTTATGGATATCTCGGTGCTGGAAGAAGGTGTTCATAATAGAGAGTTCATTGCTAGAACAGAAATCTAATCAAAGTACCTAGTTGAAACGAATCCTTACTTACCTCATAATATGGCGGTGGAGTGGCAAAAATAGAAAAAGCGTCGGTTTGTGGCTAGAGTGTTGGACACCTAGATCGTGGGTGCCATTTATCTCTTATTCAAATGTGAAAACCTCTGCTGATCTAAACACTTTAATGTTTAAAACGGTTTAACTTGAGAACAAATTTGTAATTTTATTACAAGTTACATACGAGGGTCGGCTGAAGTTCATAAGCTAACCCAGGTACTCTCCTGGAATGAGCAAATGACGTTTATTTTTTCAACATAGTGCCTGAAAGGAAACAATGCAGTTATTAATAAAGAGAGTTGAAATTAATGCATGCAAGATTTCACAGCGCTAGCATAACTCATTCATAGTCATCCTATGAACTTTTCAGCCTACTTTTGTATCTATAGATTGTTACGCCGTTGTATTTCACTCCTGCTACTAAAAAAAAGGTCCCCGCTGTCCCTGCTCTTTGATCTACTTTGTTTTGTTTTGTTTTGTTTTCATACCTTTGGGATTGAGAAGATAGAGATAGAATGCACCTCCGTCGGTTCCGACGATGAGTGTTCCGGTTGTTCAATCAACGGAACGGTCTGCTCATGGAATTCACGTGCAAGTGGCTAAGCATCCCACAGACGCGTGTATCGGTAAAGTAATTACCAGGGAAATTCAGTGTGACACAACTTTCCCCTTTGAATTATAGGTACAGTCCATCTTGCAGTATAGTGTAAGTGGCTGAGCATTCCACAGACATGTGTACTCTTGGCATGGTTCTTAGGGAGTTTCAGCATGATACAGTGTGTGACAAAGCTTGCCCTTTTGTATTACCGGTACAGTCCATCTGATAGGCTTCCAAACAGTTTCTGTTTCCGAAATTTCACTCACGAGATATGATCAACCAATTGCTATGGTAAATAACACTTGTAAAAAATACAATCAGTAGAATTGAACCCGGGATCTAATGATTGCAAAGCGAATTCTAACCATTTTGCTGTATCTACCTTATATATATGTATTACATTATGGTAACCTAAGAAATTATTATTCATTTCGTTATAATGAACACCTTTTATCGATTTTTCTTTCAGATCACTTCAACATTAATGATAAATTATCAATATATATAGAAGTGTAACATAATTTCTTTGGAATTCGTTATCGTTTTTGGTGTTCGAAGAAAATATTAATATTTATCGTTTTATGACTCTTTTGTTGCTGTCTGTCTGGAGATTGTCAACACTCAACTTGTAAAATAGGAAATATATTGCAGGGAGTTTATATTTGAATACATAATGCGTCATATGCTTGCCTTAAATTGCAATTTTAATAAAGAAAATGTGAAGTTAGTTTGTTAACACTTTAAATCTATTTTCATTTCATATTAAATTAATAAAAGTAAATAAAAATATACTGTAAAACATTCTGTAAATGTTCTGTTATTTTAACAAATAAAATTTAACATACATTATGTAAGTTTAAAATTATTATTACAGTAGAGCATCGGACAACATGCTTTGTGGCATATATATAGTTACATCCTTTTACGTTCTGTATTCAAATCTCGCTGAGATTAGCTTTACCTTTCATGCTTGAAGATAGAGATAAAATACACCTCCGTCTGTTTCGACAATAAGTGTTCCGGTTGTTGAACAACGGAACGGTCTGCTCATGGAATTCACGTGCAAGTGACTAAGCATCTCTCTAACGCGTGTACCCGTAACGTAATTACCTTCCCTTCAAATTTCTGGCCTTGAGCCAAAAGTAGAAACAATTCTTTCGAAAGATCGTTACATTTGTTCCGCTCATTAAGTTCTGAGTTCAAATCCTGTCAAAGTCAACAAAATATAGTTCCAATCTAGAATTGGGATCACTGTAATCAATTTATCCCCATCCAAAAAAGTGTTGGGGCTGTACCTAAATCTGAAACAATTATGTTTTCTGTTGCTGCTGTTGTGGTTGTTATTTGTTCGACTTTACCCTCCCCAAAACATTGTTGGCCTTGTGCCTAAATCAGAAACCATTATTATTTTATTATTATTATTATTATTATTATTATTATTATTATTATTGGCGACCTACGTAGTAAATCGTATCATCGTGAGCTCCGCAAAGATTTGTTATTTCCGTTTGTTAAAAATTGCCATTTATGGAACATTTTTATTGTTAACCATATATAAGCGCACATACATTGTTTTCCGAAAAGGACATCCAAAAAGATTGGGGCCTTGTGCCCAAAATTTTAACTTTTATTATTATCAAAAAATTTCTTTGAAAAAAAAATGGCTAATTCACCTCTGCACGAAGCAGCTGAAAGCCTTTCTCACAAATTAACACCTCACACCGACACCACCATTGTAAATGTTACTACGTTTGCCAACACTACAAAAAGTATAAGCAGTAGCAATATTTTAAATTTGTCTCAGGCAGACATTCATTTCCCGCCATTACCAATGACTGCAGGTGTTAAAGCCTCCACCACCACCACCACCGCGACAACAGAAACAGAAGAAGAAAAAAATAAATTAACTCGTGATGTCGAAATGAAATCAAGCAAAATGGACTCTTCCCCACCAAAGACGACTGACGTCACCACCACCACAACTGAAACTAAAATTAATATTAACGATAGCAACAACAACAACAATGACATTATAAAAACCCCCCTCAGTTTCGCCAGAGTAGCAAAACAGTTCGAAGCATTTACGGTAACTCAGGAGGATTTAGAAAATGCCAAACAAATGGTAAAGAAAGATGGGTACAGGGTCAGCCTCCCCCCCCCCCTCCACCCCACCTAATAAAATGGAGCATCGGCGCCTATGCACCGTGTCGTATAGAACAATAAATGTAAAATCGCGCCGAGTGGAACGGGCATCCGAGTCCCAAATCCAAAAAGCTTTGGGACATGTGTGGGCAAGAAAAACCCACATCAGACGTGGGCAAAAGTATGGAACCGTGGACGTGTTCTTTGAAACACCAGAGGAGGCTAGAGAACACTCCATGGTCCCATTAAGAAGTGACGACTTCACACTCGTCCCAAGCTATTGTGGCCAGAGACTCGTAAAGATCAGGGTGACCCACGTTCCACCGGCCATCGAAATTCCCTGGCTAATAGCGGCTGTCCTCGCCGGCATCGAAGCCAACACGAAAATAATAGCAATAGCAAAAGAAAAGCAGGAGAACTGGTCCGGATCTGGGATGGAGCTCCTGATCCAAGCGGACCAAAAAAGCATTGAGGAGATCCCAGAGGTAATAGACCTCACTGACGGCAGCCACCTCACGGTAATTGTCGAGGGCAGAAGACCTAGGTGTGTCGTTTGTGGTGAAGGAACCCACCTAAGGGCTTTCTGCCCTCAGGCTAAAAGGTTGAGGCCACCTTTCCTACTCACCCCAGTGACACAACCATCAACACCACCAGTAGCAGAGATGGCAGCAACAACTGTAGCAGCAACAACAGAAGCAACTATAACAGCAACAACCCCAGCAACAGTAGCAAAACCAACACCACCACCACCACCAGCAAAACCAACACCACCACCACCCAACGCTTCAGAACTAGCACCAGCGCCTACACCATCCACCACGCCACAACCAAAACTAACGGCTGTGGAGGATTTTCCACTCCCCGGCCTATCACAACTGGAGACAGATTGTGACGACGAGGAGTGGGAAACGATATCCGGAAAAAAAAGAAGAAACCAAAAAAGAAAAAATTCTCTTCCTTCCCCCTCCAAAAACAAAATACAGAGGGAAACAAATAAATTAAGAAACAAAAAAGTTAGGACAGATATGCCACCATCCATACCAGCATCACCAACCCGATCAACCCAAACACCAACACCATCACCATCATTAACCCCAACACCACCATCACCTACACCACAAAAGTCACCAAAATGCGAAACAGAAACAAACCCACAACAAACGCAAACAAAACAAAACAACCAAAACGATACACACTACACAGCATTAAATTTGAACAACAAGCAATTATTACACTACATCCAACACAACACCAGCATCACAGAAAAAGACTACGCAACAACCCCAAAATTAACACCACCTCCACACATACAAATCACTCGCATCACACAGAAAACGTACATGACACTAAAACAAAAATTCCCCAAAGACATCGGAGACTTCCGACAAGCACTCTCCAGGAGGATTTATAAGGACATCCTTCCTGAGGAGGCCACAAGCAGTGAAAAGGATGGAAAAACCGTCCTTCCCCTACGAGAAGTAAGGTAAGTGGTCTTTCCCATCTTTTCCACTCCTTTTCAACATGACCTCACTCAGAATAGGCAGCATAAATGCGCGTGGCTTGGGGTCGTCATGGAAGCAGGGCCACCTGCTCAACGACCTCAGGTCACTAAACATAGATGTAGTGGCCATCAGCGAGACCAGAATCTCCGAAGCACAGGCTTTCGCACCGATCTTCGGCGGCTACGATGTGTACTAATCTCCCAGCCGTCCGGGATCGGGGGGAGGAGTTGCTGTGCTTTTTCGGAGAGGTTTGGATCTTGCCATACGGGCCATCTTCCTGGACCCAGAAGGTAAGTTGGTGCTGCTGGACGTGACCAGCGGAGACGGCCAAGCTTTCAGGTTAGTGGCCGTCTATGCCCCGACAGGAGCAGGGCGGCCTGATTTCTTCCGGCGTCTGGAGACCTTTCTTGGAACGTCCCGCTCTTTAGTGTTAGTGGGCGACTGGAACGGGATCTTAGATGCACGCTGGGATTGTGTGGGATTAGTGGATAGGGAAGGAGGGTGCAAGACCCGGCTACTGGAAGCTAAACGCGTCCTTACCAGCGCGCAAAGCCTACAGAGACCGGATTAGCGAACTAGTTAAGCGGGCGTTGACGGGGGCCATCGTCAACAACAAGTGGTGGTTTGCTCTGAAAAGAGCAATTAGAATAGAGTCCATTAGGTTTAGTAAGACTTTAGCAATAGAGAAAAATAGAGCAGAGGGAGAATTAGTTAGAAAATTAGAGGAGGCGCTTAGCAAAGGCATCGCGACCGACGTACTTGCGGCGAAATTGGCCCTTGACCAATTCTTCAATGCAAAGCACGAAGGCTGCGTTGTCAGAGCTAGGGTGCGTGCTCTCAGACACGAGGGGACGAAAGCCGTTCAATGGGCCCGAGTGGCGGAGGCGCGTCGTGGCAACAAAGCCACGATCCGGTCTTTGGTGGACCACGACGGGCGCATGCTACTCGATCCTGGGCAAATGTGTGAAGCTTTTCAGCGACACTTCGCTCAACTGTTCGGGGGCAGTGGCGGGCCGGATCGAGGGATGGACTTTAGTGTCTACCTCGACGGACTGCCGCGGCTTTCGGCCACTGAGGCGGAGTGTTGCGAAAAGCCGATAGCAACCGCTGAAGTACGGGATGCAATGACTAGTTGCACAAGGGGTAAATCGCCTGGTTTGGATGATCTGCCCTATGAACTTTACGTACAAATGCCAAACTTGTTCGGAGGCCTCTTGGCGGACGTCTACTGCAACTGGCAACAGAACGGGAGAATTCCCAGCTCTGTGATCCGAGGAGCGGTGGCGCTGCTGAGAAAGGATCCGAACAAGGGGGATAACATAGATAATTTTAGGCCCATAACTCTGCTAAACACAGAGTTCAAGATTTTGGCCAAGGTGCTAGCAAAGAGGTTGGCGCTTGTCGTTGGTGGTCTGGTGGGAGAGGCACAGACATGCGCCATTCCCGACAGATCCATCCACGACAACCTCCACCTCATGCGATACATCGTAGAGAGGGTAGCTAGGGAACCTGGCACGGGTGGGTCTTTGATCAATTTAGATCAGTCGAAAGCCTTCGATAGGGTCGACCATCGTTACCTGGCGGCAGTCCTGAGGGCGGCTGGCTTTGGGCCCGTCTTCAGAGGCTGGATCGCTGCCATGCACAGCGACATCTGCTCTGTAGTGAGAGTGAACGGTCACCTTTCGGAGCCGTTCAACATCATGCGCTCGGTCCGCCAAGGATGTCCCCTCTCGTCCCTATTGTACGTATTGACTCTCGAGCCATTACTGCACAAACTGGAGACGTTGAGGGGGGTCCCGCGCGAACTAGGATGCGGAAGATCCGTGTCAGTATATGCCGACGATGTCACCGTAGTGGTGTCGAACGCCAAACACATCGAGGCGATCGGCACTACACTAAGAGAATACGAAGCGGTGACAGGAGCAATGATCAACCAGGAAAATTCAGTGGGCCTGCAGCTCGGCACCTGGAGAGGCAGGTCCGTGCCGTCCAACAGCGTCGTCGGGCGCTGGACGGACTGACCGGTTAAATTGCTAGGGGTCTGGTTCGGTCCAGACCTCCAGACGGACAAAAACTGGGACGAGGTGACGAGCAGGGTGGCTTCTCTCACACAGAAATGGGCCGAGAGGAAGCTATCCCTGAAAGGTCGAACGGAGGTGGCTAACGCATACATCGCGTCCGTCATCTACTACCGCCTGACCGTCGTACCTTGTCCTAAGCCCCGCCTGACTGCGCTGGAGCGTTTGCTCTTTCGCTTCTTGTGGAAGGGACGCGCTCCGATGGTCAGGCGGTCCATCTGCTGTCAACACCCGCTACGTGGAGGGCTGGGCATGCCGTGGCTGATGATGCGCAGACACGCGCTCAGGCTACGACATCTCCACCTCTTCCTCGACGGTGATCAGGTGTGGTCGCCGTTTGCTAGACACGTTTTTCACCAGCTCGTCTCACCAATCGGGCAATGTGATCGGTGGAAACTCCACCTTGGCGTTCTATAGGGGATTAGTGGAGGGGAAGAGCGACGACGTACTTGGAGAAACTCTAGGCGTCGACGAAAATCAACTAGCCAATCTCATGCTTTACAGGCATGGAGGTGCCGTCAGCCGGGCATGTCCGAGATGCGCACAGGGCGACGAAACCGTCCTGCACGCACTCGTCCAGTGTCCGAGCATTGCTGACTTGTGGGTTTATGTCGAACACCTGCTGTCACGTGTAGGACGGATCCAGCTATCAGCTGAGTCCATCGTAAGGATTGCGCCGCCCCCTTCCTTTAGCCGGGAAGGGCAGGCAGTTTTTATCTGTCTGGTGGCCATGGCGAAAGAGATAGTATGGTGGACACGTTTGAAAGGGCTGAAGACGAGCACTTACCTCTTCGGTGATGCTCTGATTAACTTTTTCAAATTTCATTTGAAAAGGAAAATCAGGGTAGAGAGGGAAGTGCTCTCTTCCCAGCATTTTGTTGAAAGATGGGTGAGAGAAGCAAGTATGGCCCGAATGAATGGGCCTTCTCTGAGTATGTGTCTGTAAATTAAAGGTGGAAAACTGGGAGAGGGCACTTGCCCTGGTGGTCAGGGCCACTGTGGTCTTTTAATGGGCTTTCTCCACAAATGTCCCTCGGAAGTCTCCCCCCTACTGGGGAATTTTTCTTTGTTATTTTATTTCATCCGCTGTTTTTTTTACACGCAGAAATGCCCATTTTACCGTCCTGTATTGTCCTGTACTGTCCTTAATGTCTACTTCATGTAAACCCTTGTGGTTAATAAAGAAAACATTATTATTATTATTATTGTTTTTATTTTCTTTCATTATTGTTTCTGAGATATATGCCGAGTGTCTTCCTGACACCTAGGGCAAATAAATTCACAGTGTGCATTGGTAAGCCAGTTAATACAGCACATTGATTATAATTTAAAAAAATAAACAAAAAAAAACAGTATACATATATACACATGTGCATATGCATATGTAAATACAAGGAGGGATATCAATCTTACAGAGATAGTGCTCTTCTCAATACGTGTGCAGTACCAGTCAAAACAATTTGTTGAACCTCATGCAGAGAGGGTAAACCAGGAATCATTCGCAAATATTGTTCTGTTCCTTTCTTGATCATTCCCAGTCCTCCCACAATCACTGGTATTGTAACGGCCCTGAGGTGCCACATTTTCTCAATTTCAATAAGCAGATCTTTATAGCTTGTCAAATTCTCTTGCTGCGATATTGTGATCGAATGGGATGCTCATATCTATCAATAAACAGACCTTGTTATGTTGATCTTTTACAATGATGTCAGGTCTATTTGCTTTTATGGTTCTGTCAGTATGTACAGGAAAGTCCCAGAGAATTGTTACTTTTTCTCCTTCAGTTACAGCCTCAGGGTGATGATTGTACCACTTGTCTTCACCTTTGATTTTGTAATGCCGACATATTACCCAGTGTAGATATTGGCCAACTCTGTCATGTCTATATTTGTATTCTACTAGTGCTAAAACTTTACATCCAGAGACTATGTGATCCACTGTTTCAACCTCAGCATTGCAGAATGGGCACTTTGGGTTTATTCCGTTTCTCATCACATTGGCCTGGTAATTACGAGTCAATAAGCTTTGATCTCGGGTAGCTAAGATGAAGCCTTCATTCTCCGCCTTTAGTCCTGAACTACGTAGCCACTGATGGATGTGCTTTTGGTCAACATCAGCTTGTTTGCTACGGGCCACATATTTGCCATGCAGAGGTTTCTGCTCTCAATTTGATGCTAATTGTCCTTGCCCTTTTGCTTTTGCCAGTGATTTTATGAGCCTAGCAGCATCAGTTGCAACAGTTTCTTTAGTCTGTCCAGCCTGGGTATCAAGTATGAGATCAGTAGCATATTTTTTGCTCTCCTTCAAGATAGAATGAAGCTTCTTACTTCTCTCATGCTTTTCAACAGGTTTTATTATTATTATTATTATATGGGCAGTTTTTATCTGTCTGGTGGCCATGGCGAAAGAGATAGTATGGTGGAGACGTTTGAAAGGGCTGAAGACGAGCACTTACCTCTTCGGTGATGCTCTGATTGACTTTTTCAAATTTCATTTGAAAAGGAAAATCAGAGTAGAGAAGGAAGTGCTCTCTTCCCAGCATTTTGTTGAAAGATGGGTGAGAGAAGCAAGAATGGCCCGAGTGAATGGGCCGACTCTGAGTATATATCTGTAAACTAAAGGTGGAAAACTGGGAGAGGGCACTTGCCTTGGTGGTCAGGGTCATTGTGGCTTTTTACTGGGCTTTCTCCACAAATGTCCCTCCGAAGTCTCCCCCCTATTGGGGAATTTTTCATTGTTATTTTCATTGTTATTTTTGTTACATCCTCTGTTTTTGTTTTTTTACACGCAGAAATGCCCATTTGTACCGTCCTGCATTGTCCTGCACTGTCCTTAATGTCTACTTTATGTAAACCCTTGTGGTTAATAAAGAAATCATTATTATTATTATTATTATTATTATTATTATTATTATTATTATTATTATTATTATTATTATTATTATTATTATTATTATTATTATTATTATTATTATTTCTCACTTGCCCCGTTTCTCATCCTACATGGCCGTACTTAGAATAGCCAGTATAAATGCAGTGACCTTGGGTCATCTTGGAAGCAGGGCCACCTGCTCAACGACCTCAGGTCACTAAACATAGATGTGGTGGCCATCAGCGAGACAAGAATCTCCGAAGTACGAGCCTTCGTACCGATCTTCGGCGGCTACGATGTATTCACATCTCCCAGCCGTCCACGATCGGGGGGAGGGGTTCGGAGAGGCTTGGATCTCGCCATCTTCCTGGACCCAGAAGGTAAGTCGGTGGTGCTGGACATGGCCAGCAGCGAAGGCTAGGACGGCCAGATTTCTTCAGACGTCTAGAGACCTTTCTTGGAACGTCTCGCTCTTTAGTGTTAGTGGGCGACTGGAACGGTATCTTGGATGCACGCTGGGATTGTGTGGAGATAGTGGATAGGGGAGGAGGGTGCAAGAGCCTCACCAACCTGCTCAGACGTTTTGAACTGTTTGACAGGTATCGACTGGATTACCCGAATGTGCCAATGTGGACATGGACAAACCGCATCGGGTCATCCAGATCGTATCTCGATAGGGTATTCTGCAGAGAACTAGATAAGGCTAGTATAAGTAGTCCACAATTTAAAATAGTCGACTACTCAGACCACAAATATGTGATCTGTGAGATTGACATAGACAGACTTCATAGACAAGGACCCGGTCACTGGAAGCTGAACGCGTCTTTCTCGGCTCGCAAAGCCTACAGAGATCGGATTAGCGTATTAGTTAAGCGGGCGTTGACGGGAGCGGTCGTCAACAACAAGTGGTTGTTCGCCTTGAAAAGGGCAATTAAAGTAGAGTCGATTAGGTTTAGCAAAGGACTAGTGATAGTGGAAAATAGAGTAGAAGGAGAGCTAGTCAGAAAGCTAGAAGAGGCGTTTAGGACAGGTCGCAACCGACGATCTTGCGGCGAGATTGGCACTCGACCAATTCTTCAACGCAAAACACGAAGGCTGTGCTGTCAGAGCTAGAGCGCGTGTTCTGAAACACGAGGGGACAAAATCCGTCCAATGGGCCTGGGTGACAGAGGCGTGACGTGGCAACAAGTCCACAATTCGGTCTTTGTCTGACCAAAACAGGCGCGTGTTGCTCGAACCCGAGCAGATGTGAGGCTTTTCAGCAGCACTTTGCTGAACTGTTTGGGAGCAGCGGCTGGCCGGATCGGGGTATGGACTTCAGTGCATACCTCGATGGACTGCCTCGGCTCTCGACAACCGCAGCACAGTGTTGCGAAAAGCCAATAACAGCCGGTGAAATACGGGAAGCGATGGCTAACTGCACGAGGGGTAAATCGCCAGGTTTGGATGGTCTGCCCTTCGAGCTTTATGCATTTATGCCAGACTTGTTTGGTGAACTCTTGGCAGACGTCTACTCCAACTGGCAGCAGGACGGGAGCATTCCCAGTTTTGTGAGACGGGGAGCGGTGGCGCTGCTGAGAAAAGACCCGAACAACGGAGATGTTATCGATCATTTCAGGCCCATAATCCTGCTAAACGCAGAGTTCAAGATTTTGGCCAAGGTGTTAGCACCGAGGTTGGCGCTTGTCGTCGAGGGTCTGGTGGGAGAGGCGCAGACATGCGCCATTCCGGACAGATCCATACACGACAACCTCCACCTCATGCGATACATCGTAGAGAGGGTGGTTAAGGAACCTGGCACGGGTGGGGCCCTGATCAACTCGGATCAATCCAAAGCATTCGATAGGGTCGACCATCGATACCTGGCGGCGGTCCTCGGGGCAGCCGGTTTCGGGCCCATTTTCAGGGGTTGGATCGCTGCGATGTACAGCGACATCTGCTCAGTTGTGAGGGTGAACGGTCACCTGTCGTAACCGTTCAGCATCATGCGCTCGGTCCGCCACGGTTGTCCCCTCTCGTCACTCTTGTGTGTATTGGCTCTCAAACTGGGGTCGATGAGGGGCGTCCCACGCGAATTAGGATGCGGGAAATCCGAGTCGGCTTACACCGATGACGTCACTGTGGTGGTCTCGAGCACCAAATACGTCCAGATGCTCGACACCGCTCTCAAGGAATACGAAGCGGTGACAGGAGCAAAGTTAACCAACAAAAGGCGGTGGGCTTGCAGCTCGGCACCTGGAGAGGCAAGTCCATGCCGTCCGACAGCGTCGTGGGGCGTTGGACGGACGGACCGGTTAAATTGCTCGGTGTCTGGTTCGGACCGGACCTCCAGATGGAGAAAAACTGGAGCGAGGTGATGAGCAGGGTGGCCTCCATCACACAGAAATCGGCCGAGAGGAAGCTGTCCCTGAAAGTCCGGGCGGAGGTGGCGAATGCGTACATAGCGTCCGTCATCTGCTACCGCGTGACCCAACTCTCACCAAAATGGAGCGCCTCCTCTTCCGCTTTTTGTGGCAGGGACGCGCTCCCATGGTCAGACGATCCATCTGCTGTCAACACCCGTTGCGTGGAGGACTGGGCATGCCATGGTTGATGATGCGCAAACATGCGCTGAGCCTGCGATATCTCTGGCGCTTCCTTGACGGTGAACAGGTGTGGTCGCCCTTCGCCAGGGACGTTTTCCCACAGCTCGTCTCCTTGACTGAGCTGCAGTCTTGGGTCAGGAAAAGACCGAGGGATAGCGCTTGGAAACTGGAATGTCTCCAGGCGCTCACCGCTCTCTGCCAGCTGGGCACCAGTATCGGTGGAACATCCACCTCGGCGTTCTATAGAGGACTAGTGGAAGGGAAGAGCGACGACGTTCTTGTAGAGATCCTGGGCGTCGAAGAAGATCAGCTGTTTGCTCTCTTCCGGAGAACTTTCAGCCCAGGGCCTATGGATAACTTCCAAAAATCCCTTCCTGGCAGTGCTATCGGGGAGCGTTGCCGGTTCGAGATAAGCCCTACAAGCACCGAACTGCCGTCAGCCGAGACTGTGCGAGATGCGCGCAGAGCGACGAAATCGTCGTGCACGCACTCACTCGTTCAGTGCCCGAGCATTGCTGACTTGTGGAGCTATGTCGAACAGTTGCTGTCGTCTGTGGGACTGATCCGCTTATCGACTGAGTCCATTGTGCAGATGTCTCGCCGTCTTCCTTCGAGGAGGAAGGGCAGGCGGTTTTCATCTGCCTGGTGGCCATGGCGAAAGAGATTGTGTGGTGGACAAGGTTGAAAGGGTTAAAGACAGACACTTTCCTCTTCGGCGAATCCCTGATTAACTTTTTCAAGTTTCACTTGAAGAGGAAAATCAGGGTGGAGAGGCAAGTGCTGCCTTCTAGCAAGTTGTTGAAAGGTGGGTGAATGTAGCGAGAATGGTCTGAGTGAACGGGACCGCTCTGAATATACGCCTGTAGTTTGAGAAATGGAAAAATTGAGAGAGGGCGCTTTCCCTGGTGGTCAGGGTGGCCGTTGTCTTTTGTGTGGTTTTCGCCACGAGTAATCCTCGGAGGTTTCCCCCTATTGGGGAATTTTTCATTGTTTGAATTTTCATTTTTATTGTTTATATATATATATATATATATGTTTCTATGTCTTTTTCTTTTTCTTTTCTTATATAAATAATTGTTTCTACTTTTGGCACAAGGCTAGCAATTACCCAGTGCATTGCTGGTACTTTATTTTATCAACCCCGTAAGGATGAAAGGCAAAGTTAACCTCGGCGGGATTTGAACTCAGAATGGCAAGGGCCGTAACTCTATGCGTCAAAGCATAGCGTCCGACCCTCTACCGATACTGCCAATCCACCACCATTTTTCTTATATAAATAATAAAAATCTTTACACGCACAAAACCCACATCGTACCGACCTGTACCGTCCTGTGCCGTCTGTAATGTTTTTCTTGATGTCAGCCCTTGTGGCCAATAAAGAAATCATCATTATTATTATTATTATTATTATTATTATTATTAGGGCGGTGGATTGGCAGTATCGTAGAGGGTCGGACGCCATGCTTTCCAGCATAGTTACGTCCCTTTACGATCTGAGTTCAAATCCCGCCGAGGTTGACTTTGCCTTTCATCCTTACGGGGTCGATAAAATAAAGTACCAGTAATGCACTGGATAATTGCTGGCCTTGTGCCTAAAGTAGAAACAATTATTATTATTATTATTGTTCTTTGAGTCTCAGTCATTGATGTTATTTAACTGGAAAGTTTGTTGAAATGAATATCAAGCCACTACCTGCAGCCTCAGATATTCAGGACGTATCGAAGGGTTCTTGCTGTTCCCAGCAAGCATGCCTTTTGAAGTGTTCCAAAAAGCGGGGCTGCACTAATTTTCTTTAACCATCCTTGGAAACTCTTTGAGATAGTACCTAGTGCGCCTATGACAATCGGGACCACTTTGACTTCATGGCAGTTCCAAATCCTTTTTACCTCCCACTTTAAGTCTTGGTATCGGTTAATTTTCTCCCTCTCCTTCTCTTGCACTCTCGTGTCGAATGTAGGCTACATCTACAATCAGGCACGATCTTTTTTTTCTTGTCCAAAACCACCAGGTCAGGTCTATTGTGTTCCAGTTTCTTGTCAGTCTGTATCCTAAAATCCCACAGCACCTTCACCTAATCGTTTTCTATCACCGACTCTGGCTAATGCTCATAACACTTCTCAGAATGTGGTAAATTGTTCACTTTGCATAGGTGCCAGTGGATCACCCTGCCCATCACATCATGTCTCCGGCCTTTATAGTGAGTCTGGGCCAGGTGTTTACACTCGGATACAATGTGAGCCCCAGTCACCTCTCTCTCTCCACAGACCCTACACAGTGGGCTAGCCTCCTCCTTGTAAATATGGTGTTTTACCCACTTCGTTTTGAGGGCCTATTCTTGCGCAGCCATTAGCATTCCTTCTGTAGCCTTTTTAAGGTCTCCTCTTTTCAACCAGTTCCATGTCTGTGGATCTCTAAATTCAGTTTTCTCAAAGAATGTACTGTGAAGGTTGCTCTTCCTCCTTGTTGTTATTTCCTCCTTGGACATCCCCTGGTCTATTGTCCTCTCCTTCAGTACAATTCTGAGCATTGGCTCCCTACTATCAGTCACGTATTTGTGTAGGTTGTTTTCCTCCATCTGAACACAGTCCTCTATGCTGATAAGACCTCTTCCACCTTCAGATCTCCTTAAGTAGAGTCTATCGACAACACTCCTCTTGTGGAACATGTAGATAGTCAATAGCTTCCTAGTCTTCCTATCCATTTCTTTTTGTTCAGCAACATTCCATCTCAGAATTCCCGCACTGTACCTAATAATAGACACAGCTCGGGAATTTACTGCACTTATGGAATTCCTACTGTTCAGCTGTGATTTTAATACGCTCCCTACTCTCCGAATGTACTCAGATCTTATCAATTCCTTCATTTTTTTGTTCTTGATGACATCTGCCTCCAGAACACTTAAATATTTGTATCCTTCTTCAGTGTCAATTTCCTTTATCATCTCACTTATTGGTACCTGGATTCCTTTGCTTCTACTCAATTTACCCCTCTTCATCACTAGGACTCAACACTTACTAATACCAAATTGCATACATATATCATTGCTGAAAATACGGACAGTTTCAACAAGCACATCCAACTCCTTCTCATCTTAACATCGTCCATGAAGAGCAGGTGATTGATGGTAAGCTCTCCTTTTCCCAACTTGAATCCTGCTCTCACTTTTCGCAGTATAATGGTCAGGGGTATCAGGGCAAGGACAAACAACAGAGGGAACAAACTATCTCCCTGGAAGATACCTCTCTTGATCTTCACGCCTCCCAAGGATTCTCCACCCGATGTTAACTCTGTTTTCCAGGACTTCATACTTTTGCTCAACAACTGTCTGATGTTATCTGCCACCTTGAAGATCTCTAAGCTTTTGGTTATCCAAGAATGAGGTACCATGTCGAATGCCTTTTTATAGTCTATCCATCCCATGGCAAGACCAGTGTGTCTCCTCTTGCAATTCCTCATTACCATCTTATCAATAAGTAACTGGTCCTTTGTACCACTTGACTTCTTTCGGCATCCTTTCTGTTCGTCCGGTAACAAGTTGTTTATGTGGAGGTGATGATATATTTCCTCAGACCAATGCTTGTTAACAGTTTCCACATTACGGACGGACATGTGATAGGTCTATAGTTGGTAACATCATTACCCTTGATTTGGTCTTTCATTACCAGAACTGTGGTACCTTTTGTCAACCACTCTGGTACCTCACCTGACATCAAGCAGTCATTGAACATGGTTGTCAGTTTCGGGTGGAGGGATGTTATATTTTTAATCCAATACCCCTGCACACCATCTGGGCCTGATGATTTCCAGTTGGTTAGTTTTTTGGTCTGCCCCTTAAAAGTTTAAACTGTGATACTCAAATCAGTTTGTTGGTGTGCCTGTTCACTAATCTCCTTTTGTACTGTCTCAATCCACACTACCTGATCATTATGTTTAACATCCTGCTCCCATATTCCTCTCCAGAATGTCTTATACTGTTCCGCCTCAGGGATCATGTCGTTGCCTCTTTCTTTCCCTTCAAGCTGTCCAAACAACATCTTCTAGTTGTTGTCAAACATGCGGTTCTGGCTATACTGACTGACTCTGCTCTCATATTGCCTAATCTTTGCACTCTTTGCTTCAGTTCCTCTATGATAATATTTAGCTTTTTCCTCCTAGTTTTGTACTCTATTTCCAGTCTATTTTTAGTGTCTATGTTTTGTAGTGTTTCATTCAGTAGGGACTCAAGCTTTCCAATGTCATTTCTCATTTCCCTGATTCGACCATTCAATCGTTTCTTCCACCAAGGTTCTGATATTTCTTGTTTGTTGTTTCCTCTCGCTTTTATGCCAAGTAATTTCCTCACCGCATTTGCTGTTGCTTTGAGGATATTGTTGCACTGGTGAAGGTCCCTCGCCTCAAGGTATGGGATGACTTTGTTTACCTTAGCTGTTGTTTCTTTTAACTTTTTCCTGTCTACAAATCTTAGGTTCATAGGTTTCCCTATATCAATGTTCATTTCATCTACCACTAAGTTTAGGATATCAACCAAATCTTGTCCTAGCCCGTCAGCATTCATTTCCTCAATGGCCGTCTCTTTGTTCCAGGTATTATTTATTTAAGCATTCAGATCATTGTCTACTTCGGATGCTTCCTCCGTTCTCTCAACCTCTTCACCTTCATTTCCCACTGGCTCGTTTGCCTGGCATACTCCACTCTCCATTTCCAACCTAATCTCTCTGCTCAGTTCCTCCAGTTCCAGCTCGCTTATCCATCCATTAGTTCTTATTACCCGAGCCTGCCCGGCCAATATTTGTTCATCTAATTTAAATATACCAATCTCGTTCCAGATGTTATGCATCCGTTTCCTATAGCCTTTTTCCTTGGGGTTACTCTTCAGGTAACATTGCATAACAGTTCTATTCAATTCTTTCGTCCAGTTGGTTCTGGTCCCTTTCCTTCTTCTTCTTCCTCCAACACCAGCAGTATTCGGATGACAGCCAGGTCCCTGCTGCTGGGCCAGGGAGCACCTGCTGGGGGAAAGTCTGTCACATAACGTTCCAGTCTCCTCTTCACCGTTATTCGAACTGTTTAGGTTCGACATTTAAACAGTCATATCGAGGATTGGTAAATGTATGGTTACATAACCACCGGTGACTTCATCACCTCCAGTGATTTGATCACCCCCCGGTGATTTTAGCGTGGCACTATCACGCTGTAGACGAACATAAATAAATAAACAAATAAATAGATAAAAACTTAAAAAGCTAAACATAAGTTTCATTGTAATGTTTGAATGTCTGACTTAGTTTTTTTGTTTGTTTTTTTTTTCCTTTACGTTTGGCAGTATCGGTAGAGTGTCGGACGCCATGCTTTCCAGCATAGTTACGTCCCTTTACGATCTGAGTTCAAATCCCGCCGAGGTTGACTTTGCCTTTCATCCTTACGAGGTCGATAAAATAAAGTACCAGTAATGCACAGGGTAATTGCTGGCCTTGTGCCTAAAGTAGAAACCATTATTATTATTATTATTATCAACCAGGATCATTATTATCAACCAGGAAAAGTCAGTGGGCCTGCAGCTCGGCACCTGGAGAGGGAGGTCCATGCCGTCCAACAGCGTCGTCGGGCGCTGGACGGACGGACCTGTTAAATTGCTAGGGGTCTGGTTCGGTCCGGACCTCCAGACGGACAAAAACTGGGACGAGGTGACGAGCAGGGTGGCTTCTCTCACCCAGAAATGGGCGGAGAGGAAGCTATCCCTGAAAGGTCGAGCGGAGGTGGCTAACGCGTACATCGCGTCCGTCATCTACTACCGCCTGACCGTCGTACCTTGTCCTAATCCCAGCCTGACTGCGCTGGAGCGTTTGCTCTTTCGCCTTTTGTGGAAGGGACGCGCTCCGATGGTCAGATGGTCCATCTGTTGTCAACACCCGCTACGTGGAGGACTGGGAATGCCGTGGCTGATGATGTGCAGACACGCGCTCAGGCTACGACATCTCCACCTCTTCCTCGACGGTGATCAGGTGTGGTCGCCGTTTGCTAGACGCGTCTTTCTCCAGCGCGTTTCCTTGACGGAGCTGCAGTCCTGGGTCAAGCGAAGACCGAGAGGGAGCGCTTGGAGACTGGAATGTCTTCAGGCGCTCACAGCCCTCGACCAATCGGGCAATGTGAACGGTGGAAACTCCACCTCGGTGTTCTATAGAGGATTAGTGGAGGGGAAGAGCAACGACGTACTTGGGGAAAATCTAGGCCTCGACGAAAATCAACTAGCCAATCTCTTCGGAAGAACTTTCGGGCCGGGGCCTGTGGACAGCTTCCAGAAATCGCTGGCCTGGCAGTGCTACCGAGGAGACTTGCCAGTTCGGGATAAACTCTACAGGCATGGAATTGCCGTCAGCCGGGCATGTCCGAGATGCGCGCAGGCGACGAAACCGTCCTGCACGCACTCGTCAGGTGTCCGAGAATTGCTGACTTGTGGGTTTATGTCGAACACCTGCTGTTGCGTGTAGGACGGATCCGGCTATCAGCTGAGTCCATCGTGAGGATTGCTCCACCCTCTTCCTTTAGCCGGGAAGGGCAGGCAGTTTTTATCTGTCTGGTGGCCATGGCGAAAGAGATAGTATGGTGGAGACGTTTGAAAGGGCTGAAGACGAGCACTTACCTCTTCAGTGATGCCTTGATTAACTTTTTCAAATTTCATTTGAAAAGGAAAATCAGGGTAGAGAGGGAAGTGCTCTCTTCCCAGCATTTTGTTGAAAGATGGGTGAGAGAAGCAAGAATGGCCAGAGTGAATGGGCCTACTCTGAGTATGTGTCTGTAAATTAAAGGTGGAAAACTGGGAGAGGGCACTTGCCCTGGTGGTCAGGGTCACTGTGGCCTTTTAATGGGCTTTCTCCACAAATGTCCCTCCGAAGTCTCCCCCCCCCCCCACCCCCATTGGGAAATTATTCATTGTTATTTTTATTACATCCTCTGTTTTTGTTTTTTATACGAAGAAATGCCCATTTGTACCGTCCTATATTGTCTTGTACTATCCTTAATGTCTACTTTATGTAAACCCCAGTGGTTAATAAAGAAAGTATTATTATTATTATTATTATTATTATTATTATTATTATTATATGGACGCACATGTGTGAAGACAGTACAAATCTGCGGGAAAAAAGGTTCGTAACTTTAAGCTGTTTTAAAGTGTCATTTTTTGTATTTTCTTGTCGTTAACGAAACATAAGGTACACATCTTGGTTTCAAGAGAGGAATACCTCTCAATATTCGGGATTTAAGCCCGAATAATCAGATTTATTTTTAAAACCTTCGAAAAAAATCGCTTCTCCACCAAAAAAAAAAATATGGAAATTTTTGACCTTGAAACGGTAAACAACGTTCAGGTCAAAAGTTTAAAGGCAGCCACTGTAGATTTCACCACGACTACGACGGCTACAGTCATGCCTGTTGTCCACTCTACTGGATGTGAAGGCAACACTCAAAAGCTTCCATCAAAACCTTCTGTGTTAGCAGCAGTATCATCTGAAAACGACATCACCACCACCACCGTCGTCACCGCCACCACTGCCACCACCACAACAACAACAACTCAGAGAAATAACGACAATAACACCGACAGCTTCAATGTAAACACGGATGGCGATGGCAACAGCAACAAGAAACAAAACAACAACAACACCACCAATAACAACAGCAAGAATGATAACACCAACGAGAGCATCAGAAGCACCACATTTGCTGCAGCAGCAGCAAAAACAAAGCGCTTATTGGATTTTGATATTAGCGATAAAGACGAATAATTGGCCCAGGCGTGGAGGCTAATTAAACGGGAGAAGTCCTGGGCAAACCCGACCATCCCGGACGGGGCAATAGCGGCCATGCAAAGGAGGGCGGTGTACTTTCGATGCATTTCGGTGCAGACACGAACAGTTGAACTTGCCCGCCAAGCAGAGGTAGAGGCTGCTTTCGAGTACATCGGAAGTAACATAGAGTATAAAGCAAGAGGCAAACAGTTCGGTACCATCTCGGTACTGTTCAAAACCGAGGCCCCTGCTATTAAGCACTCGGTGACCCTCTGCAGAACGGAACGCATTATCATGCATCCGTCCTAAATGGGTAAAGGGACAGTAAAGGTCCGCATTCCCAGCATCCCACCAGGAATGAACATATGGTGGCTGCTGAGATGCGTAATCGAGAAGTGGACAGACACTACCCTCCTCGATATCAAAAGGACAGAGAGAGAGGACTGGTCCGGAATGGATTTAGAGATTCTTCTCCAAATGAAACTGGAGGACATGAACAACATCCCGGATTTTGCCCGCCTGCAGGACGGGACAACAATCCAACTAATCACTGACGGAAGAAGGTCACGCTGTTTCGTCTGCGGGGAAGCAACGCATCTGCAAGCCTTCTGCCCTCAGCGCAAAAATGCAGGGGGTCGCAAACCTCCTTTGTTGCCAACGCCAGTGTCAGCACGGAAAGCTGCACCACCACCACCACCAAAAACAACACCAACAAAGACAGGACACCAACATCAAAAACAGCCGGATCACCACCAACACCACAACCAATTCAAGGGGAAAACGAGGAAAGCTCTCCCACTCCCCCAATTATACACATAGACAAAACAATAAACGCACACACAGACACAGAGACACTCACAGCCACAGACCCTTTGTCTTCAAGCAGCGAAGATGAAGGAAAACCCAAAAGTGAAAAAAACCCAGAAAACTCACCAAAAAAAAAAGCCCCAACAAGTCACAAAAACATACACAACGAAAAATACAGACACCACTAACGCAAACACTTCCCCAATAACATCAGCACCATCAGCAACATCGACCCCCCCCCCCCCCATCTGTCTCAATATCTCGGTTTCCTTGGCGTTTAGCGAGTAAAAGTACAAGACCCCCCCTCCCCCTGAACAAAACGCCAGTCCATCGCAAGGTTAAATACCCAGCTACTGTTGGTACTCATTTTCTGCTTAGTATACTGAAGCAACGTGAAATGAAGTGTTTTGCTCAAGAACACAACACACAACTCGACCCTGGTATCCGACACACGACATTGTGATTGCAAGTCCAAAACCCTAACTACTAGGCCACGTGAGTCTGAGAAAAGTACTACATTGGGGACTGACGCAAATAAAACCACTAAATACTGCAATAGATAGAGAAATGTTCGAAAATTATACTGCAGTCTCCAGCCAACGGTGCAAAAACTGGCGATGATCCTGCGACCTGTCATGGAAGGTGTGTGATAGACGCATAAAGGTTGCATATCCCGACAACCCAAAATAGATTCAGAAGGGACCAAACACTAATTGGCAACTGGAACGCTACAACCCTTACAAGTAGGGTACCAGAACTAATGGAGGAGGTCAGATGTTACCGGCTAGATATAGTTAGGGTTTCCTCAAAAGTTCCGTAGCTCTGGTAATATAGATTTCGATGGAGGATAGAAACTCCACTATTCAGGTGTGGTGACAGAAATGACTGCACAGCGAGAGGGGAAATACTCACAAGCCCCAGAATGTGTTGTGGACTGGATACCATTGGGGAGGTGGATTTGACTCTTGAAGATTAGGCTGAAAGGTGGATGATGCGAGTTTATCCACCATATTTCCTTGATGAGATCACTGCAGCGTTAGATGTAGTTAAGAATGAGTCACGTATCCTAATGAGAGACATGAATGCACATGTTGGCACTGAACACCTGACATAAAATAGTGTGATTGGAAGGAAGGGCGATCCCGATCTAAACAAGAATGGATGGGTCTTATAAGACTCCTTGTTTAGTAATGGGATCTCTATTATGAACACCTTCTTCCAGCACAGAGATATCCATAAATATACATGATAGAAGGGAAATCGAGAACAGAGATCGATAACTGATTATGTTATTGTCTCTGATCTCTTCGATTTTGTGCTGGATTAAGAGATGGGCTGAGCTGTCAACTGATTTGCAATCTGAGTCTACCTAAAGGCAAAAAAACCCACAAAACTGGCATGTCCAGCTCGCCCAAGGTGGGAAGCATTGGTGGATAAGGAGGTCAGGACAAGGTATGCGGGTACTATTTCATTCAAACTTAGAGAACTCCAACTCGGCAATTTCTGCTTCAGCTGTTAAATGCTATTGATGAAAGTGGCTTGGTGTGGCGCCAGGTGGCAGGAGGACCCCTTTGTTCAATCAAAAGTCCAAAGATGCCATCCGAACAAAGAAGGAGGCTTACAAAGTTTGACTTGAAAATAAATCCTCTTTCTTGCACTTGCACTACAAGCATGCGCGAAAAGTCGCAACAGTGATAGTAAAGGCGTTCAAAGTTAAGACATGGGAGGACTTTGGCGTTAAACTGGAATCCAAGACCATCCGCCGATTTAGTAATAAATAGACCCCACTCTCTGATAAGGCACCTAAGCAATGGCAATCAGGGGAGATAATTCAAATTTTCGAAAGGGAGACAAGAGAGGTATTTCCTTGTTAAGCCTTCACGATAAAGTCTATGCTAAGTGTCTGGCAAAGTGATGTAAGGATATTGTCGAGTTCAAGCTAGCTGATGAACAGTGTGGTTTTCACCCTGGACGCAGTTTAGCCTACCAAATAGTCACACTACGGCAGGTCTTCGAGAAATCGTGGGAGTATTACTAAGAGGTATATGCTTATTTCGTAAACCTAGGAAAGGCATATGACCGTGTTCTATGACACGTTACGAAATGTTCTGAGAGAGTATGGGATCGATAGACGGCTTCTTGTTGCCCTGATGTCTCTAGACGACTGCCCTGTTATTTGTGTCCAGATAAAGAGTGTTAAGTTGAAGCCATTCAAAGTGGGTGCTGGACTCCGCCAACGATGCGTACTGCCACTGCTCCTGTTCATAATTTTCATAGACTGTATTGATATGCGCAACCGGGTTGGAAGTGGTATCAAGACTGGCGAATGCATATAAGTCGTCAGAAGGTGATCTCCGACATGCACTTGATAGGTTTTCTGTCGAGTGCTGCATAGCTAGAATGAAAATCAGTACTGTGATGACTGAGACACTCGTTTGTCCTCGCATGGCAGCCTGTGCAGTGCCTCTACATGTCAGTGGAGAAGTTCAAGTATCTATCAAGAGATTTAATGAAGTGCAAGAATTTCAGGAGCTGGTGAAGTAATGCGTCAGCTCCAGCATTCAGTCATCAGAAGGGAGATAGATGTAAAAGCTAAACTGATTATCTTCATTTCAGTATTGGTACAAACCCTTACCTATAGTCATGGTTTTTTAGGAAATGACCGAAAAAATACGATCGCGAATACAAGCGGCCGAAATGGGTTTACTCTGAAGAGTCTTTGGAGTAACGTTACTCGATAGAGTGCGTAGCACAGAAATCAGAGTTTCTCCAGGTAGAGCCACTACGTTTCCGAGAGAGATCACTGCTCCGATTCAATGGGCATATGGTAGAATGTCTCAAGAAAGAATTGCTAGACAGATTTTACTTGTAAAACAAGCCGACAGGAGACCCAGAGTAAGATGAATGGATGGCATGAGCTCAGCTGGTCCGACTGGTTCCATTGGAAACGGTTGTTTCTGATGTGATTCCCTAGAAGGAATAAGTGGAAGAAGATACAACCCTCCCAGAAATGATCTTAGTATAATTGGGGGTGAGAGGTGGTTGAATGTGAGAGGTGTAAATCTCTAATTTTAATAAAATTTATATAAATTTTAATGTAACTTTTTACAACAAAAAATCTGTAAATAAATCGATTTTTTAATGTTTACAATAAAATTGTTAAATTATCTCAGCTGTTTTATAACAGAATTAAATATTCAGAATAAAAGTATTTCAAATTTCAAAATAAAGAAGTTGCTAGTAATATTTATCTCCAGTTTTAGAAGTCAAAATTAATGAATTAAGGAATTGACACGATGAATTGTTAGGACTTGGAAAAATCAGGCTGGTGTCATCTTTTAATAAACATCTTTTAATTAAACAAATCAGGCTAAATAAGTTGTATAATGTATAGGGAGTATGCGATTATACATTGAAATCAAAACACAATAAACATTCTTTTATACAGACCATTATAATTTTCTAAGAAACGATTTAAGATAAATTTTTTTTTAAATAATAGATAATAAATCATATAAACCAAATTAAGTATTGTAAAATATACATATATAAAATTGTCTTCGGGTATTCTGGGGAACTGTTGTGTGGTGTACAGGTTTCACAGCATTTCCTTTTCATTAAACTGTTATAAAAGTTACAGAGTTTTCTACGACACCCACTAATTCTATCCCCATAATTGCAATCGTTTGATTTCCTGCTTAATGCTGCACAAGTCCAGCAACATTTAGTGGCGAAATCTTCATAGTAACATAAGAAATTTCTGTCAAATGTAGCACCGTGACATGTGGCATTTAAATTCGGAAATGTTCCTAGAAATTTGTCCCCTAGCCAACAACTCATGGGAATATCCGGGAGAGAATTGCTTGGCATACAGAATCCTTTAACGCACCACTTTCTTCTGCCACATGTTGTACCTTCGAGTGGCATCATTTTATCACACTTACCTTTATTATAACAATTCATATTCATACAGAAACTCTTGGAGTCATGAAAATTCTCCCTTTCACATTTGTATGCATTCGATTCCTTTGCAAACCTATAATAGCATTGCTGGTTCGCACTGATCCATTGACCTGGTTTCAATTGAGTATTAAGATGATGTGTATGTGTAGAGTTTTTTCGCCACAAACAACCGTATCTATTATTATTGCGGCCTAAGTTGAAGATCTTTAATATGACGTTTCGTGAACATTTTGAAAATGAAAACATATTTGTGTTATAAACCGAACGCATGACAAAATTGAGTTTTGGCGACATAACGTATCTATATTTGGAAAGGCAATCTGTGTCATCTAAATCGTAAGGTATTCCAAGTCTATGTCCTATTAGTTGCACTGCAAATAAAGCGGTTCTTAGGGTTAGCATTTCAACAACGATACTGATAGAATCTTTTGAACATATTCCAGCTTTCTCATAGCCATCTATATGTGATAGATTCAATGATACATTTTGTAATGTTATAAACAATATATGATCGACATCACTAGTATAGTCTGAAAGCTTCAGCCAACGTTTAAAACGAATCCATTGGTCAGTTGCGTTGACTGTTTCATTATCATATTTCAAATTGAAATAAGATTTCGTTTTAGTAATAACCAAGTATTTACATATTACATTAAAAGTATATTTTGAAGTAGACAAAGTATTGAACACAATATTCAGCTGTGAAATCAATGTTTCATAATATATATGAATTAATTTATCCGTTTTTAAGTGACACCTACCTGGAGCTACGTCTTTGAAGTGTATATATATTGAATAATCCAATATAACTGCTAACTCAATATTTAAATCCTCAGAGCTTCGCTTTTTCCGAGGGTGTGAGTTATATGGAGGATTTATAATGGTTGTCTTATTCTTCAAAATATCATAGCACATATGCTGTGATGGAATGCTTTGCAGAAAATATATTGTATGCCAATGTCCATATTTACCGTGGAAGCCTCTGATATCTTGTGTAAAAATATCAGGATAGAGAGCGCAATAGAAACCGTGGAAACAAAACATTCCAGTTAAAAGATACTGATAGAAAGTTTCATTGCGTATTTGCTCCTTTTTACATTGAACTGCAAAATAACCATTTTCGTTCGTGTATATACCAGATAGGTAATCACAAGTAGTATCATTTTCGTTTCTGTTTTTCTGAAAACCGTTGTAATTGGAAATATACGTATCAAACGATTGATACGTTCGTGAGCTTTTTTTCAATTTTAACACTACGTCATTTCTATTTGTTTGAAGATTAAAATACAAGACATCTTGTTTACTTTTAGTCCAGTTGGTGGGCGAGGTTTTTATATTATATACCCAAGCAGCTAAAGGCTTGAAGTTTTGAGTTCCAATAATTACTTCGCAAAAGGAACAACAAAGAATGTATAAAAATAAATTCGCGAGAAATTGGTCCATAAGTTTCTTTTGAAAAAAAAAATTGAATCAAAACCCAAATGGATGGATGTGTTGTTGATATTACAATTTTAAAATATTAAAATGTAGCACACATTTGTTTTTTTTATTATGACGTCATTTTGCATGGCTATGATTTTTCTTGTTTTGTTTTCTGCAAAAATGATATATACGTGTCAGTATATATTTACGATATGCAGCGAATTGTCAAAGTCATTAGATCGTCGAATAAAATGCTTTGCAGTATTTGTTCCGACTCTCTACTTTCTGAGTTCAAATCCCTCCGAGGTCAACTTTGCTTTTTATCCATTTAAGTACCAGTCTAGTACTGGAGTCGATTCTTCTTCTATACCTCTTTCTCATTTCCTTTCTGGAAGAAATCTGCTGTATTTAGACCTAGAGAGAAAATGGGCTCCGCCAGGTTTACAAAATGCCCAAGGAACGCCATGTGTCAATATGGCGCCCCTACGACTCCCTCAGGAGTTACGGTTCCATACATATATTTATCATGTAGATTCTTTAAACGTTAATTATGGCTTAACTTCCAGAAACATGCGCAAAATAAACCGAAGCCGGTTATGACAATACTGTCGATTCAAAAATCAACAAGAAACACCTGGAACGGCACAAGCTTGGAAATTTTGGTCCAAATGAAACCGGACAGAATTTCCAAGATACCAGAAAGAGTGCCAGTAGACAATACAAACTATATACACATTTCGGCAGAAGGAGGGGGGGCACATTGTTTTAAATGCGCAAGCACATCGCATTTAAAGGCCTCCTGTCCCCTCTTATGAACAAACACCTCCACCCCCACGACCACCCCCAAAAGTACTTTTACCAACACCAACACCAAAACCACAACAACAACACACAAAACAAGCAAACACACAAAAACAAACAACTGCTCAACCACAAACAATAGAAAAAACGCACAACAATTCCCCTGAAAAACACAGTCCCACACCATCCCACTCCATCCAACACTACCACATCACACACACAAACACACTATCACCACACAGCATACCCCTCCCACGCGCCCTTGATGACGATTCATCGTCAGACGAGGCTACTTCTCCATCCCCAAGTGAAGATGAAGGAGAGCCTCGGAAATTAAAAAAAAAGAGAGACACAGCAAAGCCATAAAAACACCAACCACCAACACAAACAACAATACAAACACCATCACAATCCCCCCCCCCCACCTAACGGCAAAACAAACACCAACACCACCCCAAACACAAATGCCCACCATAAAAAGAAAACTACAAAATGAACAACAAACCAAAACAACACAACAAAAAAACAAACAACAATACACATACATTAACACAAACAACAAAAACCTAATGGAGGTCATCTCCGAAGACCCCAAAGTAGAAACTGAGGGGAAAACTTTTGTCAAGTCAGACTCTTAACCACACCTAAAACTGATAAGGGTTTCGATGGAAACCTACCACAAATTAAAAGAACAATTTTCGCAGGACGTTGTCAATCCCTGTCAAAAACCTATTAACCGCATCCTATTAAAATGTTTCCCCACCCCACCCAACACCCCCACCAGCACCCAAATAGAGATTTAACAACCCGATCTCCAGGAAACGAAAAGGTAAGTGCATCTTTTCGTCCTTTTTCGCCAACTGTTCTCCACCAGCATGGTTAATTTACGAGTTGGAAGTGTGAATGTGCGTGGCTTAGGGATGCCCTGGAAACGCCAACTTTTAAACGAGCTTAGGCACACGGTATAGATGTGATAGTCATCACCGAGTCCAGGATCCCCCATCTTCAATGACTTTGAGATCTACGCATCTCTCTCTCAGCCAGGAGGTGGAGGGGGGGTGGCTGTCATGTTTCGGAAAAAAACATAGACCTAGAAATACAGCAAGTACACTTGGACCAGGAGGGTAGACTGGTAGTTCAAGACGTGAACAGCGTTGGAGATTGAGCCTTCAGACTGGTAGCCATTTATGCCCCAACTGGGCAATCGCGGCCAGACTTCTTTAAGCGTCTAGAGTCTTTTCTGTGAACGTCTCGCTCCTTGCTTTTAGTTGGGGACTGGAATGGTATCCGAGACGCACAATGGGACAATGTAGGAGCATGTCCTAGTAGAGGGGGGTACAACAGTCTCACAAATTTAATCGGCCAATTCCAACAGGCCGAGAGGTATCGACTAGATTTCCCGACTGCACCACAGTGGACGTGGACAAACCGCAGCGGGACATCTAGTCACCTGCATAGTCAACCATGATAGAACACATAGACAAAGACGCGGATACTGGAAGCTGAACATGTCGTTACCGACACGTAAAGCCTACAGTAGACGGATTAGTAGATTAGTTAAGCAACAGTTGATGTCAATAATAGATGGTGGTACTCTCTGAAGAAAGCAATTAGAGTAGAGTCGATAACTTTTAAAAAAGAACTAGCCTTAGAGAAAAACAAAACAGAAACATAACTAGTAGCCAAGGTAGAGGAGGCGCTTAGGAGTGGCAACGCAGCTAGAGTGCTAGCAACGGAACGGCCTTAGACCAGTTCTTCATTGCGAAACACGAAGGCTGCGTGGTCAGAAGTAAATCACGTGCTCTAGGAAACGAGGGAGCAAAAGCTGTTAGCTCGGCCCGAGTGGCAGAGGCGAAAAGTGGCAACAAGTCCACGATTCGGTCTTTGAAAGACCAAAACGGACGCGTGCTACTTGACTCCAAGCGGATGTGCATGGCTTTTCAGCGGCACTTTGCGCAACTGTTCGAGAAGAGCGGGCAATGGACTTCGGTTCATACATTACGGCCTACCGCGTCTCTCGAGCATGGACGCCGAGTTCTGCGAAAGACCGATCACAGCCACTGCGGGCCGCTGCGGGAAACGCAAATCACCCGGTCTAGATGGTCTACCCTATGAATTTTACATAGGCATACCGGACTTATTCTCTGGCGTACTCGAAGCCGTCTACTGCAAATGGCAGTAGAATGGGAGAATTCCCAGTTCTGCATGCAGGGGCGTAGTAACGCTGATCAGGAAAGACGAGAACAAGGGGGACGAACTAAGCAACTGTAGGCTCATAACTCTCCTAAACACTGGCCAATGTGTTAGCAACGAGGCTGGTGCTTGTCGTCGAGAACCTGGTGGGAAAAGCTCAAACGTGTCCAATTCCAACCAGGTCCATACACGACAACCTCCATCTCATGCGATACATCATAGAGGGGTTAGGGTGTAAACCCGGCTTCGGTGGGGCTCTGATCAATTTAGATCAGTCTAAGGCGTTCGATAGGGTCGACCATCAATACTTGGAAGTGGTTCTCAAGGCGGCCGGTTCCAGACTCGTCTTCAGAGGCTGGATCAAAGCAATGCACACCAACATCTGCTCGACGGTCAAGGTGAACGGCTACGTATCGGAGCCGTTCGCAATCACACGTTTCATCCGACAAGGATGTCCTCTTTCCTCCATTCTTTACGTATTGACTCTAGAGCCACTACTGCGGAAGTTAGAGCTTCTGCAGGGCATCCCGTTGGAACCGGGACTGCGGAAAGCGGCGTCGGCTTATGCCGACGACGTGACAGTTATGGTGTCTAAACCCTCGGAAATCAGGGCGATCGGCAAATTACTGCAGGAATACGAGAGGCTCACAGGAGCAAAACTGAACCCGGACAAGTCTGTCGGTTTGCAACACGGAACGTGGAGAGGCAAACCGATGCCGTCCGACAGCGTCGTCGGACGCTGGACGGAAGGATCGGTGAAATTGCTCGGGGTCTGGTTCGGTCCCGACCTCCATGTGGAAAAAAACTGGAACGAGGTCATGGCCAAGGCATTTTCACTCACCCAGATGTGGGCAGAGTGCAAACTATCCTTGAAAGATCGAGCGGAGGTGGCGAACACTTTCATAGCGTCCATCATCTACTACCGCTTGACCGTCGTGCCTTGTCACCGTGAATACCTTACCAAGATGGAACGCATGCTGTTCCAGTTCCTTTGGAAGAAACAGGCTCCGCTGGTGAGGAGATCCGTCTGGTGTCAGAACCCTTCCAACAGAGGGCTTGGAATGCCATGTCTGATGAGGCGCAAACACGCGCTGAGGCTACGGCATCTCCAGGTATTCCTCACCGAACAACCGGTATGGGCCTGTTTGTGAGACAAACCTTCCCACAACTTGTTTCGCTGACGGAGCTGCAGTACTGGGTCAAGCGGAGACCGAAGAAAATGGGCGCCTGGCACATTGAATGTGCTCAGGCGCTCACAGTCCTCTTTCAAGCGATCACAGCAATCATAGAGGGTTAGTACGTTACAAATGCGACGACGTGCTCGGAGAAACTCTGGGCGTCGAAAACGACGAGCTCACCAGTCTGTACGGTAGGACTTTGCCAGGGACCTCTGGACAACTTCCAGACGTCCCTGGCCTGGCAGTGCTACCGAGGAGCTCTACCAGTTCGAGACAAGATCTACAGGCACGGACGCCTCGGCAGGGATCCTTCAAAGAGGACGTGTCCAAGATTTGAGCAGGACATTTAAACCGTCTTGCACGCAATTGTACACTACCCGGGCGTAAGCGACCTGTGGAACTACGCAGAACAACTGCTGTCTCGTATGGGACAAATCCAGTTGACTGCCGAGTCCATAGTAAGGATCAAACCACCAACTTCTTTCAAAAACGAAAGAGAGGCGGTTTTCCTCTGTATAGTGGCTATGCTAAAAGAGATTATATGGTCGACGAGATTGAAAGGACTGAGAACAGATGCCTTTCTCTCCGGACAATAACTCATTCCCTTCTTTAGGTACCACTTTAGAAGGAGAATCAGAGTGGAGAGAGAGGCACTGCACCCCAGTAAATTTACTGAAAGGTTGGTGAATGTAGCAAAAATGGCCCGAGTGATTAAGCCTTCTCTGTATATAAACCTGTAGGTTGAAGATGAGAGCAAAAGGAAGAAAGGAGCACTTGCACAACACGCTCCTGTAGTTGAGGGTTGTTCTATCGACGGGGTATTAAACAACCCATTTGTAACGCCTCCCCTCTATTGGGGATTTCGATTGTTAAATTTGTTTGTTTGTAAAATCCCCGTATGTAAAATCCCCGGCATGTGTCTTTGTATTGTCCCCTTTTCTTGTGCGCCCTTGTGGCAAATAAAGAAATCTATCTATTTATCTATCTATCTATCTATCTATCTATCTATCTATCTATCTATCTATCTATCTACCTACCTATCTATCTATCTATCTATCTTGGTGGCGATAGACGTGGTTTACTTCGCTCCTCGAGTATTGTGGATATTTACACAAATAATTGTGAGTTTATTGTTAAATTTGTTTTTATTGTTTAATTTAACCCCTCGCCTGGGACTGCAGACGTTGGGGTCAATAATTTTCGCCCCTTTTTGGGGTGAAACTTTCATTGTAAAAATTTGTTGACGAATTTGCCAGAGAAAGAAGCAGCGTAACGTGCTAAGTCTTCCCTCCTCACTTCCGAAAAAGAAACAATGAACTTGGAATTAATAAAAAAATTTGTAAAAATGGGTGCTAACCCAAATGGAATTAATAACAGCATGAACCCCACAACCAACAACACCAACAACGATAACACAAACAACACCAGCGCAAAGGAAAACACCAATAAAAAAAAAAAAGGAAAACAACAATAATAACAACAACAAGACCAAACAAAACGTACCCACAACTGAAGTCTCCTTCGCACAGGCGGTACGAGAGACACAGACCTACAGACAACTCGACATTTCGAATGCAAAAGAATTGTTAAAAGAAGCAAGGAACTATGTGACTTTTGGGGAAGGAGGGGAATTTACAATAACCTCCCTCCAAGAAATTAGAAGAGAGACGGTCCTGAGGACCTTATCCTTCCGAACAATTTCGAACATAACGAAAAAACCGGCTCAATTAACCCAAAGCGAAATTGATCTGGTACTAAAGAATGCATGGACTGATATATCTTTCATTCAGAAAGGGAAACTGTATGGGAGTATATCGGTCTTAATGAAAGATCAATTGACGGCCCAGAAATATTCTGTGTCGCCAATTGTATCAAAGTTATACACCTTTTTCCCTACATATCTGGGAAAAAGAACCCAGAAAATTAGAATCTCAGGAATCCGGCCAAATGCGAGCATTTGGTGGGTGCTAACGGTATTCTTAGAGGATGAAGACAAGATCCTTTCAATAGGAGAAGCCACCGGGGTCGTTTTCGGCGGCACGAGCGTGGAGCTTCTGGTCCTAATGAGACCAGAACGAATCGCTAGAATACCGCAGAGGGTGTCCCTGGATGGTATGACATTCATAAACATCTCAGTTGAGGGTAGGCGGCCCGCATGTTACCACTGCTCAAGCAGAGGTCACCTAAGGGCTGCCTGTCCTCAATTGACAAATAAAAAAAAAGGCGCTGTTGCCTACTCCACAAACAACAACACAACCACCACCACCACAACAACAACAAAAACAACAAGAAAAAACAACACAAAACACCGTCCCACCAAACCCTCCTCACCCAAAACAAATACAAAAACACACATAGTCACAACAGAACCCCAAAATATACCCCTTCCATACAACACGGACGAGAACCCCGTTTCAACGTCACCCAGTGGCGATGAAGGGGAACCCTTCCAACCCGTGAAAAGAAAAAAAGGAGACATCACATGAACAAAAACGAAACAAACACACAAACACGAACACAAACAGACCAAACAAGAACCGCCCTTCCCGAAAACAAAATACATACAACAAAACGCAAACACACACAAGAACAACAAACAAAAACAAACACAACAAAAACACTATACATACATTAACAAGAACAATAAAACTTTGATGAAAGCAATAGACAATAACCCTTCGGTGGAACCCGAAGGATCACTTTCACCTACACAGCGGGCAAACCGCACCTAAAGATAATTAGGGTCCCAATGGATACCTATATAACACTGAAAAAGAACCATTCAATGGATGTGGGGCCCCCCTGCACCAAACCATTTAACCGCGTCCTATTGAAATGTTTCCCCACCCCCACCCCAGACACCCACACCCCACTACAAACCACCACACCACCAAACAACCCTTCCAACACCCCCATGGAAATTGTGTAGCCTGGTCCCCAGGAGACGAAGAGGTAAGTAATTTCTTTTCCTCTTCCTTTTAACTCTTCAGCACCAACATGGCCAATATAAGAGTTGGATGTGTGAATACACGCGGCCTGGGGATGTCCTGGAAACAGGGCAAACACTTAAATGACCTCACGTCGCACAGAGTGGGTGTAATGGCTATTTGCGAGTTCAGGATCAGCAACGAGCGCCAACTGGCCTCCATCTTCGACGACTTTGAGATCTACGCATCACTCTGTTAGCTGGGGTGGGATTGGGGTTGTCGTTCTGCTGCGAAAACACCTGGGTCTTGCCACACATAAGGTACACCTGGACCCGGAGGGTCGACTGAGGGTTCTAGACGTCGGCAGTGGTAAAGGTGGACACCGCGGCCGGACTTCTTCCAACGCTTAGAGACTTTTCTAGAAACGTCCCACTCCTTGCTTTTAGTGGAGGACTGGAATAGTATCCTGGATGCACGTTGGGACTATGTAGGGGCATGTCCCGATAAAGAGAGGTGTAACAGCCTCAAACGGTTAATCGGCCGATTTGACCTGGCCGATAGATATCGACTAGATTTTCCGACTGTGCCACTGTGGACGTGGACTAACCGCAGCGGAACATCTATGTCGTACCTAGATAGGGTCCTAGTTAGAAATAAGGATAGGGACATATTAAGCTGTCCAAAAATGTTCATGGTTGACTATTCGGATTACAAGTTAGTGGCCTGCATACTCAACCTTGATAGAACCCATAGACAGGGACCCGGTTTCTGGAAGCTAAACTTGTCCTTACCGACAAACAAAGCTTACAGTAAACGGATTAGCACTTTAGTTAAGCAGCGGTTGACAGGGACAATTGTCAACAGCAGGTGGTGGGGCTCTCTCAAGAGAGCAATTAGAATAGAATCGATAGGTTTTAGTCAGGAATTAGAAAGAGATAGGAATAAAACTGAAAAGGAATTAGTAGATAGAGTAGAAGAGTCGATTAGGAGTGGCAACGTGGCCAACCTGCTGGCGTCAAAAACGGTCTTAGACCAGTTCTTTGACGCGAAGCACGAGGGCTGCGTTGTCAGGAGTAAAATACGTGCTCTGGGTAACGAGGGAGCCAAAGCTGTTAGCTGGACCCGAATGACAGAGGCAAAAAATGGAAACAAATCCACGATTCGGTCTCTGAAGGACCAGAATGGGCGTGTGATCCTTGTACCCGAGCCTTTCAACGGCACTTTGAACGACTGTTCGGGAGGGGCGGGGGCGGGTGAGACTATGGATTTCGGTCCATACCTCGACGGTCTACCGCGGCTCTCGGACGAGGAGGCGAAGTCCTGCGAAAGGCCGATTTTCAGCTGAAATAGTGGAAGCGCTGAGCCAATGCAGCAAACGCAAATCTCCGGGTCTCGATGGTCTACCATACGAAAATGTATGTAGCAAGTCGGACTTGTTCTCCAATCTCCTCGAGGCGGTCTACTGCAACTGGCAACAGAACGGGAGAATTCCCAGTTCTGTGACCAAGGGCGTAGTCACTCTGGTGAGGAAGGACGAGAACAAGGGGGATGAGATAAGTAATTTTAGGCCCATAACTCTGCTAAACGCAGAGTTAAAGATTTTGGCCAAGGTGTTAGCGAAGAGGTTGGCGCTTGTCGTCGGGAACCTGGTGGCAGAAGCGCAGACATGCGCAATCCCGTCCAGGTCCATTCACGACAACCTCCACCTCATGCGATATATCGTAGAGAGAGTAGGGTGTAAACCCGGCTTTGGTGGGGCCCTGATCAACTTGGATCAATCTAAGGCGTTCGATAGGGTTGACCATCGTTACCTGGATGCGGTGCTCGCGGTGGCAGGTTTCGGACCCGTTTTCAGGGGCTGGATTGCTGTGATGTACAGCAGCAACAGCTGCTCAAGGCTCAAGGTGAACGGCTATCTCTCGGAGCCGTTCCAAATCACTCGATCCATCCGACAGGGGTGCCCTCTCTCCTCCTTTCTGTATGTGCTGGCTCTCGAGCCACTACTGCGGAAGCTGAAGCTGTTGCAGGGCATCCCTTTGGAACCGGGATTGCGGAAAGCGGTGTCGGCTTATGCCGATGACGTGACAGTAATGGTGTCGAGCGCTTCGCAAATCGGGGAGATCGGCACCTTACTGGAGGAATACGAAAGGTTTACAGGAGCCAAGCTGAACCGGGACAAGTCCGTCGGTTTGCAACTCGGAACGTGGAGAGGCAAACCGATGCACTCCGACAGCGTCGTCGGACGCTGGCCGGAGGGGCCGGTAAAGCTGCTCGGGGTCTGGTTCGGACCAATCTCCAGGTGGAGAAAAACTGGGATGAGGTAACGGCTAGGGTGTTTTCACTCGCCCAGAAGTCGAGCGGAGATGGCGAACACTTATATAGCGTCCGTCATCTACTACCGCTTGACCGTCGTGTCTTGCCCAGCGAAAACAGGCTCCAAAATGGAGCGCGCGCTCTTCCAATTCCTTTGGAAGAAGCGGGCCCCTTTGGTTAGGAGATCCATCTGCTGTCAACACCCTTCAAACGGAGGGCTGGGGATGCCGTGGTTGGCGATGCATAAACACGCATTAAGGCTAAGGCACCTCGAGGTATTCCTCACCGGTCAATCGGTGTGGGCTTCGTTTGTGAGGCGCGCCTTTCCGAGACACGTCTCGCTCACCGAGCTGCAATCCTGGGTCAAGCAAAGACCGAGAAAAGTGAGCGACTGGTACATTGAATGTTCCCAGGTGCTCACGGCCTTCTGGCAAGCGGACCCGGCAATCAGTGGAGACTCCAGCTCGACATTCTAAAGAGGGTTGGTTCGCAGCAGGTGCGACGACGCTCTCGGAGAAGCTCTGGGCATGGAGGAAGACGAACTAGCCAGTTTGTTCGGTAGGACGTTTGGACCGGGACCGATGGGCAACTTCCAAAAGTCCTTGGCCTGGCAGTGCTACCGAGGGGCTCTATCCGTACGGGACAAGCTCTACAGACACGGGCGCCCGGGTAGGGATCCCTCGAAAAAGATCTGTCCGAGATGCGTGCGTGACGAGGAAACCGTCGCGCACGCATTCGTACACTGCCCGGGCGTTGCTGACCTGTGGGGCTATGTGGAACGACTACTGTAGCGGGTGGGACCAATCCGGTTGACAACCGAGTCCATTGTCACGATCAAGCCGCCTCCCCCCTTCAAAAACCAAGGAGAGGCGGTTTTCCTCTGTGTGATAGCCATGGCTAAAGAGGTTGCATGGTGGACGAGGCTGAAAGGGCTGAGGGCGGACACCTTTCTCTCCGGCCAACAACTGGTCTTTTTTTTCAAATACCATGAAGAAGGATCAGAATGGAGAGAGAGGTGCTCTACCCCAGCAAGTTTTATGAAAGGTGGGTGAAAGTTGCGAGAATGGCCCGTGTGAATGGGCCTTCTCTCTACCTCAGCCTGTAGGTGGAAAAGGATGAAGGAAGAAGGGAGCACCCTCTCTTTGTGCTCCCGTAAAGAAGGGTCGCACATTTTTTTTCGGGGGTGTGTGTGACCCCCAAAACGATCCCTCCCTATTGAGGACCTTTTTGTTATAATTTTATTTGTTATTACATTTTTTTACTCTATTTCTATGTAAACTCCCCACCCTCCATGTATGTGTCCCTTTCTTTTGTGCCCACGTGGCAAATAAATAGAAATTTATCTATCTATCTATCTATCTATCTATCTATCTATCTATCTATTAATCTAGCCCTTGTGGCTAATAAAGAAATTTATCCATCTATCTATCTCCCTCTACATCAGTGTACTTATCTATGTATCTACGTCTGTCTCTATACTTACCTATTTATATATTTGGTCTACTTTATATCTATTTTTCCCTATTTATATATTATGCAATAAAGAAAAATGTCATTTACTATGCAATAAAGAAAAAGCCATTAATGAATAACGAACGTGTTCATAAAAAATATATACAGACACGTATACGAAAATGCGCATAAACGTTCTAACTCACGTGTACAGAGAGAGAGAGAGAGAGAGAGAGAGAGAGAGAGAGAGAGAGAGAGAGAGAGAGAGAGAGAGTAAACTCTACACATTTCACGTTTTTTGTATTAGTAATTATTATCAATTTATTGCTGATTCTCATTTCATTCATAAACTAGGCAAATGAGTAATAACGATAAAAGGTGATTCGGATCTTTTAATGATTTCTGTTCAATTGGTCGGCTGTCTTACTGGGAATTCGTCGTCAATAGTTTCATCGATCATGTAGATCCCAGCCGGTGCTTTAAACTATGTGTTCAGAGTTCTGTGATGCGTTAGTGGATGCTGACATTTGAGGAATCAAAATAAACCATGACGTAGGATGATCTCATGCGGTTTACCCTTGTCATACTACCTAAGATATATGTAACCTAAGATATATGTAAACTAATGACACTATTCCTGAAATGAGGAATTAATAAATGTAGAATGGTATGGTATGGTATGGTATGGACCCGTAACTCCTGATAAAGTCGTAGAAAAGAAGTACATCTACATATGTATGCTGGGGTTTCCCTATCTTGTTCGGCAAGTGGGGAAAAAAAGGATGTTGCAGCCATTGTCTACCCACCCGGGTCATGAGGGGGTTTGAGGGCGAAGTAAGTCCTACGCAATCCTTCCACTCCCTCCCCTCTTCCTTTTCCTTTTTCCTCTTTCGCTTACCCTGAGGCAGCCCATCGGGCTTTTGTAGCCTCAGTACCCCCACCCCAATAAATTCTATATAGCATTGGCCGAAAACGCAATACCAGCTAAATATATAGCAGCTGCTTTAGAATCGATTTTGGGGGGGGGTTTTATTTAATTTTTTAATATTATTATTTTTTTTTTTTTTTTATTCTCAATTTATTAACTTTCTAATTTTATAACTTGCTACTCTCAGATTCCTCCAGAATTCCTTTTTCGCCTGCTTCCTAACTAGCCTAATTTCATACACACTCCTTAGAATTTGCTGTATAGAATTCACTTTCATCGCTTGAACGGCTCCACCCACTCCCCCATTGTTCTACAGGAAAGTTCAGCCACTCCCACCTACCACCCACCGCCATGAAGGATTTAATTGTGTTTACAAGAAATTTTGAATAATCCTTTTGACAACTACAACCTTCCCATATAAGGAATTACTCCTTGAAAAGTTCGGCTATTTATTACCACGCTAAAAATTCTACTTTAGTCCAGAAATAGCCGTCGAAACGGCTTGAGCTCTGCCGTCGGTGTCTTGAACATTTTCCTATTACCCACTCTACTACCCTAAGTATTGAGTACTCTGGTGTGTTATGGTCCATCTGGTTCCTTACCACACTTCCTACGTTTTATATATATTAGGATTCTGTTGAAGTGTGTATACATTTTGGGGGGACAATCTGTATATATATATATTTTGGTGTCCCCAAAAAATATATACACACCTCAACGGTATTCTAATAAATATTGCCTGTACAGGTGATCAAAGTATCTATACATTTTTGGGGGCACAACATGTGTATATATATATTAGAGCTGAAATGATTGTAAATGACCCCATTGAGTCTAATCTCTAAGCTATATATATATATATATATATATATATATATATATATATATATATATATATATATACATATATATACAGGGTGTCCCCAAAAATGTATACATACTTCAACAGCATTCTAATAAATATTGCCTGTACAGGTAATCAAATTGTGTATACATTTTGGGGGTGGGTGGGGGACAACATGTGTGTATATATATTATACATTATAGGGTGAAAGCAGAAATTCTTTGCTTAAACTTTAATCTGTACTAATAATAAATATACATACTACGGGTTTATACATACTTTTTTATTTATATATACAATCCTTATCAAGCCCTCTTCGGATTTTGGTCTTTGTATTTATTATTACTATTTGCAGGGGCGGTGGAAGTTTAGTTTAACTCTTTGCACTCTAAAATGATCAGAAAACTTCGATATGCGATAAACATAACATGTATATAAATTGTAGCGCATATCCAAGTAGACGTGTGTTTTGGTAGTTTGGGGAGAAAATATAATTATTGGAAGGGGGCATCCTCCCCACCCAGTTCCACCACCGCTCTATATATATATAGTTTTTTTTTAATTATGCTTTGCGATCTTCTTCGCATTTGGTAAGGAACTGGTATTATACCAAATTTATTCATCTCATATATATATATATATATATATAAATATATATATATATATATATATGTGGTAAAATGAAGTATCCTAGTTGGATTGTTTATCGACATAGACGTGAGGGAAGGTTCCTCGTCTATTTACCATTTTTGTAAGTGAGAATTATAACAAAGTGAGTGGGTGTGTGCGTAAACAAGACAATAACCACAACGAGAGTTATATTCAACAAATGTAAATAATGGTGATGTTTATTATGTTTATATGTGTTTATTATATTACAAATGAAACATACCAAATATAGACGCGGTCAGTTGTGGTGAAGGGAACGTATTACAATTACAAAGGTATTGTGGGGTTTGCTGTTTGCTGTTCCCTTGGCTGTTTATCGTTTCGTGGTACAGGGGCTGTTTTCTGTGGCGTGTATGCCGTCTGCTTTTCCGTGGCTGTCTGCTCTCCTCGGTGTTCTCAACCAGGGGGAGACAACTAGGCCTGGTCCATTATCTGCCAGGGCGTGAGGCGCCTTACTACAGTACCTCTTGCCAGATTTTCAAATCATCGAAAATCGATGTTATTACTCACACGTGGAGTAAGATGGCGAACAATGCAACAAGGGGGAGCTATTCGCTCTACCAATCATTAAATCCAGAATAAGGATTTGAAAAATGTTAAAAAACACAACATGCATGCATAAAAAAAGGCAAAGAAAAAGCAGAAACACAGAAGCAAAAAAAAAGTGTGCAGCTAACACAGTCTAAATATAGACGGTGCTGCAAAGTTTTTTGGGCCAGTGGACCCTACGACCTGAACGGATCGTGGTCTTGTAACGTGGCGATGGTGGTGGTGTAGGGACAGGCGATGATGGTGGTTCAGGAACAGGCGTTCGCTCAACAGGCAAATACGAAGGGGTTCGTGGATCAGGAACCACAGCGTCCGTGTCAAGGTGTGCCTGCTTAAGTCTGTCTATTGTAACTGTCTCCCTGGATCCTTTAATATCTAAAGTGAAATGCTTAGCCGAGCGCGCTAAGACACGGTAAGGTCCAGTGTAAGGCTGTGTGAGCGGGGGCTTCACAGAATCTTTCCTTACAAATACATGCGTCCACGAGGCAACATCCCTCGGGACAGCAGTCTTGACAGTTTGTTTCCTAGTGTCCATTGGCGGCAAATCCTGGAAATAGGAGCGCAACGGGACACGTAGGAAGCGTGATCTTGGGCATCAAGATCGATAGGGGCAAGCATTTGCCCGGGCAATGTCAGAGGGGCACCGTACAGTACTTCGGCCGGTGAAAATCCAAAGTCGACCTTCACCGTTGACCGAATCCCTAGTAGCACAATAGGAAGGTACTCGCTCCGATGCGCCGAGTCCATTGAGGCCATTAAGGAGGCATTCAGTTGTCGGTGAAAACGCTCCACCATACCATTCGAAGCGGGATGGTACGCCGTAGTTCTGATGCGTTTAGCACCAATTAATTTTGACAGTTCGAGGAAAAGGCTCGACTCGAACTGTCGTCCACGGTCGGTAGTTACTGTGGATGGAACTCCATAACGAGAGATCCATCCAGACAAAAGAGCACGCGCTGTTGTCTCAGCGGTGATGTTTTTCAAGGGGATGGCTTCAGGCCATCTCGAAAAACGGTCAATTATGGTCAGCAGATAAGAATAACCATCGCTAACAGGCCAAGGTCCCACTATATCAATATGAATGTGTGAAAAACGCGCATCTGGGTTAGTAAAGGTACCCAGGGGAGCCTTGACGTGTCGATGGACCTTTGATTTCTGGTAAGCGACGCAGGAACAGCACCAAGCAGCAATTTCACGCCTCATATTTGGCCAGAAAAATCTAGCTGATATGAGCTTTGCTGTGGCGGAAGATCCTGGATGCGAGAAACTATGTAATGCCAGAAACACGGTCCGACGATGATTCTCTGGAACGAAGGGCCTAGGCACGTCCAAAGACACGTCGCAGAGAATTTGGCCAACTGCAGTCGACAGAGGCAAGTATTTCATCTCGCAATTCGCAAACTCAGGTGATGTAACATCCAATGACTCAAGGGGAGGCTGATCCGCAGCCAAACGAGTCAGATCTATGTCAGAGGGTGACGAGATCGCTGTCACGAGTAAGCAGGACAAAGCATCGGCCGCTGTATTTAGTGAACCCGGAATGTGTTGGATATTGCGTATATTGCGAGATGAAATCAAGGTGTCTCGTCTCTCTGGGCGAGTATTTATCAGCCTTCGCTCTCAACGCAAAAATCAATGGTTTATGGTCAGTGAGGATAGTAAATAGTCTACCCTCTAGCATATGTGAAAAATGTTTCACGGCTAAATCGATGGCCAAAAGCTCCCTTCCAAAGGTGCTGTAGCGCGTCTCAGCAGGTTTCATCTTTCTGGAAAAGAACTCCAGCGGTTGCTGGTAACCATTGGTGTTTTGCTGTAGCACTGCGCCCACAGCGATATCCGATGCATCAACACAAAGCGTTAGCTTTGCACCGGGTACCGGGTGAGCCAGTAACGAAGCATTAGCCAAAGCAGTTTTGGCGTGCTGAAAATAAGCAAGTTGAGTGTCTGTCAAAGAAATGTCTTTGTTCTTCTTCCGACAATTTTTTAAAATCTCCGTCAGGGAGAAAAGCAATCTTGCACAATTTGGCACGAAATGCCTATAAAAGTTAATCAGGCCTAAGAACTGGCGTTACTGACGTAGTGAGGTCGGTGGAGGCAAATCCTCTATGACCTTAACTCGCTCAGGCCGGGGTCGAATACCGTCAGCATCGATGACGTGACCCAAGAAAGTCAGTGACTCAGCACCAAAAACACATTTGGGTGCATTAATCTGCACGTTATACGCCTTCAATCGGCGGAAAAGAAGATTCAAATGGTGTGTATGTTGCTCTTGAGAAGAACTACCAATGAGCAGGTCGTCAATATAGGTATAGACGAAATCGAGGCCACGAGTAACCTCATCCATAAACCGCTGAAACGTACTAGCGGCATTCCTTAATCCGAACAGCATGGTCAAAAACTCAAATGACCCAAATGGCGTAACTATAGCCGTTTTTGGAATGTCATTTTTATGGACAGGAATTTGATGGTATGCACGAATTAAATCCAGTTTGGAGAATATCTTGCATCCCTGCAACGAAGACGCAAAGTCTTGCAGATGAGGGATAGGATAACGGTCCGGTTCCGTTATCGAATTTAAGCGTCGATAATCTCCAGTAGGTCTCCAATCGCCAGTCGCTTTCGGTACCATGTGTAATGGGGACGCCCACGGGCTCGTGGACGGACGTATAATCCCCAACTGCAGCATATGATCAAACTCTGATCGTGCTGCTTTGAGTTTTTCCGGGGGCAAGCGACGAGGACGAGAAAAAACGGGAGCACCAGTTGTAGTTATGAAGTGCTCCGTGGTATGATTTGGCTCATCAATTCGGAAATTTCCCTGAGTCAGTTGCGGGAACGAGTTCAACAACGCATGGTAAGTATCGCCGGTGATAGCAAGAAAAAACAACAGTTAAACCAGTGATGCCATCAATTAGGCGCTTACAACGGATGTCCACCGTCAATGAAAAATGGTGGAGAAAATCCGCGCATAGAATCGGATACGGCAAGGCAGCGACAGTAAATATCCATTTAAACTCGCGCCGCAGATTACAGAACTGCAAAGGTAGCGAGATTTGTCCGAAGGTTCGAATCGGCAAACAATTTACTGCCTGCAACTCAATGGGTGTCTCAGAGGGAGTCTCCTTCATACAACACACAGGCCATATTGAACAAACTGCACCAGTGTCAACCAGAAAGGCTCTACCTGATAGCAGGTCCTCAATGAAAAAGTGGCGGTTGGATGATGTTTCGCAGAGCACACTATCCGCCGTTAGTGACTCTGGTCGTTGTTTCCCTTGTAAGCACAAGGAGGCCTACAACGGGCGGCTTTGTCACCATATTTGTCATGGTAATAACAATATGTTTGATTTGATGTTTTGGAAAGGCTACGGTGGCGAGGAGTTGAATAAGATCGTGAGCGGCTCCTCTGCCGTCCAAAAGACCTGAATTCCTGGCACAACTCCGCCATTTGACGAGTCATGGCTTCCATTGTTTTGACTAACTTCTCATCACTCGCTGATGAGCGTGATTGAGGAAGAGAAGAGGAAGCAACGTACTTTTGCTTCGAAGTGTAACACTATAACTAAATAATTATAAACACCTCACTACCAAGCCAGCTTCCTACCTTAATGGTGGCTTATATTTATGGTACGTCAACATTATTTATAAAACAGTTTATATATTGTATTTTATCTGACGAAGGCATGCCATATTTTTAATATGGTATCCCTGAAATATGTATAATGAAATAAATATGGTTTTATAAATATAATTTCCATTTGTTTACTATCGTAAAATACATATATATATATTTTTTTTTTTTTCTTCTTCAACGTCTGTCCCCTTGTGTTGCTTCAACGAGCAAGCCAAATCAAATAACCCGTGAAAAAGAGAAAAAAAAATGTTTGTTTTAGAATATATCCACGTTGGATATCAACAATAGGTAGCCTGTGGCTAAAAATCCCTTAGGAAAAAAGTAAGGCATGTGTATCCCCTGCGGGGCAGTAATGTTCACAAAAATGTTTTTTTGCCTTGATCAAATATGGAACACACAGACGCAATTCAAAATGTCCCTGTCCTGGCGGAAAATTACAAAACGGGGAAGGAAAGCAACGCCATCTTTGAAAAAGATTTTGGCTGATTTGTATACCTTGTCAATACGGTATAAACACTTTATTATTTCTCTGTCCTTTTTTTTTTCTTGTATTTTTGTAAGTTGCGAAAAGGTTGGCAACGTGGTAATAACAGTGAAGTTCAACTGAATAAAAAGGCTGCGTAAAATTCTTACGTCGGTCACCAGTGTGGTAAAATGAAGTATCCTAGTTGGATTGTTTATCGACATAGACGTGAGGGAAGGTTCCTCGTCTATTTACCATTTTTGTAAGTGAGAATTATAACAAAGTGAGTGGGTATGTGCGTAAACAAGACAATAACCACAACGAGAATTATATTCAACAAATGTAAATAATGGTGATGTTTAATTTGTTTATATGTGTTTATTATATTACAAATGAAACATACCAAATATAGACGCGGTCAGTTGTGGTGAAGGGAGCGTATTACAATTACAAAGGTATTGTGGGGTTTTCTGTTTGCTGTTCCCTTGGCTGTTTATCATTTCGTGGTACAGGGGCTGTTTTCTGTGGCGTGTATGCCGTCTGCTTTTCCGTGGCTGTCTGCTCTCCTCGGTCTTCTCAACCAGGGGGAGACAACTAGGCCTGGTCCATTATCCGCCAGGGGGCGTGAGGCGTCTTACTACATATATATATATATATATATATATATATATACTTGTGTATAATGGTAGCTATGGTGATTCCATAGGCGGTATGCCAAAATTAGCACTCAATATTCATACAGAGTAGAGTGTGGATATATATATATATATATATATATATATATATATATATATATATATATATATATATATATATATATATATATATATATATATATCCATATATAAAACCAGAATTATTTTATTATATATATTTCAAGGGCAAACAAGGCAAATTTTGGTGCGCTTTCATCAGATAAAATACAAAATTTGTTTTATAAATGTTGACATACCCGCAGAAAAACAACCTTGACGGTTGAAGGTTCTCTGGATAGTGGAAAAAAAATTTTATTTAGGGTAATTCAAAGTTATGTGTGAGTATGCAAATGAATGTCAGAAAGAATTGAAAAAACAACGGTTTATTTAGATTATACTGTTGGAAGAAGAGAGAGAAAAAGAGAAAGAGAAAGAGAGAAGAAAAAAGAAGAAAGAGAAAGAGAGAAGAAAGAAGAAAAAAGGGAGAAAGAAATAGGGAAAATTAAGAACGAGCGAAGAAATAAGGTTATCAAGAGATGTAAATCGTAAATATATCGTTCTTTTATGCTATATTTATATTAAAAATAATGATGAATTAAAAATTTTGATAAATTGAAAATAATGTTAAATTAAAAATAATGTTAAATTAAAAAATATATTATAATAAAGATGTGTTTAAAATATATTAAAATATATTAATAAAAATATATGGGTAAAGATGGGTATGTCATGTTATAGATGATAGTTTTACATTGGGAAAATATTGAGAATCCAGTTTTGTTTATTTATTAGTTATTATGGGATAAGTTTGACAAAAATATATTTAGCTAGATTTTATTATCGGTTCTAAGTCAAATCTTAAATACTTAGAAAAATTACAAAGATTACGACAAATTACGAGAGTTTACACAAGATTAAATACTTAAATAAAAGTATATACTAAAACCATTTAAAAATTAAGATTATAAAAATTCAGATTATAAAAAACTATAAAGAAGTTTTAGGAGATTTTTTAGAAAACTCAAAGACTCCAAAGATACACAAAAATCTTTTTAAAAACTTATAAACTATTCATAAATTATAATTAACATCTAAGATTATTCAAACTATAAAGAAGTATTCGGAAATATTTGAAAATACTTAAACACTTAAAATATTTAAAATATTTAAAAGTGTTTAAATATTGGAAAATATAAAATCCCAAAAATATTAAAATATTAGTTGACCAAAAAGAATAATTTTTTTATATATATAATTTTCTAAAATATTTTTTTTTATTTTTTAAAGCATTTTAAAATTTTCAAAAAATTTGAAAGAGATTTTTTAAAGTTTCAAGTAATCATTCCGAAAGGATTATAAGATATTTTTGGAAGTAAGATAGATAAAGGTAAAAATATATTTATGAGGTAGAAATATTAGAAAGTAAAGGTTTTAAGAAGTAAATTAGAAATTTAAGAAGTGTATTATATATATATATTTACGAAGTAAAAGATATTAAAATTGGAATTAGATTAAATTTCTGAACATATATGGATATAATTTAAGAAATGAGATTATAGGTGTTTGGATAGAGTAAACATTATGTAGGGAAGATTAAATGTGTAATTACATTTTATGTATATATTTAAAAGTTGAATTTAAACGATGTTTACAAGAACTAAATAAATGATTACGCAAATTAATGGAGTTCTTACATTTAAGTATAAAGAATATTTCTTCAACACATAAGTTGGATAAAGCTGTGTTTGTGTAGGCAGGTGCTTTAGAAACAATATTCCAAGATAAAGAATAGTTTATATTCTTGGATTTTAAGTTCCATAATAAGCTGGATATAGAAATTTTTTTACCAATATTCCTAAACGAACATTTATGGTTATTGAAACGAGATTTGAAGTCTGTAGAAGTAGAGCCAACATAGTTAAAGGAATTATCATTGGTTTTGACATTGCATTTATAAACCACATTTTTAACTAAACAGTTATTTTTTAAAGGACAGTTAGATTTCATTCTACAATTACAATTATCAGAATTTAAATTATTGGGAACAGTATTATTATATTGGATATTGCTAGATGTATTAATGCTAATCTGGTTAAGGTTTAGATTTCTATTATTGATTCTATTTATATTCTGTGCTAAATTCATAGTAGTAGAGTATGATAGTTTAATTGTATGTCTGTTAAAGATTGAATAATATCTATGTGCCTTGGGAAAACAATTATCAAGAGCTTTAAAAAATAGTTTAGCTAAAGGTGTTTTAATACTTATTGAGAAAGGGGGAGCGTACCAAATTATGTTTCTAGTTCTGTTTCTTCTTTTAGTTTTAGAGTTTGTGCTAGGTTTCTTATTATAATTATAATAATAATTATGGTTAATTGACGTATCATTATTGTCGATGTATTTAATTTCATTATTATAGCCTGCTCTACTTAAAGCTTCGTTATAATATTGTGCCTTATCTTCAAATATATTGTTATTCGCTGAGATTCTAGAAATACGTTGCTGTACGGAATTTACGATGGTGTTCTTAACAGATCTAGGGTGATTAGAGTTAAAGTTAACATAATTTAAATTCTCATTGATTTTATGAAATGGATAGTATAGCCCAGTATTAAGGTTTAATGTTACATCTAAAAAGTTAACTATTTTATAATTATTCTCTATTTCTAACTTAAGATTAAAGCTATTAAAAAATTGTATTATTGATTTTTTTTCTATTGATTTACAAGTTCGCGTGGCTGGCCGTAGCCTAAAAGTACACCGAACACTATAATCGGATAAGCGATTGCAGTACTCTTAGCATAGTTTGCAACCATCATGTATGTATGTATGTTCTTCTGGTTTTATAATTTCACAAAGTTTTACCAATAGAGCGAGAGTCGGTTTCTAACATAGACACAAGACTCTCTCATTGGAGTTTACACAACATCAACTAGGTATATATGTATGTATGCATGTGTAGATATGGATGTTATTGTATGTGTGGATGTGGATGTTTTGAGTTGTATGTGTGCATGTGTATATGCTTTGTATCTGTACATGTGTATATGCAGTTATTAGATGCAACATTTTTGGAATGTTTTACATATTTTTACTGTTCCATTAATGGATTGTACTTGTAATTTCCTAACTAGTTGTGTTCCTTCTGTTCCTGTGAAGCCTAACATATCCCAGTGCCCCAATAATCACAGGTATAAATCTGAAGGTGTAATCAGGGTGGAGTATCTGCAGATTTCTCATCAGTTCTGCATAAATATTCTCCTTTTCACTAATCTTTGATATTATATTGGCATCTGCTGGGCAGCTAATTTCCACTACTGTGCATGTTTTCTTCTCCCTGTCCCATATCATAATATCTGGTCTGTTATGCCTGCATTTTATTGGGATTTTTACTGGAACATTCCACCAGTACTCTTTCATATTATGTACATGGATGTCTTCCACATTGCTGTAGCTTTTAATGTGTTTATTATGGGGGCTATCTTTTTTTACGAACTGCATTGTACAGTGTTTTGGCCAATACATCATGCCTCATAGGTAGATAGTACCGCGATGACATCTTTGGACAGCTGCTGATGACATGGGTGATATCCTCGATGTTAGTTCTGCAGAGTCTGCACTTGTTATCACATCTAGGTGTTTTGCCTGCATCCCTATCTTTTTTGTGAATCAGGTATTTCGTGCTAATCTCCTGTTCCTGGATTGCAAAAGGTATCCTTCAAAGTGGGAGCCAATATAGCGGTTGTTGGTCCAAGATAGACTACTTTCCTTATCTATATTACTCTCACTCTGGAGCTTCCTGGCAACATATCCATGCATGATTTTTTGCATGTGTATGTATGTATGTTCTTCTGGTTTTATAATTTCACAAATTTTTACCAATAGAGAGAGAGTCGGTTTCTAACATAGACACAAGACTCTCTCATTGGAATTTACACAACGTCAACTAGGTAGATTATGTATGCATGTCTGCACGCATGCATGTGTATATATGGATGTTATTGTATGTGTGGATGTGTATGTTTTGAGTTGTATGTGTGCATGTATATATGCTTTGTATCTGTACATGTATATAAGCAGTTATTAGATGCAACATTTTTGGAATGTTTTACATATTTTTACTGTAATTGGATTGTACTTGTAATTTCCTAACTAGTTCTGTTCTTTCTGTTCCTGTGAAGCCCAGCTTCTCAAAATTTGTATAGGGGCAGTTACTAATATATCCCAGTGCCCCAATAATCACAGGCATAAATCTGAAGGTATAGTCAGGGTGGAGTATCTACAGATTTCTCATCAGTTCTGCATAAATATTCTCCTTTTCGCTAATCTTTGATATTATATTGGCATCTGCTGGGCAGCTAACTTCCACTACTGTGCATGCTTTCTTTTCCCTGTCACATATCATAATATCTGGTCTGTTATGCCTGCATTTTATTGGGGTTTTTACTGGAACATTCCATCAGTACTCTTTCATATTATGTACATGGATGTCTTCCACATTGCTGTGGCTTTTAATGTGTTTATTATCGGGGCTATCTTTTCTACGCATTGCGTTGTACAGTGTTTTGGCCACTACATCATGCCTCATTGGTAGATAGTACCGCGATGATATCTTTGGACAGCTGCTGATGACATGGGTGAGATCTTCGATGTTAGTTCTGTCTGTATGTATGTGTGGGGTCACTCTTGAGTGCTACTGGTAACATGTAACCCAGTACAACCTGTCGCATAGTCGGGTCGTCGGCGACTAAACCGGCACCCCACCAAGTTTACTTGGTGAGGAGGGTGATTTTGGACACCCTGCAGGACAAAAAACAAAACCTGACAAAGGGCGGAAGAACTCATAAGGGTCAACAGCCATCCAAAAGTGTGTAAATATGTATATACACATGTACATATGTATGTATATGTATATGTGTATATACATGGGTGCATGTGTATGTATATGCGCGGGGACATAGAAATAGTCGGGATGGACACTCCATCGCGCGGTTAAACCACTGGGAGTGAAGGACCCCTAGCCTTTCTCAGGTCATTCTTCTAGGAGAAGGCAACTCAGGAAACTGGGATAACTCCGATATAAAACCTGCAGCTCAGTAGTTACCGATGATGTTGATTTTTACATCTTTTCGGTTATAGCTACTGTCGCTCAGATAGTGGGATTGGCTCAGTGCACAGTCTTTCCTCACTTTAAAAAATATATTCACGCACAGGCATTGCACGATAGAATTAATTAATAATTATTAATAATGGTATATCGTGCAATGGCCATACTCGATAACGAGGGGGCAGCCATCATGTATGTATGTATGTGTGCGTATGTGTGTGTGGGGTGTATGTATATCGCTTGACATGTAACATTCTTTGCGATGCATGGTATTGCTGGTCATAGGCAAGTCCCAAGCTGGACTAAAAAACAACATCCGTGATACTCATGCTCAAGTATCAAGAGATGGCATTACTCGAAATCAAGTTGCTGCCACCATGTATATATGTATGTATGGTGTTCATAAGTACATGTAAGTTATGTGTGTGAGTGTGGGTGGGGGGGGCGTGTGCGTGCATGTGTGCGTGAGTAGTTGTACGTTTAAGTAAACTGGGGACAACCGAATCTAAGCTTGTAGATTTTTTAAATAAAATATCTAAATAAAATTACTCCAAATATCAAACCTATTTTTCTCTTACTAATCCTTTCCATAGGTGGGAAATGTGTAAATTCTAAGCGCGCCTTCCAGTTCTATAATACGAGGATCGGCTGAAAAGTTCATAGGCTGGCTATGAACAAGTCATGCTAGAGATGTGAAATCTTGCATGCATTCATTTAATCTCTTCTTATTAATAATTGCATTGTTTCTTTTCCAGGGACTATTTAAAAAATAAACCTCATTTGGTTATTCTACGAGAGTATTTTGGTCAGCCTATGAACTTTTCAGTCGACCCACGTAGTTCGTGTTATCATAAACTATGTATGAAAACTTCAATAAATTTTGAAATATTTCAAATCTAATGTAGCAAACAAATATTACATATTATTATATAATGTCAATTGAAATAAAATATTTAGTATAAGGGTAAAAAAACTATAGAAATAATTTAAGTTTTGCTATTGAAACGAAGTCAACATTTTCAACAACTGGCAAAAAATATTAACCCGAGATTTTTATCTACTTCACGAAACAAGGGAGAGTACTCAAATATTAATTACCTCCCTTACATCACAAATTGTTAATTTTTTTTTATGCCTGTTTAAGAAAATGATTTGTCGAACCACTCTTGATCAACAAGGCCGTGAATGTCTAAAATTTTAAGATGTTGAATTAAATAGAATATTCAGTTACGTATCACGCTTGAATTGTGTTTATTTTGACAGATTTTATTTTCATTCATTAATCGATAATATGAGCATCTATTATGTATAATCGACGATAACAAACTCATTTCAATAACTGGTCTTCCTCAGAAATCGTTTAATAAAATATTAGTTTTTCGTAAGTAGAAAAATGTAACATTTCAAACAGACTATATTTTGCTTTTTATAGAAATTCTTCCTTCATTTAGAAACCACATCAGCCCCTGGAATTTTGGGGAAATGATATCAGTAGTATTTAACGATAAAATATGAGAACTTGAAATAGATCTCTTGGTATATTATGATAATTTAACATTTACATTTAGCATACAATACAGTATGGGGGGTGTACATATATATATATGTATGTGTCTGCGTGTGTGTGTACGTGTTGTATATAGGATATTTATGAAAAACATTTGACAGCCTTCCGCTATGTTTTTTAAGGTTATGACCGCTATCACACAGCCATAGTCTCAGCAAAAAAAAAAAGAAGCCACTGACAACGTTGTTTCTCACTTGTTAGTGGTTGTCAAAGCTGCATATCCACCAAGTTTCGACTGAGACAAAAACAAGCAACTCTCATGATGCTATCTGTCTACACGAGACAGATAGCATCGTGAGAGTTGGGAAAGAGGTCCTTTAGAAATGCTCGCTGCATGATAATCAAAAGTTCACACTCAGGGAAATTGCACAGCAATACCGCATTGAATCCGTGGTTGAAAAATGTATGCTTATCAGCAAAAAATCATGCATGGCTATATTGCCAGGAAGTTTGAAAGTGAGAGTAATATAGATAAGCAAAGTATTCTTTCTCGTATCAACAACCTCTATATTGGCTCTCACTTTGAAGGATATACATTTGCAATCCAAGAACAGGAAATAACTACAATATACCTGATTCACAAAAGAGAAAGGGATGCAGGAAAAACATTTAGATGTGACAACAGATGCAGACTCTGCGGAATAAATATCGAAGATGTCACCCATTATAAGCAGATGTCCAAAGATGTCATCACGATACTATCTGCCTATGATACATGATGTAGTAGCTCAAACACCATACAATTCAATCCGTAGAGAGGATATTCCTAAGATTAAAAATATAAAAAGATAAAGGGATGCGGAGGACATATGCCTATATATGAAAGAGAACTGGTGGAATGTTCCAGCCAAAACCACAATAAAATGTAAACACAACAAAGCAGACAGTGATATAGAGCAGAGAAAATAAGGCATACACAGTAGTGGAAGTCAGCTGCACAGCAGATGTCAATATAATATTAAAGATTAGCGAAAAGGAGAACATTTATGCTGAATTAATAAGTATTCTTCAAAATAGACACATCACCACATACAATAACATTCATATCTACACGCACACAAGCACACACACACACACACACACACACACACACACACACACACACACACACACACACACACACACACACACACGCACACACACACACACACACACACACACACACACACACACACACACACACACACACACACACACACACACACAAGCACGCGTATTTACGTAGCTGATGTCAAAATTCTAATGAAAGAGTCTTGTGTCAATGTTAGAAACGCTCTCTCACTCATTCTCTCTCTCTCTCCCTCTCTCTCTCTCCCTCTCTCTCTCTCTCTCTCTCTCTCTCTCTATTGGTGAAAAGTTATTTTTAAAAAAAAACAATTTTGCGAGAGGGGAAAGTCAATTAAATCAACCCCAATGCATTACTGGTACTTTATTTTATCGTCTCCGTAAGGATAAAAGGTAAAGCTAACCTAGGTAGGATTTGAAATCAGAACATTAAGTGTCTTGTGAGTTCAGAGCGGCTTTTCAGATTTTGCTGCATACAACACAAGTAAGTGGGTCTGCAACAATGAACTTGGCATATTCTGTTGACGAACTGTGACTCCTGTGGTGACTCTGGAGTCCTGTGTATGACAGGCATATTCGGCTACATGTATGGCAAACAAACTGAGAAACCGCTGGGTCTACATTCTCTCCCTTGCGGGAAATTCTTTTGGTCTTTGCCCAGCTTACTTTCTTTGCATGGATTTATCGATATCCTTCATATATGTTTTTTTCTCCACTTATTTCTGTCACCAGCCTCCACTTGTCGTACGTGAAGGCCGATATCAAGTTGCAACACCGAGTCTTTGACACAGTCCTTGAAACGCTTCTTGGGTTTTTACCGTATTCCCATCTGCTTGGGAATACAGCTATCATCCAGCCGCATCAGATGTCCTGCACAGCGAAGGCGGTGCTTGTGTATGAAATCTTCTATACTGAGTGTATCAGCTTGTTCCAGTACTTCTGTGTCTGGAACATGCGAGAAGCAGTGGGTACCCAAGATTGATCTTATACAGCTTAGGTGGAAGTGACCCAATAATTTTAAATGATTCCTGTAAATCACACAAATCTTACAAGAATAAAGAAGGCTTGTAAGAAGACAAGCGTTATCAACATCTACCTTTGTTTTATTTTTCCTTTTGTGCATAAAAAAGCTATACTACTATAGCTTCCGCAAGGTTAACGAGTACCTTTGTCCTTGTACAGAGGAATCATTATAGTATCTCTCCATTCCTTTGGGACTTCTCCAGCCATTCAGATCTCAGCAAAGAGACCATCTAGGCCAGCTTTTTTTCCAAGATTTAGTTTTAATTGGTTAAAAGGTTAAGATATATGTAAAATATTAAAATATAAAAGATAAAGATGTAAAAAAAAACATACAGCCATTCACACAGCCACTCAATATATACATATGTACATAGTATTGCATGGCCGTTGACTCTCATGAGTTCATCCGCTCTTTGTCAGGTTTCGCTTTTCATCCTGCATGGTGCCCAAAACACCCACCTCACCAAGCAAGCTTAGTGGGGTTGCCGGTTTAGTCACCGATGACCCAACCATGTGACAGGTTGTACTGGGTTACACGTTATCAATAGCACTGAGGAGATACCTGGCATACATACATACAGAGACGCGCGCGCACAAACACACACACACACACACACACACACACACATACACGCACACACACACACACACACACACACACACACACACACACACACACACACACACACACACACACACACACACACACACACAGACACTCAGACAGACAGACTGACCGACAGAATATTGTACATAATTCATGTTAAAGTTTTGGATATCCAGTTTTGTTGATAAGCAGTCAATGGATAAATGCTTTGTTTTAACACAAAAATGATAAAATGTAATGTAATGTAAGGGAGATAATTAAGGTTTGAGTACTCTCCCTTGTTGCGTAAATACTTAGATATATTTTTTAAATTTGGTTTTAAAAAATTAACTGCTTTAAAATAGCAATTCTTAAATTAGTATTGGACCCTTGTCGTCAATTATGACGGCAATAGCGTTTAACGTATTTCATTTTCGGAGTTCATATATATATATATACCAGGATTACCAGATATATGAAGCATCACACAAAATAAGAAATTTGTGCCTTCATAGATTAATGTTTTGCATAAGAGAAACCCTATAAGTTTAAGTTGGTTACTAGCAGGTGGAAGTGATTAAAAATAAGAATGATATATTTATAATATATTTCTAGAATATAATTACATATATGTTCAACGTAATTGTACAAGTGGCGTAGAGGATTAACTGTAACTGTAACTTTGGAGAAATAACTATTTACATGAACAAGTGTAGGATTAGAACCCAGATCCTGCCATTGTAGCAGCATAATTAAGATAGAGAATACATTGTGTGTAGGTTTGTATGTGTAAATTCTTAAGTGTTATAGACTCCACCTTTCTTATTTCTCTTCGCAAAAACCTGGTATTCCAGCCACACCTTCCTGGGACACTGCCTTCATCAACAGCTTATCCGCATGGGGTTCGCCTCCACTTCCACCCCACAACCTACTCTCGTTCCCCCACACACATACACACACAACTCATCTTCACCGATCCTTCCGCCTTTTCATTCGTGCCACTTTTCGTTCCACCTTCTCCCAAATCCGCCCCAGCAACTTTGAACTCCTCCAAACCTTTCTCCTTCTCTATTACACCTGTCACCCTTTTCACGAACATTCGATACTTCTCTTTATCCACATACTCTTCCATTCCTCACATCCACTAAACTCTGCAAACTCAATCTTCCCCTTCATTCCACCGCCATGGTGTTCCTCTCCCACCAACACACTCTCCTCCACATCCCACTTTCTTCCAGCTACCTACTCCGCATCAAACCCTCCTGACCCCACCCCCATCCCACCGAATCCCTCTCAGACCCACAATTTGTTGTCACTCTATCCGCCGACCAGCCTCTCTCGAAATCTGAAGGTTCCCTCCTCAGTAGAGGTCTGCGTTTCATACTCCTCACACCTTCCAGCGACAAATTTCGGACCTGCACGGACGTTGTACGGTGGTTCCTGCGCCGCATAAAATTGCAAGCACATTCTTACGGCAATATACAGACTCAGAACAATTCTAGCTGCCTTAAGGACCTGGGTCGGCGACCATTACATTTGAACGCCACTACATGGACAATTCAACACTCTAAACACTTTCATCGACACCTGCCACCCATGGTGAATCGGTTCAATTTCCGGAAACGCTACCAACAATGCAACATCCCCTTGATCAAAATCGTCGCACTTCTCTCTCTCTGATACCATGATGACAAACGGAGGTTTTACTGTAGCTCCGCAATCTCCTCTTCTACCGCCCCCTGTCCTATGATGCCACCCCTCGCTACTAACAACAAGTATTCTCCACTTTACGCGAACTCATCACCTCACTACGGAGTGTGCACCTTATGATCTGCACACCCCGTACCTTCACCATCTATTTCTTCCCCAAAATACACAAACCGGACACCCCTGGCCACTCCATCGTCTTCCATAACTCCGCTAGAAATAGAAGCGGTGATTATAACCACCGAGCTCAACAAGTTAAGAGTTTGGGAGCCGTTAAATACAAATAATTGTTTCTACTTTTGGCACAAGGCCAGCAATTATCTCAGTGTATTACTGGTACTTTATTTTATCGACCCTGTAAGGATGAAAGGCAAAGTTAACCTCAGTTGGATTTGAACTCAGATCATAAAGGGCCGTAACTCTTTGCTGCAAGCATGGTGTCCGACACTCTACCGATACTGCCGAATCAAAACATCAAATATGCTTAGAATTTTATGTTTCTCAGCTAAGTTCAACTTGTAAACATATTAGATGTTTTGATTCCTTATTTGTATTTAACCGGTCCAAACCTCTTAACCTGTTGAGCTCGGTGGCTATATTCACCGCTCCTATTTCTAGCGGAGTTATCGTCCACCTTGTGGATATCTATTCGCCATAGGTTTAACGTGATTACACCATATGGTTCTCAGCACGACGGTCGAGATGGATTTAAATGTAGATTTTCACAGGTATATTGATTTATTTACCATTTTCATTCTATATTTCCCTTAGAATAGTGAGAATAAACCTCTGATGAGTACACTTGGATTCCACCTGTGTATATATTCTTCTATAGCATATGTATTTGGTATATATACAATAAACCGTGTTTCTTTTACGATATATGGCTCGTTCTCTCTATATATAAACATATATCTTTTAATTTGGTTATTATGATTCTAGATAAAGTCTATTGAGCTTGCTTATAGAGAAACACAAAATTCTAAACATATTTGATATGTTTTGATTCATTATTTGTATGCATAAGGAAAGTATATACTTTCAAACGTTCAATCATCTGACAGGAAGGTATACGATGCTGACGATAGCTAATAAGCTTGAAACTAGTACGTCGTTCCTGTGTCAGTGTTGAACAAAAAGGCGACGATGGTTGCCGAACACTGTACGGCGTAATAAATGTTCGGTAAACCCATACGTACATATATATATATGTGTGCATGTATGTATATATATATATACATACTACTGTACGTCTGTACGCATATATGTATGTACGTATGCATACTTATATTTAGGTATCAGCCGTACTAAGAGTGAGAAATGAAATTTCGTTTCATTCTTTTCCATTTATCGTTTCCGGTACGCCCGGCCGACTAACTCACTCGATATGCAAATTAGGCTGCTCAGCCGTTAATATGCATAAGGAAAGTATATATACACACACACACACACACACACACACACACACACACACACACACACACACACATATATATATATATATATATATATATATATATATATATGTAATTCGTTTTTGAATTTGTTTTGCGAGATTTCTTATCCGAAAACGTGTGTTGAAATAGATATTGTTATACTTTGGGAGGGTCATGTTGCCAATAAAAACACATGCACCTGTTGGTTTTCATTTCAATTTATTATAAATTTCCGGTTGGCCGGTTGGTTCGATAACCGGAAAGTTGTTTATATATTGTCAAAGCTCTTTTATCACACATTCTGTGACCTTCTCGGTGACTAGGTTTTTATTTTGTGTGTCTCTACTTTGTTCTGCCCTACACCATCTTGTTTTTGTGCGTTGTGTGCTTAGATTGTGCATGCGTTACATCCGGGTGTGTTATTTATGTGTTTATTTACTTGTCACTAGCTGGTTGTTTGTTCTATCTGTGTGTGTCTGATTTGTTTTGTTAGTTTGTTTTTTTGTGCGTGTCTGTATGTCATCATTTTGTCCTTAATTACTAGCTGTGATGTTGCTATCCCACTCAATGTTTTCTGCTTAATTTTGGTTGGAGTTCGTTTATGTTTGTCGCCTCTGTGATTTTTCTGAGCATTGCATCTTTTCTGTGTTCTCTAATGTACCTCTTGTTCTATTTCGGCATGTTGGTGGAGTACTGATGAGTTTTTCCAATTCTGGAGTTCTAGTAAGTGTTCATTTATCCTTTCTCCTATGCTACGGGCTGTTTCACCTGTAAATGTTATATTCTTATTCCTACACTGTCCCTCGTTACATCTTATGCTGTATACTTCGTTCCTAGTTTTGCAGTTAATTTGTGGGCTTAGCTTGCAGACTATGCATTTCCTATCAGCACAGGGGGATCTTTGAAATGGGTATGTTTTGCTAATTAGGGTTTTTATGGGAATACCTGGTCTTTCAACTATCATAATATTGAATTTGAGCTTGTCTAGGGCCCTTCTAAATCTATAAGCTAGTTCGCCCCTAGGGGTTGTATGGACGAACATTACACTCTGGTATTCATTGCTATCATACCATGAGTTTATTTTATTTGCCTTATTCCTAATCCTTTCTATTCTGTTCGAAAATGTTCTCCTATACATGGGGCAAGTTCTATTTGCATCCTTTTCTACAATTTTTGCCCATTTGGCTCTAGCTCCTTTATATACCCTGATCTTGTCTCTCTGACTGTAGCCAGAGAACTGCATGCGATTGATGAAGTGTTGTATGTCTCTCTCTAATTCTTTGGGGTTGCAAATACGGGACACGTTCCTCATCACTCTTACTAAGTCTGCAATCAGTATGTTGATTTTTATGTGATCCAAAACAGCTGAGTTTCGGTGGATCAGGTATTTGGAGGTCATGGGTTTGGCATAATGCGAATGGAGGATTTGCGTTCTATTACTAATAGTTTCCAACCAGAGTTCTGTGTCTAGTACGGGTAATCTATGGTTGGGGTGTTTATTTGGGTAGTCTATAGTAACTTTAATACTCTGGTGGGTGGAGTTAGCTATTTGCTGGATGCTTTCCATGGTCTTCTAATTCCTGACTGTTCTCCTATGGTGGTGTTTATACACACACACACACACACACACACACACACACACACACACACACACACACACACACACACACACACACACATAGCGTATTGTTATGGTTGATTTCTATAGTTTACTCCCATTCACTGAACAACCTACATATTTTATTATTTCAATTGACTTCATTAGTGTTACTGGTAACTTGACATCCGGTACAACCTGCTGCATGATTAGGTTGCTGGTCACTAAACCAACACTCCATTAAGTTTGTATAGTGAGGTGGATTGCTAGGACCCGGCAAGACAAAACCAAAACCTGCCGAAGAACGTATACATCCAGCAGTGAGTCAACTGACATCTAGCGTCACGGCACGAAGACATAAAAGTACTGGAAATGGTAGCCAAGCACACGTTAAGTCTACTGGGAGTGATTGATCCCCAGTTCTATTTCTAATCAGAACAACCATCTAGGAGACGAGTAACTCCGTATTTTAAAACCCACTGTTTTGTGGGCGTAATATAAAGCCCCCCCCCCCCTCCTTTCTTGGTGCAATGTACGCCACCAGGTTACTGTCTGACTTGCTAGTAGAACAATGGAAACCGCCTATCTTACATTACTGTGTCCGTAGCAATACCTTTTAGTCGATTTCAATAGGGGTAGCTAAATCATGGCGCCACAGTATATACGGTGATATAACCGTGTGGGCAGACTGCGCTCGTCAACCTTCGTTGGCAACCAGCTTTACAGAAGAACCACTGACTCCAAGCCCGAGCAAATTTGGCTCGTTAGATAATCCGACTAGGGGAAGGAAACTCCGACTTTAATACCTACTAACTAAGGATCTCGCTGTCACTGTCCCAGCTTGCTGGGCTATGACAGATGGTTTTTGCGATGTAAAGGTGGAGAGGGGATACTACGCACATACTGCTGCTTGTTCCACGCGAAGGGAGGGGATAGAATAGGTGGCCTAGCCAAAGCTCAGATTAACCCATCAAAAAACATCCATTGCTGCACCCTCCCCGGTAGAAGGTGTAGCCAGTACTGCTTTCAATCAGTTGACTCTCTTCGGCGAAACGTGTTTCTGATAGTGTAGCAATGGCTTCATTGTAGCAGTAGAGTTCTCATACAATCAGAACAGTGCGTTTGTGTGCTCTGTCATTCCAAGAGAATACCTATTTTCCATATAGCGACAGGGAGTGTTGCTATCTTGTATTTTTATATTATTTCTCAGCGCTGTAAGGGATCTCAACCAGTCAGGGTTATCTGGTCCGAATGTGATGAAGTAGGCAACATTTAGGACACCTTTTCTTGTTTCTTCCAGGAGGTAAAAATACATTTCTATTGAGAGCTGCTCGGTTATTTAGGAAGGTATTGAGTTCCCCAGCTACTTCGGTCAGTAGGATATAACAAATATGCTAAGCCACTAACAGGTTTTATTTCAATTAATCATCTTAGTTAAGAGAGACATTTTTGTATATTGACTTTTTAATAACGATGGTCTTGTTTGTATCCTTAAATACTTAGTTAGATACTTCCGATCTTAAAATCCTTAATCCAATTTGAATTCCAAGTGATAGTTGCTTCATTTGCATACTTCATTTCTTACCTCATTAGAATATACCTCATTTGAATGTATACTTTCGTATTAGTGTAAAGATTCTCATTAACACACTTAGTTTAAATGTCATTTGCATACCTACATCTTTGTACTAGATACCTCATTTAAATATCTACCACCCTACTAACGGAAACCTCATTTGCATACTTAAATTCTCAGTGGCAGCTATCTCATCTCGGTAGAGGGTCAGACGCCATGCATTCCAGCATAGTTACGTCCCTTTACGGTCTGAGTTCAAATCCCGTCGAGGTTAACTTTGCCTTTCATCCTTACCAGGTCGATAAAATAAAGTACCAGTAATGAACTGTGTAATTGCTGGCCGTGTGCCAAAAGTAGAAACAATTATTTACTCTCTTAATAACAGCAGCCTTTGGTAGAGTTACCTTCTACCAGTCAACGAAGGATTCTTTGCGCGGTCACTCGACTTGCTAGAAATAGCAGCTAAATCTACCTCAAATATACTTGGGGCATTCGATAAAACATGGATAAAACCCTAAGTAAATACTGAGTCTGTCTATCTTTTTCTTTGTCTAATACGGTCCGTTCTCCTATATATAACCTAGCTGGGTCGAGCCCATAGCCGGGTCGAGCCCATAGCCGGGTCGAGCACCTAGCCGGGTCGAGCCCATAGCCGTGTCGAGATATAGTGAATTGAATGTTTTGATTAACAAATTATCCATGCAATTATTAGACATAAAATTGATATAGCTTCTTCTTCTTCTTCTTCTTCTTCTTCTTCTTCTTCTTCTTCTTCTTCTTCTTCTTCTTCTTCTTCTTCTTCTTCTTCTTCTTCGCCCACTTATTCCTGAGAGGGTCGTGGGGCAGAGTCTTCAAACACTCCTTACAGCGGGCCCTGTCAGAAGCAATCGTCTCCAATTCATTCGACAGGATCCCCAAGCGTGACTAGCCGAGTTCGTGGATGAATCTGTCCAGTGATTCTTTCCTAAGGCATTCTAACCACATGCCCGTAATATCGGAGCTGTGATCTCTCAATTCGGAGACGTAGCGGGTTTACCTGCAGCGATTCTCTGATCTCCGAGCTACGTACTCTATAATATAATGTAATGAAAATGATTGTGTACAGTGCTCAGGTGCACTACAACTCATCGAAGGTGCATGTATAGTACACAGAATTATAAACAAATGTCAGGAAAGTGAACAGTGTATGAGTCATGACACACACACACACACACACACACACACACACACACACACACACACACACACACACACACACACACACATACACACACACACACACACACACACACGTGTGTGTATGGAGGTGTAGTGTTAGCGAATTTCAGGAAGTATGGAAGTTTTAAAGGCTGCAGTGTCTCGACAGCTAACAACTGATGCAGGTAGTTTGTTCCATTCTTCAGGAGCGTGAAAAAATATTTCCGAAAGTCATGGGACCTGTACTGTTTTCTGACTTTGTAAGCATGTCCACAGGTGTTAGACGTATGGAATTCAAAAAGGTGTTCAGGATTGTTGCTGGAAAGATTGTTTATAATGTTGTGGGTGTCTACCAAGTCAGCTGCCAGACGTCGGAGCTTTAATGTATCCGTACCCAGAGAGGCAAGGGGTTCAGAGAACCCAAAATCGGCCGCTTGTATTCGCAATTGTATTCTTTCGGTCATTAACCAAGATTCACGACCTTAGGTAACCCGAATAGGTAACCCGAGTTGAAAACAGGGAGTTTGACTTTTACACCTACCCCGCTTCTTTTGGTTACCGAATACCGAATACCTATAGCGGTGTATCAGATTTTTTGTTTTTTTAATCAGCAGATAAATGATATAATTCCAATAAGATCAACTGGTTGAACTTTTGAAAAATATCATAAATCCAGTATGGTCTTTAAGCCAAACCAAGGAAAGCAACAGAATTATTTCTATCTTATAACTCTTCAGCGAAGAATACATATATCTGTCTGACACTGTTAATAAATTCCACTGTCTGTGTTTCTGTCAATTTAATTCTCTATATATGTACCTGACTGTCTGTCCATATGTCTGTTTATCTACCTTTTTTTTTTTTTATATACCTATATGTAAACTCCTCATTTGTATTTGTCCCCTTCTTTTGTGCCCTTGTGGCTAATAAAGAAATTTATCTATATATCTACCTGTGTGTGTATATGTCTGTATATCTACCTGTCTGTCTATATGTATGTATATCTACCTGTCTGTCTACATATATCTACCTGTCTGTCTATATATATATATCTACCTGTCTGTCTATATGTCTATATATCTACCTGTCTGTCTATATATATGTATCTACCTGTCTGTCTATATATATATATATCTACCTGTCTGTCTATATGTCTATATATCTACCTGTCTGTCTATATATATATATCTACCTGTCTGTCTATATATATATATATCTACCTGTCTGTCTATATATATATATAACTACCTGTCTGTCTATATGTCTATATATCTACCTGTCTGTCTATATATATATATATCTACCTGTCTGTCTATATATATATATATCTACCTGTCTGTCTATATATATATATATACATATCTACCTGTCTGTCTATATATATATATCTACCTGTCTGTCTATATATATATATATCTACCTGTCTGTCTATATATATATATATCTACCTGTCTGTCTATATATCTACCTGTCTGTCTATATATATATCTACCTGTCTGTCTATATATCTACCTGTCTGTCTATATATATATATATCTACCTGTCTGTCTATATGTCTATATATCTACCTGTCTGTCTATATGTCTATATATCTACCTGTCTGTCTATATATCTACCTGTCTGTCTATATATCTACCTGTCTGTCTATATATATATATATATATCTACCTGTCAGTCTATATATATCTACCTGTCTGTCTATATATATATATATACATATCTACCTGTCTGTCTATATATATATATCTACCTGTCTGTCTATATATATATATATCTACCTGTCTGTCTATATATATATATATCTACCTGTCTGTCTATATATCTACCTGTCTGTCTATATATATATCTACCTGTCTGTCTATATATCTACCTGTCTGTCTATATATATATATATCTACCTGTCTGTCTATATGTCTATATATCTACCTGTCTGTCTATATGTCTATATATCTACCTGTCTGTCTATATATCTACCTGTCTGTCTATATATCTACCTGTCTGTCTATATATATATATATATATCTACCTGTCTGTCTATATATATCTACCTGTCTGTCTATATATCTACCTGTCTGTCTATATATATATATATATATCTACCTGTCAGTCTATATATATATATCTACCTGTCTGTCTATATATCTACCTGTCTGTCTATATATATATATCTACCTGTCTGTCTATATATATATATATCTACCTGTCTGTCTATATATCTACCTGTCTGTCTATATATATATATCTACCTGTCTGTCTATATATATATATATCTACCTGTCTGTCTATATATATATATCTACCTGTCTGTCTATATATATATATCTACCTGTCTGTCTATATATATATATCTACCTGTCTGTCTATATATATATATCTACCTGTCTGTCTATATATATATATATATCTACCTGTCTGTCTATATATATATATATCTACCTGTCTGTCTATATATATATAACTACCTGTCTGTCTATATGTCTATATATCTACCTGTCTGTCTATATATATATATATCTACCTGTCTGTCTATATGTCTATATATCTACCTGTCTGTCTATATATATATATATATATATATATCTACCTGTCTGTCTATATGTCTATATATCTACCTGTCTGTATATATATATATATCTACCTGTCTGTCTATATATATATATCTACCTGTCTGTCTATATATATATATCTACCTGTCTGTCTATATATCTACCTGTCTGTCTATATATATATATCTACCTGTCTGTCTATATATCTACCTGTGTGTCTATATATATATATATAACTACCTGTCTGTCTATATATCTACCTGTCTGTCTATATATATGTATCTACCTGTCTGTCTATATATATATATATATATATCTACCTGTCTGTCTATATATATATATATAACTACCTGTCTGTCTATATATATATATAACTACCTGTCTGTCTATATGTCTATATATCTACCTGTCTGTCTATATATATATATCTACCTGTCTGTATATATATATATATCTACCTGTCTGTCTATATATATATATCTACCTGTCTGTCTATATATATATATATCTACCTGTCTGTCTATATGTCTATATATCTACCTGTCTGTCTATATATCTACCTTTCTCTCTATATATATATATATCTACCTGTCTGTCTATATATCTACCTGTCTGTCTATATATCTACCTGTCTGTCTATATATCTACCTGTCTGTCTATATATCGATGGTCTTCCTTACGAATTATATCTAGCTATGCCGGACTTGTTCCCCGATCTCCTCGAGGCGGTCTACTGCAACTGGCAACAGAACGGGAGAATTCCCTGTACTGTGACCAAGGGCGTAGTCACGCTAGTGAGGAAGGACGAGAACAAGGGGGACGAAATAAGTAACTTCAGGCCCATAACACTGCCAAATACAGAGTTACAGATTTTGGCCAAGGTGCTAGCAAAGAGGTTGGCGCTTGTCGTGGGCAACCTGGTGGGAGATGCGCAGACATGCGCTATCCCGTCCAGGTCCATCCATGACAACCTCCACCTCATGCGATACATCATAGAGAGGGTTGGGAACGAATCCGGCTTTGGTGGGGCTCTGATCAACTTGGATCAATCTAAGGCGTTCGATAGGGTCGACCATGGTTACCTGGATGCGGTGCTAGCGGCGGCAGGCTTCGGACCCGTTTTCAGGGGCTGGATCACTGCTATGCACAGCAGCCGCATCTGCTCTAGGGTCAAGGTGAACGGCTACCTCTCGGAGCCGTTCAAAATCGCGCGGTCCATCCGACAAGGGTGCCCTCTCTCCTCCCTTCTGTATGTGTTGACTCTCGAGCCACTACTGCGGAAGTTGGAGTTGTTGCAGGGCATCCCTTTGGAACCGGGATTGCGGAAAGCGGTGTCGGCCTACGCCGATGACGTGACAGTAATGGTGTCGATGGCCTCCGAAATCGAGGCGGTCGGCACCTTACTGGAGGAGTACGAAAAGTTCACAGGGGCTAAGCTGAACCGGGACAAGTCGATCGGTTTGCAACTCGGCACGTGGAGGGGCAGACCGATGCCCTCCGATAGCGTCGTCGGACGCTGGACGGAGGGCCCGGTGAAGTTGCTCGGGGTCTGGTTCGGACCGGACCTCCAGGTGGAGAAAAACTGGGCGGAGGTTACGAACAGGGTGTTTGCACTGACCCAGAAGTGGGCCAGTTGCAAACTATCCCTGAAAGGTCGGGCGGAGGTGGCGAACACCTACATAGCGTCCGTCATCTACTACCGCCTGACCGTAGTGCCCTGCCCAAGGGAAACCCTCACCAAGATGGAGCGCGCGCTCTTCCAATTCCTTTGGAAGAGGCGGGCTCCTATGGTGAGGAGATCCATCTGCTGTCAACACCCTTCGAAAGGAGGGCTGGGGATGCCGTGGCTAATGATGCGTAAACACGCATTAAGGCTACGGCACCTCTACGTATTCCTCACCGGACAACCGGTGTGGGCCTCGTTTGTGAGACGAACCTTTCCCAGACTCGTCTCACTCACCGAGCTGCAATCCTGGGTCAAGCAAAGACCGAGAAAACTGGGCGCCTGGCACACTGAGTGTGCCCAGGCGCTCACCGCCCTCTGGCAGGCGGATCCGGTTATCAGTGGAGACTCCACCGCAACATTCTATAGAGGGCTGGTACGCAGCAGGTGCGACGACGCCCTCGGAGAAGCCCTAGACATGGAGGAGGACGAACTGGCCAGCCTGTTCGGTAGGACATTCAGCCCGGGACCTATGGACAACTTCCAGAAATCCCTGGCCTGGCAGTGCTACCGAGGGGCTTTACCCGTTCGAGAAAGGCTCTACAGACACGGGCGCCCGGGTAGGGACCCCGCCAAAAAGATCTGTCCCAGATGCGTGTGCGACGAGGAAACCGTTGCACACGCATTGGTACACTGCTCGGGCGTAGCCGATCTGTGGGGCTATGTCGAACAACTGCTGTCAAGGGTGGGACCGATCCGGTTGACCACCGAGTCTATTGTAATGATCAAGCCGCCTCCCCCCTTCAAAGATGAAGCAGAGGCGGTGTTTCTGTGCGTAATAGCCATGGCGAAAGAGGTTGTATGGTGGACGCGTCTGAAAGGACTGAGGTCAGGCACCTTTCTCTCTGGCCAACAACTGGTCCGTTTCTTCCGATATCATTTCGGAAGAAGGATCAGGATGGAGAGAGAGGTGCTGCACCCCAGCCGTTTCTATGAAAGATGGGTGAAAGTGGCGAGAATGGCCCGTGTGAATGGGCCTTCACTCTACATCAGACTATAGGTGAGGAAGATGAAAGACCAAGGGAGCACCCCTACTCTGTGCTCCTGAGGAGAAGGGTTGCACACTTTTTTCGGGGGTGTGTGCGACCCCCCAAGGCGCCTCCTCTCTATTGAGGATTTTGTTAAAAATTTTATTTTTTGTTATATCTTATTTTATTTTTATATTTTGTTATTGCCTCCTCCTTATTGAGGACGCCTTTTTGTGTAAACTCCCCCCTTTGTACTTGTCCCACTTTTGATGCCCTAGTGGCAAATAAAAGAAACATATATGTCTATATATCTACCTGTCTGTATATATATATATATCTACCTGTCTGTCTATATATATATATCTACCTGTCTGTCTATATATATATATCTACCTGTCTGTCTATATATCTACCTGTGTGTCTATATATATATATATCTACCTGTCTGTCTATATATATATATCTACCTGTCGGTCTATATATATATATCTACCTGTCTGTCTATATATATATATCTACCTGTCTGTCTACATATCTACCTGTCTGTCTATATATCTACCTGTCTGTCTATATGTCTATATATCTACCTGTCTGTCTATATGTATATATATCTACCTGTCTGTCTATATATATATATATCTACCTGTCTATCTATATATATATATATATATATATATATATATATATATATATATATATATATATATATATATATATATATCTACCTGTCTGTCTATATATATATATATCTACCTGTCTGTCTATATATCTACCTGTCTGTCTATATATATATATCTACGTGTCTGTCTATATATATATATATATCTCTACCTGTCTATCTATATATCTACCTGTCTGTCTATATATATATATATATATCTACCTGTCTGTCTATATGTATATATATCTACCTGTCTATCTATATATATATATCTACCTGTCTGTCTATATGTCTATATATCTACCTGTCTGTCTATATATATATATCTACCTGTCTGTCTATATGTCTATATATCTACCTGTCTGTCTATATGTCTATATGTCTATATATCTACCTGTCTGTCTAGGTGTCTGTATATCTACCTGACTGTCTATATGTCTCTCTAGCTGTCTATATGTCTATATGTCTATATGTCTGTCTGTATGTCTATATGTCTGTATGTCTGTCTATATGTCTGTCTATATGTCTATATATCTGTATGTCTGTCTATATGTCTATATGTCTGTATGTCTATATGTCTATATGTCTATATGTCTGTATGTCTGTCTGTATGTCTATATGTCTATATGTCTATATGTCTGTATGTCTGTCTATATGTCTGTATGTCTGTCTATATGTCTATATGTCTATATGTCTATATGTCTGTATGTCTGTCTATATGTCTGTATGTCTGTCTATATGTCTATATGTCTATATGTATGTCTATATGTCTATATGTCTGTATGTCTATATGTCTATATGTCTATATGTCTGTATGTCTGTCTGTATGTCTATATGTCTATATGTCTATATGTCTGTATGTCTGTCTATATGTCTATATGTCTGTCTATATGCCTGTATGTCTGTCTATATGTCTGTCTGTATGTCTGTCTGTCTGTATGTCTGTCTGTCTGTCTGTCTGAGGATAGTAGACGTGTGTCATATCGCTCTGTGATTTGGATTTTTACCTGCTATTTTTGTGAGTGGAATTTTTTGAATTCTTTTGTATAATTAACTGTAACCCCTAGTCTGGGACTCTAGACGTCGGGTAAATATATTTTCACCCCTTTTGGGGTGAAAAATAAATATTTGAGAAATGTTTATCGATATCGTTGATAACGATATCGTCGAAAACGATATCGCCATATTGGAAGCGAACGCCACGCCGACCAAAAAAACAAGCGGGAAAGAGGGAACAACAGTTCAAACTGTTGAACAACCCCTCCTCTCCAATGAAAAAAAGAATTTCAATTCAAATGAAAAAATTAATTTTGAAGAAAAAAATAGCACCACAAATAAGGAAACCAACAACATTACAACAACAAACAAAGACAAAATTTCTTTTGCCCAAACACTTAGGAGAGCCACGGAATACAAAGCCATTGACATCACGAACGCCAAGGAAAATTTGCTAGAGGCTAGAAAATACGTATCTTTTGGGGAGGATGGTTCTTTTACGATCAACTCCCCAGAAGAAGTGCGTGAACAGATTTACAAGAATACCGTAAGCTACAGAACCATAACCAACGAAACGAGAAAGCCAGCGCAATTGACCGAAAGTCAAATCGAGCTGGTTCTGAAAGAAATTAAAAATGACATACTCTTTATTCAAAGAGGAAAGCTGTATGCCAGCATTATGGTCCGAATGAAGGACGAAATGCTGGCTCAGAAATATTCGGTGGCACCTATAGTGTCACCACATTACACCTTCTTCCCCACATATAAAGGAAGAAGAACACAAAGGATAAGAATGTGGAGCCCTACGCCAGAAATTAACATCTGGTCCGTCCTAACAGGATTTACCGACCTAGGTAAGGACATACTAATTTCAGCAGGGGAGTCCACCAGTGGACTGTTCGGGGGGAAAAGTCTGGAGGTTCTCTTACAGATGACACCTGAGAGAATCTCCGGAATACCCGACCGAGTGCTACTGGATGGGCGAACCTACATAAATATCACAGTGGAAGGCAGGAGACCCTCATGTTACCACTGCGCTGGCAGAGGTCACCTGAGGACGGCCTGCCCTCTACTAACAACAAAAAAACCACTGCTACAAACACCACAACAACAACAAAAACAACCAGCACCACCATCACAAAAACAACAAAATACACTACCATCACCACCAGAACAACAAAAACCAACAACACCACCACAACAACAACAACATCAACAACAGCTCAAGAAAACAACCCAAAACACGGTCCCACCCAGCCCCACCCCACAGAACACAAATACAAAAACAGTTCATACACAACCCGGAGATATACCCCTCCCCTCCAATACGGAAGAGGAGCTCATATCGTCGGAAGACGAGGGGGCTCCCTTCCAAAAAGTGAAAAGAAAAAAACGTACACACACCACAACAACAAAAATAACCCCACCTGACAACACAACACAGACAATAAAACGCAAACTCACTCAACAACAACAAGCAAAAACAAACACAACAACACAAAAACTCTACACATACATAAACAAAAACAATGAAAACCTAACTTTAAAAATAGAAACCAACCCTTCGATACAAACCGAAGGGCCGAATTTCGTAACGGCAATGGGGCTCCCTAACCTGAAAATGGTGAAAATCCCACTTGACATTTTTAAAACTTTAAAAGACATGTACCCTGAGGACGTGGGCCCACCCTGCACCAGGCCACTCAACCGCGTCCTCCTGAAAGGTTTTCCCCTCCCCTCCTCAAACACCCACACAACTCCAAAGATCCCAACCCCTCCACACACCAATACCCCCACACCACCACAAACCACCACCCCACCCATCAACCCCGCCACCAGCCCCATGGAAACTGAGCGACCCGAACCCCGGGACGCAGAGAGGTAAGTGCCTCTTTCTTTGCCACCAACATGGCTGTCTTAAGAGTGGGTTGTCTAAATGCGCGTGGCCTGGGCTCACCTTGGAAGCAAGCTAAACTTCTAAGTGACCTCAGGTCACAATGTGTAAATGTGATGGTTATTTGCGAGGCCCGGATCAGCAGCATGCGACAGCTAACCCCCACCTTTGATGACTTTGAGATGCACGCATCTCTCTGTCAGCCCGGAGGTGGGGGTGGGGTTGTCGTTCTGCTGCAAAAACATCTGGGTCTCGCTACACAGACGGTACACTTGGACCCGGAGGGTCGACTCGTGGTTCTGGACCTTGGCAATGGCGAAGGCGAAGCTTTTAGGCTTGTCGCCGTATACGCCCCTTTTGGGGCAATGCGGTCGGACTTCTTCCATCGTCTGGAGACTTTTCTAGGGACGTCCCGCTCCTTGCTTTTAGTGGGGGACTGGAATGGTATCCTAGATGCACGTTGGGACTATGTAGGGGCATGTCCCGATAGAGGGGGGTGTAACAGCCTTAAGGGGTTAATCGGCCGATTCGACCTGGCCGATAGATACCGACTAGATTTTCCGACTGTACCAACCTGGACCTGGTCAAATAACAGTGGTCAATCTAGATCGTACCTAGATAGGTTCTTAGTTAGAATTAAGGATAGGGACTTTTTAAGTTGTCCAGAAATGCTCATGGTGGGCTATTCAGACCACAAGTTAGTGACCTGCGTAGTCCACCTTGATAGAACGCATAGGCAGGGGCCCGGTTACTGGAAGCTCAACTTGTCCTTACCGGCAAGTAGAGCTTACAGGGACCGGATTAGAACCTTAGTTAAGGAGCAGTTGACGGGCGCCATCGTCAACAACAGGTGGTGGGGCTCTCTAAAAAGAGAGATTAGAGTAGTTTCAATAGGAGTTAGTAAGGAGTTAGCCTCAGATAGAAATAGGAAGGAAAGGGAGTTGGTAGTTAATGTTGAAGAGGCAATGAGAAGCGGCAACGTGGCCAGAGTGCAAGCGTCGAGAACGGTCTTGAACCAGTTCTTCGACGCGAAACACGAAGGCTGCGTTGTCCGAAGCAAAATACGTGCTCTGGGAAACGAGGGGACCAAAGCTGTTAGCTGGGCCCGCGTGACAGAAGCGAAAAGTGGGATTAAATCCACTATCCGGTCTTTGCGAGACCAGGATGGACGGCTGATCCTTGAACCTAAGCAAATGTGCGAGGCCTTTCAAAGGCACTTTGCCCAATTGTTCGGGAGGGGCGGGGAGCCGGTTGGAGATGTGGATTTCGGTCCATACCTCGACGGCCTGCCGCGTCTTTCGGACGGGGAGGCGAGGTCCTGCGACGGGCCGATCTCAGCTGCTGAAATAGGGGACGTGCTGAGCCTATGCGGCAAACGCAAATCTCCAGGACTCGATGGTCTGCCCTACGAACTATATATTAATATGCCGGACTTGTTCCCCGATCTCCTCGAGGCGGTCTACTGCAACTGGCAACAGAACGGGAGAATTCCCTGTTCTGTGACCAAGGGCGTAGTCTCGCTAGTGAGGAAGGACGAGAACAAGGGGGATGACATTAGTAATTTTAGGCCCATAACTCTGCTAAATGCAGAGTTAAAGATTTTGGCGAAGGTGTTAGCGAAGAGGTTGGCGCTTGTCGTGGGGGGCCTGGTGGGAGATGCGCAGACATGCGCTATCCCGTCCAGGTCCATCCACGACAACCTCCACCTCATGCGATACATCATAGAGAGGGTTGGGAACGAACCCGGCTTTGGTGGAGCCCTGATAAATTTAGATCAGTCTAAAGCGTTCGATAGGGTGGACCATGGTTACCTGGATGCGGTGCTAGCGGCGGCTGGGTTCGGACCCGTTTTCAGGGGCTGGATCACTGCCATGCACAGCAGCCGCATCTGCTCTAGAATCAAGGTGAACGGCTACCTTTCGGAGCCGTTCGAAATCACCCGCTCCATCCGACAGGGGTGCCCTCTCTCCTCCCTTCTGTATGTATTGACTCTCGAGCCATTACTGCGGAAGTTGGAGTTGTTGCAGGGCATCCCTTTGGAACCGGGATTGCGCAAAGCGGTGTCGGCCTACGCCGATGACGTAACAGTAATGGTGTCGACCGCCTCGGAAATCGAGGCAATCGGCACCTTACTAGAGGAGTACGAAAGGTTGACAGGGGCTAAGCTGAACCGGGACAAGTCAGTCGCTTTGCAACTCGGCGAGTGGAGGGGCAAAGCGATGTCGTGCGACGGTATCGTCGGACGGTGGACGGAGGGCCCGGTGAAGTTGCTTGGGGTCTGGTTCGGACCGGACCTCCAGGTGGAGAAAAACTGGGGTGAGGTGACGAATAGGGTGTTTGCACTGACCCAGAAGTGGGCCGAGTGCAAACTATCCCTAAAAGGTCGGGCGGAGGTGGCGAACGCTTACATAGCGTCCGTCATCTATTACCGCTTGACTGTCGTGCCTTGCCCGGGTGAGATCCTCGTCAAAATGGAGCGCGCCCTCTTTTATTTCCTTTGGAAGAAGAGGTCTCCTCTAGTGAGGAGATCCATCTGCTGTCAACACCCTTTGAAAGGAGGGCTGGGGATGCCGTGGCTAAAAATGCGTAAACACGCATTGAGGCTAAGGCACCTCCACGTATTCCTCACCGGTCAACCGGTGTGGGCCCCGTTTGTGAGGCGAGCCTTCCCGAGGCTCGTCTCGCTCACCGAGCTGCAGTCCTGGGTGAAGCAAAGACCGAGAAAACTGGGCGACTGGCACACCGAGTGTGCCCAGGCGCTCACGGCTCTCTGGCAGGCGGACCCGGCTATCGACGGAGACTCCACCTCGTCATTCTATAGAGGGCTGGTGGTTAGCGGGTGCGACGACGCCCTCGGAGAAGCCCTAGGCATGGAGGAGGACGAACTGGCCAGTCTATTCGGTAGGACTTTCGGCCCGGGACCTATGGACAACTTCCAGAAGTCCTTGGCCTGGCAGTGCTACCGAGGGGCTCTGCCCGTTCGGGATAAGCTCTACAGACACGGGCGCCCGGGTAGGGACCCCTCGAAAAAGATCTGTCCCAGATGCGTGCGCGACGAGGAAACCGTCGCGCACGCATTGGTGCACTGCCCGGGCGTTGCCGATCTGTGGGGCTATGTTGAACAACTGCTGTCACGGGTGGGACCAATTAGGTTGACCACCGAGTCCATTGTAACGATCAAGCCGCCTCCCCCCTTCAAAAATGAAGGAGAGGCGGTCTTCCTCTGTGTAATAGCCATGGTAAAAGAGGCTATATGGTGGACGCGTCTGAAAGGGCTGAGGTCGGACACCATTCTCTCCGGCCAACAACTGGTCCTTTTCTTCCGATACCATTTCGGAAGAAGGATCAGGATGGAGAGAGAGGTGCTCCACTCCAGCCAGTTTTATGAAAGGTGGGTGAAAGTTGCGAGAATGGCCCGTGTGAATGGGCCTTCTCTCTACCTCAGCCTGTAGGTGGAACAGAAAGAAGGGAGCACTCTCTCTTTGTGCTCCCGTGGAGAAGGGTCGCACACTTTTTTTCGGGGGTGTGTGTGACCCCAAAACGATCCCTCCCTATTGAGGACCTTCTTGTTATTATTTTGTTTGTTATATTTTTCTTACTCGATTTTTATGTAAACTCCCCCCACCCATGTACATGTCCCTTTCTTTTGTGCCCTAGTGGCAAATAAACAGAAATTTGTCTGTCTGTATGTCTATATGTCTGTCTATATGTCTGTTTATATGTCTATATGTCTATATGTCTATATGTCTGTCTATATGTCTATATGTCTGTCTATATGTCTATATGTCTATATGTCTTTATGTCTGTCTATATGTCTATATGTCTGTCTATATGTCTATATGTCTGTCTATATGTCTGTATGTCTGTCTGTATGTCTGTCTGTATGTCTGTCTGTCTGTATGTCTATATGTCTGTCTGTCTGTATGTCTATATGTCTGTCTATATGTCTGTCTATATGTCTGTCTATATGTCTATATATCTACCTGTCTGTCTATATGTATATATATCTACCTGTCTGTCTATATATATATATATCTACCTGTCTGTCTATATGTCTATATATCTACCTGTCTGTCTATATGTCTATATGTCTATATATCTACCTGTCTGTCTATATATCTACCTGTCTCTATATATATATGTATATATCTACCTGTCTGTCTATGTGTCTGTATATCTACCTGTCTGTCTATATGTCTCTCTAGCTGTCTATATGTCTATATGTCTATATGTCTATATGTCTGTCTGTATGTCTATATGTCTGTATGTCTGTCTATATGTCTATATGTCTGTCTATATGTCTATATGTCTGTCTATATGTCTGTATGTCTGTCTATATGTCTATATGTCTATATGTGTGTCTATATGTCTATATGTCTGTATGTCTATATGTCTATATGTCTGTATGTCTGTCTATATGTCTATATGTCTGTCTATATGTCTGTATGTCTGTCTATATGTCTGTATGTCTGTCTGTATGTCTATATGTCTGTCTATATGTCTGTCTATATGTCTATATGTCTATATGTCTATATGTCTATATGTCTGTCTATATGTCTATATGTCTGTCTATATGTCTATATGTCTGTCTATATGTCTATATGTCTATATGTCTATATGTCTGTCTATATGTCTATATGTCTGTCTATATGTCTATATGTCTGTCTATATGTCTGTATGTCTATATGTCTGTCTATATGTCTATATGTCTGTCTATATGTCTGTCTATATGTCTGTTTATATGTCTATATGTCTGTCTATATGTCTATATGTCTGTCTATATGTCTATATGTCTGTATGTCTGTATGTCTGTCTATATGTCTGTCTATATGTCTGTATGTCTGTATGTCTGTCTATATGTCTGTCTATATGTCTGTATGTCTGTATGTCTGTATGTCTGTCTATATGTCTATATGTCTGTATGTCTGTCTGTATGTCTATATGTCTATATGTCTATATGTCTATATGTCTGTATGTCTGTCTATATGTCTATATGTCTATATGTCTATATGTCTATATGTCTGTCTATATGTCTATATGTCTGTCTATATGTCTATATGTCTATATGTCTACATGTCTATATGTCTGTATGTCTGTCTATATGTCTATAGGTTTGTCGGTTTGTATATCTTATTTGTGTATTGTATGCTTGTTTTTCTGACTGTCGATGCTTCTCTCTTCCTGTTTGTCCGCCTCTCAATAGACTAACGTATCTGTCAGCTAATATGTCTATCTGTCTATCTGTCTGCATGCCTCTCTATTATTCTGTCTGTTTGATTTTTTACCATATATGTGTATGCCTGTCTATTTGTCTATTTATCTGCGTGTATATTTATCAGTTTGTGTATTTATCTGCCTCTGTAATTGTCTATCTACCTATTTGTCTGTTCCTCAAAATGATGATTAAAAGCTTTAAAAAGTTCATAGGCTGATTATGAAGGAGTGATGCTAGAGCTGTTAAATATTACATGCATTAATTTTAATTATTCTTATTAATAACTGCATTGTTTCTTTCCGGGAAGTATGTTGAAAAATAAACCTCATTTGGTTCTCCGAAGATCAAAAAATGTCTACATGATTGATTTCATATTAAACCGATGCGACTTGATGCGACTTGAGTGATGTTTGTAATTTGCGCGCCATGCATAATGCAGAATGCAGACCATAAGATGGTACAGGCAAGTTTAAGTTATATGTTCGAAAAAAGACTCGTATGTGTGGGATCAAAACACTGAAGCGTATTGATTTTGAAAGCTAAAAGAGGCAGATGTATGGGAAGCTTTAAATAAAAGAATTGATAGTCTTGATTTCTATGGAATGTGGGAAACCTTTGGGGATCACGTGTACGCAGCAGGAACAGAAGATCTTGGATTCAGAGTGAAAAAAAAAAACATAATGTCTTCTTTAATGGTAATGATCAAGCTATCAGTCAGCTACTGAAAAGAAAGCATGCTCTTCAAGAAAAGGTTCTGGGAGAGTGCCCGGCAAACCAACCTATTATTGAAAATGTAAAACTACCTTACAGCCTGAACTGAGAAGGCTTTAAAATGATTGACGTTTAAGGATCTCTTCAGACATTCAAAGCGCTTATAACGCAAAGGATTCAAAATTGTTCTGTGATCTTTTGCGCGAATGACTCAACAACTTCGTCTATTGTTCCTATGAGGTCCAAAGGCAACACTGCTTTCATTGCGGAACCGGAGGAAATCCTGAAACGCTAGCAATAGCACTTCACTGATTTATTTGATAATCCATCGTTAGTTGATCATGATGTGATAGATAACATTCCTCAATGTACTGTGGATTCCAGAATGGATCGTTTGCCGGCTTATGATGAAGTAAAACTGGCTATCAACTAGATTAACACTGGTAAAGCGCCTGAGTCAGATAGACTCCCTGTGGAACTGTTAATGGATGATATTGAGAACGTAACACAAACAATATTCCATCGCATCACAAAGTGCTGGGCACATACTGCATCCTGTCGTCTTCGAATCCGGTTTGGGTTTAAGATGGAGATTCATCTAGTCACAAAAATTCGAATCTACCGAGCGATCGTTCACACCATCGAACTTTGTGGCTGTGATATGTTACTAATGAAAACGGCGGACCTTGTCCAAGATTTTAGTGTTCCGCCTTTGCCTTCTTCGAAACCTCTGTATTCGTGATTTGGATTTTTTGTCAAACAAAAGTTAGTCGTTGTTGCCATATTGAGTCCCTTAATAACCCCCTGCTCTAAAGGTGCCCCTGTTTAGTCTGGTCATGTGTTCCGTCGTTCACGAGGTGAACTCATCCGCGACGCTGCCGCGTTAAAAACATCTCGGGATGGCGTTAATGGTAGGATAGACAGCTGAAAACATAGACAAAAACTATTAAATCAGATCTTCAATTGGTATCTGGCTCTCATATATGATGTGCGCCATTGGAATTGTGACTGCTTGACGTTCTACATTCGAGCGTGATCGGCGTGTGATCGATATGCTGTGGATCTACTTGTTGCATCTGGCTCGAGCCAACTTAGGTAAACGCTGGCATAATTACAATTACAACTAATATACCTGTATGATATAATTTTCATTCTAAACCATTCCAACCTGTGCTTTCAAAATTATATGAATGATTTATCCCGGGGTTTTACTCAAAGTATATTTTAGAAAGAAACATTTTTACTTAACAACTCGAATGGAAAACCATTGAAAGTACATATGCAAATATATGTGTGTGTGTGTGTATGTGTGTGTATGTGTGTGTGTGTGTGTGTGTGTGTGTGTGTGTGTGTGTGTGTGTGTGTGTGTGTGTGTTGTTTGTGTATGTATGTGTGTTTGTGCGTGTTGTATGCGTATGTGTATATATATGTGTGTATAGTCATACTATATGTTTACAAAAATCAACCTTGAGTCAATGATGGAGCCCCTATTACCTACAGGAAATAGCACCCAAATCTCAAATAAGGAAATGTCACATTGCATAATATAGTTCTAGATAGACCGCTAATAAATGGAGTGTTAGGGCCGAAATGCCTTCCATCATAGGTTTACTCGATCATCTAAGCAGCAATTAACAACGTGTTTAATAACAAATGATCTTGGTTAAGCTGTCATTCTTTTAAATCCATTTGCTATTTCATTTTTGTTTTTTGTTTTATTCTGGTTTTTTTTGTGGAACCAAATGTGTCCATTTCAAATAGCAAAAAATATTCACAAAACCTATGAAGTAATGGTATATACGCCATTAATAAAAAGTAATGTGATTTGTAGGTGTGAGTAATATATATATATATATGTATACACACACACACACACACACACACACACACACACACACACACACACACATGTATGTATATATATATATATATATTGGAATAAATGCTCTGAAATAGCGATATATATGTGAATATAGACATAGAATATTCGAAAATATTCTGTATGTTTATAATAAACATTTTGAAGACCTAATCGCTATAGAATAGAATACGTCACGTATTACAATTAGATTCTCGATAAAAGCAAGGGAAGTAATCTACGCGTTTCATTCTTGTTAGAAATCATCAGGACTACATATCCAGTGCTTTTATCGAGAATGACACAGCTAGAGACTTATAGAATACTTAGCTGTGTACAGGAACTGGTTTGAAAGAGCGGTTGCCGGTCCGGCAGAAATTAGAAATTGGAATAAATGCTCTGAAATAGCGATATATATGTGAATATAGACATAGAATATTCGAAAATATTCTGTATGTTTATAATAAACATTTTGAAGACCTAATCGCTATAGAATAGAATACGTCACGTATTACAATTAGATTCTCGATAAAAGCAAGGGAAGTAATCTACGCGTTTCATTCTTGTTAGAAATCATCAGGACTACATATCCAGTGCTTTTATCGAGAATGACACAGCTAGAGACTTATAGAATACTTAGCTGTGTACAGGAACTGGTTTGAAAGAGCGGTTGCCGGTCCGGCAGAAATTAGAAATTGGAATAAATGCTCTGAAATAGCGATATATATGTGAATATAGACATAGAATATTCGAAAATATTCTGTATGTTTATAATAAACATTTTGAAGACCTAATCGCTATAGAATAGAATACGTCACGTATTACAATTAGATTCTCGATAAAAGCAAGGGAAGTAATCTACGCGTTTCATTCTTGCTTTTATCGAGAATCTAATTGTAATACGTGACGTATTCTATTCTATAGCGATTAGGTCTTCAAAATGTTTATTATAAACATACATGAATATTTTCGAATATTCTATGTCTATATTCACATATATATCGCTATTTCAGAGCATTTATTCCAATTTCTAATTTCTGCCGGACCGGCAACCGCTCTTTCAAACCAGTTCCTGTACACAGCTAAGTATTCTATAAGTCTCTAGCTGTGTCATTCTCGATAAAAGCACTGGATATGTAGTCCTGATGATTTCTAACAAGAATGAAACGCGTAGATTACTTCCCTTGCTTTTATCGAGAATCTAATTGTAATACGTGACGTATTCTATTCTATAGCGATTAGGTCTTCAAAATGTTTATTATAAACATACAGAATATTTTCGAATATTCTATGTCTATATATATATATATATATATATATATATATATATATATATATATATAAATGAAGCTCTACATGGCTGAATACAGTAAATGTAATCTGAGTTTTTCGAATATTAATAATAACGGTCGATTCGTTCGCATGCCAACACAAGAACAAGAATGAAGTGTTCATTCTACTGACATGGCTATACAATTGAGGGTTGTTTGCATAATTGCAAACGAATCGAATGTTATTATTAAAATTCGAAAAACTCAGATTACATTTATTGTATTCAGCCATGTAGAGCGAAATTTTCTTTTTTATTTGAATTTGGCAAAGCCGGCCATTTATCGCTCGTATACAGGAAACTGACTGGCCAGTCTGCTGATATGCAAATTTGGCTGATCAGTGGATCTGCTAATATGCAGATGTGACTGATCAGCCAGTCTGCTAATATGCAAATCAGGCCGATCAGTCACTGTGTATTTTTGAAAATAGCATATATTTTCACTAGCTCTGACAGTTTGGCAGGTGAACAGTGAGCTGTACTGATGAAGGGTGATACCCAGAAACATAGTGTCTGTAGTTCTGTTCACATGCCAACACAAGAGCAAGAATGAAGTGTTCATTCTACTGACATGGCTATAAAATTGAGGCTTGTTTGCATAATTGCAAACGAATTGAATGTTATTATTTATATTCGAAAAACTCAGATTACATTTATATATATATATATGTACATACACCCCCCCCCCTCCACACACACACACATATATATATATATATATACTTTGGGAGGAAATATTGTTGTAATAATATTTCCAGAAATAATAACACAGCACACTCACTGTTTGGTTGGTTTTCGTTTCTGTATCTTTTATATCTCAATAGTTAATTCATTTGGCCATCAATGTTTATCATTGATTGACCAACGGTCAAAAGTACAGATATAAATACATATATATAGTCTAATAAAGTTCTTTTGTTGCACATCTGCAACATCATCAGTGGTACTATTATGTTTCCCCTGCTGTATTGTATGTATTGTTGTGTCTACGCCATTTTTATATTTCGACACACGATTTCATATCAAAAACCTTGCAAAACATATATATATATACAATTAATATAACTTCTGCATATATATATATATATATAATTGTTTCTACTTTTGGCACAAGGCCAGCAATTACCCAGTACATTACTGGTACTTTATTTTATCGACCCCATAAGGATGAAAGGCAAAGTTAACCTCGGCGGGATTTGAACTCAGAATGGCAAGGGCCGTAACTCCATGCGTCAAAGCATGGCGTCCGACCCTCTACCGATACTATAATATCCTCTAGAAAACTGGATAACTATTTATTATTGAGACGGAACCAACCACTTTAATTTTTAATGGCATAATATGCAATAGTGCTAAGAAAACAAAACAGTTACAACCAAATCTTAAATTACACGAAATATATTCTTTAGCACATATTTATTGTTTATATATTATGTTTATCTTTTTTCTCAAAGCCATCAATAATAAAAAGAAAAAGATATACCACTGAAAAAATAATTTTAAAAAACATAGTGTAGCAGCCATTTTGTCGGCTTATTATTACAATATTAAATAACTAATAAATCTTATGATTCAGAATTTCCATTCAAAATAGAGAAAATATTCAAGATTAACAGCTACAAACGTCAATTCGTCTTGCTGTTTTTATTTATGAAACAACAACTAGCTTAAAATACAGCAGCCTGAAATTAATATGATTTATAAGTTCCATTGACCAAATCATAGGGGCTTCTTACAGGCGAATCTTGGAGTCTGTGCTTAATCAATGTCTTACAATCTTCCCTTGAGACACACCATATTGCTCAGTTATGCAGTTAAAAACTAGCTTCGCCTCACAAAGAGAAGAATTGTGATTAAAGCTATTAACTTTTATTTTCGATTAGATACTTCCATAGCCTGTGGATGTTGATTGTTGCGGTAGACTTGTTTTGTAGGAAGGTAAGGAATAAACTGTTCCTACACATATACACCTACCTAGTTTCAACTATGGAAATACAATATTACAAAAGACGTTGTTTTTACGTCTGAAAAAGTTGATGCGTTAAAGGTATTATTTACTGGGACGAGAAACATAGGGGAGGGATGATGATAAAGTGGGAGTGGGGTGGGCTACGTGAATGGGGGGGGGATAATAAGAGGGGGGTGAAGTGGGACGTTGGCGGTACAGGATGAGGATAACAGTGGTAAAGAGGATGAAGACACAAGACAGAGGAGGGGGAGGGGCAGAGGGAGAGGAGGAATTTGACGATAATGGGGAGCAGATAGAGAAGAGTAAGGAAAGAAAGGGTAAAGTTGAAAGGGGATATAAAAGAAGTGGTAGAAGAAATGGGGAAATGAGAAAAGAGGAGTAATTCGACTGTAGTGTAGAGAAAATAAAGGAGGTGCAGTGGATAGGGAGGCATAGGAAGTGGGGTGAGAAGCTAAAGAGAAAGGGGAGGGTGGAGGAATAATTACTGGATAGTTAGGAGAAGGTAGAGGAGGTGGAGATGAGATAGGACAGGGGGAAGGTGTTGAGTAATTCGTTGTGCTTCTGAATTTTGTTTGATAGCTTTTGAGAAGATCCAGTTATGGGCAGCGGGGAGGGAGGGGGGGTCATCATGTTTCTATGTTTTGTGTCTATTTTTGAGGTGAGAGTATGAACGATCCCTTACCAATGGAGGATTTATCACCTTTCTTAGAAGATTGAAAAAAAAATGGGATAGAAAAAGACGGGGTGGGGTGGAGAAAGAGAGACAGAAAGAGAGAAAAGTGGAATTTATTTCTAACTGCAGAAATTATTCTCACGAATAGGTAAACTTATTTGAAATAAAATTAATTGGATGGAATATGAAAAGTGATTAAATTCGGCTCCGATTAATATATTTTGTTGAGCCTTTCGTTAGCTTGACATTTGAAAAAACTCCAGATTCTTGGTCCTCAGAAATATATAAATAAAAATATGTTTATCAATACAATTGACTTACACACACACACGCACGCACACACACACACACACACACACACACACACACACACACACACACACACACACACACACACACACAACACACACATACACACACACACACACACATACATAGTACAATCCATTAATGAAACAGGAAAAATATGTAAAACATTTTTAAAATTCTGCATCTAATAACTACATGTACATATGTACAGATACAAAGCATATACATATGCAGAGATATAACTCAAAACATCCACATCCACATATACAATAACATCCATACCTGCACACACATGCATACATATCTACACATGCATATATATCTACCTAGTTGATGTGTAAATTCCAATGAGAGAGTCCTGTGTCTATGTTAGAAACCGTCTCTCTCTCTCTATTGGTAAAAATTTGTGAAATTATAAAACCAGAAGAACATACATACATACATACATACATACATACATACATACATACATACATACATACATACATACATACTGGTCGAACCTGAAAATAAAAACTGCCACCAAATTAAAGCACAACCGGCCTGATATTGTTGTTTGGGACCACACATTGAAAACGTGTTCTGTTGTGGAGATCAGCTGCCCACTTGTTGTAAACGTTGTCAGAAAATTACAGGAGAAGGAGGACATCTACGGACCATTGATGAGGAGTTTACAAATCCAGTATACAAGATACACCTTTAGCTTCATACCCATCATTATTGGAGCTACGGTTTATATACCAACCCACTTGGACCAAAGTATGACTGAACTTGGATTTGCGGACAAAGAGCGCAGCTCCCTAATTCATAGTCTACAAATGGCTGCGATAGCTGGCACCTTCAAAATTTGCAAAATATTCTTGCGATTCAAGGGATGACAATTTCTTTTCTTTTACAACCTTGCCACCAGGAAGCTGGCTGGTCAAAAAAATATACTCGAAATTAAGAGAAAGAGATTACATACATACATGCATACATACATACATACATACATACATACATACATACATACATACATACATACATACATACATACATACATACATAGAAAAAAAGTCAAATCCTTCGTTTGTTTCATCTAAGACTGTTTCAGTCCCACATCTGAAAAGAGGGCATTAGCCCTGAAATATAAAACGATAATACACTTGGTAAAACATTACTTTATTTTGTTTTGTTTCATTCACCATCATTGCCCCTCGTATTTTCTACTGTATTTCTACTGTACCGGCTTTTGAAAAAAGAATTTATCGGTCATTTACTACACACACACACACACACATATATATATATATATATATATATATATATATATATATATATATATATCAGGGGCGAAGGGTGCGTGCATGCAACACATGCAGTGCATGCGTTATAGAATCTTGAGTTGAACAATTGCGTCGGTTGAAGCAACACACACACACACTAGATAACACTACATGCGGCTTTGATCGGGAGGGTCATTTAGAGGGAATTGGGGGGGGGGCTGCACAGCTCCACTTTCTGCCAAGGCGATTGGACTGCATGCCCTGCTTTCCAGGTTACCCTTCACCACTGATATCATTATCTATAAAAGGCAGATTGTTGTTATTGTGTGTGTGTGTGTGTAAGAATGTTGTAAATGGTCTAACTTAGGTCAACAACTATTTATTTATTTCAAACTCACCCACAATTACGGAAATAATCGATAAAACTAAATACATTACGCTTTACCCCTCTAATACAATCTGATACCTCTCTCTACTCCCCTTCAAATTCGATAAAACTACATATATGCTGCAACTTTCTCTTATACACGCTTAAACTTACAAACTTCCTTTAGGAACGCCAAAGAAAGAAGAGAGTGAGAGAGAGAGAGAGAGAGAGAGAGAGAGAGAGAGAGAGAGAGAGAGAGAGAGAGGGGAGAGAGAGAGAGAGAGAGAGAGATAGAGAGAGAGAGAGAGAGAGAGAGAGAGAGAGAGAACGTTTGTTTTTGAATGTGGAACGGTCAAACATTTATTTACTTCAAATTATTCAAAAGCAACAGATAAATTTATTCAACAACAAAAATAGCGATAAATCTTTTTTAAAACATCTCTCAACGAACGTGGAAGAAAGAAGTATAAGTTTATTTACTATACACAATAATATCCTCTATGAGGTCACTAAACCTGCTAGAAACAGCAGTTAACTCTCCTCCATATCATACCCCTCCCTACTGTCTTAAATTTAGAAAACACACATTAGACAACCATGCAGAACAACTCCATCGCAGCTCTGTTGTTCGGCTGGTATCGTCTACGCGCGTGTTGCGCAAGTACTGTGAAACAATAAATTTCAACACTTCTTTGCACAGAGATAATATCCATAGGCGAAACTACAATTGTCACTGCTGGCGCAGCTCCTGCTTCGGCAGTCCAGGTCTGCAATTCATTTACCCAGTGCCTGGCAGACAAAAAAGCGCTGCCATAAAATGTGTGGTGCAACCTAACTTTGGTAACTTACTGACCCCGAGCAACGCCGGGCTTTAATGCTAGTATATATGTATATATATATATATATATATATATATATGTGTGTGTGTTTGTGTATATATATATATATATATATATATATATATATATATATATATATAGAGAGAGAGAGAGAGAGAGAGAGAGAGAGAGAGAGAGAGAGAGAGAGATGAAATTGGAAATAACGGAAAATATATTTATGGATCTGTTTTTCTTTTTTTTTCCTTTCTTTGATTCGTTAAAGTGACTTATTGAAAAAATTAGAGGGACAATCCTTTTAAAAAAAGAGTTTTATAATGTATATAAAGTATATAAAGTATTACCGGTTTCGATGTATTAGTAAAATCCATCTTATCAAATGTTGAGTATTACAATTAAAAAGAATTAATGAGAATTAAAAATCAAAAATTAAAGATTTAAAATTAAGTGTTGAGATATGTTTTTTCATCTTCCTTGTTGAGAAGAAGACTGGAAAAATGAAATCTTGTGTATACCGGTCAAGCTTGGGCTACTATCCACTCTGTTAGGTTGCTATCTACTCTTTGGACTGCACCAATCAATCGCTCCACCAAAATCAAGATATTCAAAGCCACTGTAGAATCAATCCTTTTTATGGCTCAAAGTCATGGACACTGATATCTGCACTGACAAGGAAGTTGGGTGGTAACTATACCCGTCTCTTGCGTACTGCACACAACTAACAAGATTATATATGGTCGCCTTCCGAAGATTTCGACCGTCATAAGAAAGCATTGTCTAGCTCTTGCTAGACATGTAATGAGACGCAGTGACGCTGCTGCAAGATTTCTGTTATAGTCCTCCGATGTCGCCAGTAATAATCAGGAGCTTATTATAACTGGAATTCTATAAGAATCCAGCTTCTATAATTTTCGGCGGAAGCAGGGGTTGCGTAGCTCTGATGATCGCCAGCCAGCGTGAAACAGACTGTTAGCTTCTCTCCCTTCTTTCGCCGAAAGAAGTAAGTGAATTAGTCAGTACTTTAAAACCGATAGCGTATGGTCTTCTAAATGTTTTTAATTAAACATACGGTTTATTGCCAAATATACTATACATACATTCATATATATTTTAAAGTTGAGACAGTAAGCAGAAAACAAAAAAACAACGTGGAAGCGAAGAGACAGTACAAATGTTAATATTAGTTTCACTCTTGGGAGTGGGGGTGAGGGACGACGTTTCGAGCATAAGCCCTTCATCAGGAGAAAAGTAGGCACGAAGATAGTTCCGAGGGTGTGTGAGGGAGTGGTGGAAAGACATTTTTTAAAAGGGGGGGGGGATTTTTAGAGAGTAAAAACATATATATATATATATACACATATATATATATTATGCATTCTGTCATTACTATAACAGAAGTTCGACGAGATTGATCAACTCAAGTTTCGATCTGTATCGAAACTTGAGTTGATCAATCACAAAACGCATGTCACTGTTCAATAAACGCAATGAAGACCTAACACTTCGTCCTTTTTATTATTAGTGTATATATATATGTGTGTGTGTGTGTGTGTGTGTGTGTGTGTGTGTGTGTGTGTGTGTGTGTGTGTGTGTGTGTGTGTGTGTATACAGAATTGGTGTAACGATATATATACCAGACAGCTGCATTTGTGAGAGTGTGTGTTTGTGTCTGTCTAGTGCAATTATTTTGTCTGCGTGGTTTTCTTGTTCTTGTTTCTCTCTTTCCATTTCTTCAACCGAAAACAGAAAATGTAACGATATTCTGTCTCTTTCTCAATTAAGCTTCAATTTACTCATGAAGGAATTCAGCCATGACGCAGTCCTTTCTTAACAACGCCCTCTATGAAGATGGCCACAAAACTGAACTAAGTTCGAGCTCCCATACTTCAAACTCGTCTTTATTCATTTTATCATTGAATGTTGATTGATGTCATCTTTTATCTTATTCATTCCTCTGTTGGAAGATTGGTGAGGTTTCTGGCGTAATTACTTATTTTACCTTATATGTCTTTTACTTCATACACAAACGTATCTTTCTCTCGTTCTTACTTCTCTTGTGTGAGTGTTTGTATATGTGTGTGTGTGTGTTTGTCTGTCTGTGTGTGTGTGTATGCGTGTGTTTGTGTTTGTGCGTCTGCATGTGTGTGTATGTGTGACTGTCCGTCGTTTTGTAGTTAGGGGTTCGGGGGCTCATGATCGTATGGCCGTGAATTCGATTCCCGATGGTCGGTTGTATCATTGAGCAAGGCATTAATTTATGCTGCTCCAGTCAACTGAGCTGGCAAAATATGAGTTTTATCTATAATTCAAAGGGGCCAGTGACACATTGAATCACCCTGAGAACTACGTTAATGGTACACGTGTCTGTGAAATGCTCAACCACATGCAAGTTAATTTCACGAGTAGGCTCTATCATTTTTCGAACAACTGGAACATTCGTCAACGGAAAGGACAGACGTTCACTACATGCACACACATTTGTATGTATGTATGTATGTATGTATGTATGTATGTATGTATGTATGTATGTATGTATGTATGTATGTATGTATGATGACCCCTTAGCCTTTGTCAAGGCAGAATTCTAGGAGAAGGAAAACTCTGATATAACACCTGCAACCTTGATGGTATCCAATGATGTTGACTTGTTCTTCTTTTTGGTAAATATCATCTTGGTTAAGAGAGTGGGACTGGCTGTATGCAGTGCCTTTGCTCACTATAAAAAATTCATGGCACAGGCATTGCTTTATATCTGGAGATCTCTCTGCACCTGTCGTCACATGGTACCATGGGCCCAGCACTATGTGTCAATAATTGTCACAAGTGTAGTGTTTGTACCAGAGTTTTCATGTCGCAGGCTGGACTAAAAAGTCACTCGTTCAGCGCATCGGTAGGGTTTCTCCTACATGGATATAAAGTAGTGGCCGTACTCGAAAACGAGTTGGCAGCCACCATATATGTATGTATGTATGTGTGTATGTATGTATGTATGTATGTATGTATCTATGTATGTATGTTCTTCTGGTTTTATAATTTCACAATTTTTTTCAAAATAGAGAGAGAGTCGGTTTCTAACATAGATACAACACTCTTATTGGAATTTACACAACATCAACTAGGTAGATTATGTATGCATGTGTAGATATGGATGTTATTGTATGTGTGGATGTCTATGTTTTGAGTTGTATGTGTTCATGTGTATATGCTTTGTATCTTGTGCATATGCATATGCTTTGTATCTGTACATGTGTATATGCATCTATTAGATGCAAAATTTTTGAAATGTTTCACATATTTTACTGTTCCATTAATGGATTGACTTGTAATTTCCTAACTAGTTGTGTTCTTTCTGTTGCTGTGAAGCCCAGCTTCTCAAGATTTCTATTGAGGCAGTTACTAACATATCCCAGTGTCCCAATAATCACAGGCGTAAATCTGAAGGTGTAATCAGGGTGGAGTATCTGCAGATTTCTCATCAGTTCTGCATAAATATTCTCCTTTTCGCTAATCTTTGATATTATATTGGCATCTGCTGGGCAGCTAATTTCCACTACTGTGCATGCTTTCTTGTCCCATATCATAATATCTGGTCTGTTATGCCTGCATTTTATTGGGTGTTTTACTGGAACATTCCACCAGTACTCTTTCATATTATGTACATGGATGTCTTCCACGTTGCTGTAGCTTTTAATGTGTTTATTATCGGGGCTATCTTTTTTACGAACTGCATTGTCCAGTGTTTTGGCCACTACATCATGCCTCATAGGTAGATAGTACCGCGATGATATCTTTGGACAGCTGCTGATGACATGGGTGATATCCTCGATGTTAGTTTTGCAAAATCTGCACTTGTTATCACATCTAGATTTTTGCCTGCATCCCTATCTCTTTTGTGAATCGGGTATTTCGTGTTAATCTCCTGTTCTTGGATTGCAAAAGCGTATCCTTCAAAGTGGGAGCCAATATAGCGGTTGTTGGTCCAAGATAGACTACTTTCCTTATCTATATTACTCTCACTCTGGAGCTTCCTCACAACATATCCATGCATGATTTTTTTTGCTGATAAGCATGCAGTTTTTCATCCATGGATTCACTGCGATACTGCTGAGCCGTTTCACTGGGTGTGAGTTTTTGATTATCTCACAGGGAATATCTCTCGATGAGTTCCTTCTCATCTCTCATGATCTTATCTGTTTCATGCAGATAGACTTGCTCGAGAGACGGGCTCCTACGCTTCGAGGTTCGTAGATGTTGTCGGAGAGATATGATGCGACATTCAAATGCTGTCTGGACTGATGTTAGGCCTCTGCCTCCCTGCTTACGTTTCAAGTAGAGGCCGTCTATGTCACTGTTGGTGTGGAAGTTTCCGGTGTTGTTTAGTATTTTTCGAGTTCCAACATCAACTGCTCGGATTTCGTCTATCGTCCAATTGAATATTCCAAATATTGGTGTTAGGATAGGCACAGCAAACACATTGTGAGCCACTGTTTTGTCTTGCGCAGAGAGTTCCGATGACCAAATCTTTCTTAATCGGGTGTAGTATTCCCTGGTTACGAGTTCCTTATTATAGATACCATTATAGGATATGTTCTCACCTATCCCCAGGCAGTCCTCATCAGATATCGGTGAAACAGTTAGGCCATTGATGACAATGTTGCTAGATTGGGTTGTTGTTTTTCCCCGCTTTACAGTCATGTATGAGCATTTATCTTGACCAAACTCCATTCCTATATCCTTTGAGAACGGTGTAACCAGGTCAAGATTTTTTTTCAACCCATCCATGTTCTTGGCATAGATTTTCAGATCGTCCACAAAGAAATTATGGGTTAGGTTCATATTTCTGTCCTCCTGTGAGCCAATGATGTATCCCTCACATTTCTTAGGCAGAAAGGACAAGGGGTTTAATGACAAGATGAATAATATCACACAGAGGCTGTTCACCTGAAATATACCACTGCGATATTTTATTTTATCAGTGAAAATAGAGTCCTCCCTCTCTGTCTTTAACCTTAGGATAGTAGCCCAAGAAGAAGACAGCCTCTCTATGGCTCTGACAATAATGTCTGGGACTTATGTATGTATGTGCCGGGTCACTCTTCGGCGCTACTGGTAATATGTAACCCAGTACAACCTGTACATGATCGGGTCGTAGGCAACTAAACCAGCAACCCACCAAGCCTGCTTGCTGAAGAGGGTGATTTTGGACACCATGTGGGATAAAACACAAAACCCGTCAAAGGGCGGGGAAATTCAAGAGAGTCAACGGCCATCCAAAAAGTTTTTAACTTTTAACTTTTTTGTAGGGGGTGAGAGACCCCTAATCTTCATTAAGAGAAGGTCACTCTGATGAAAGCCTGCGACTTCGTTTGCATCCAGTTCTAGATGTATTCGATGTTCAAAGAGTGGGATTGATTCCGTGCAAAGCCTTTCCTCACTTAAAAAAGCTTCAAACACAGGCGTCGCTATCAAGCGATAGCATTACTCGAAATCAAGTTGCAGCCATCATCATGTATGTATGTATATATTCACATCTACAGTCTAAAGTCTGTCTTGAGCCAGAAGGCTCATTTGGTCGGTGCTTATCCCGGTTTCATGGCGTGAAGCGACTGAGAGTACAAGACTCCCCTCTAGACAGGATGACAGTCCATCGCAGGGTTAAACCTCCAGCTATTGCTGGTACTCATTTTCAGCTGAGTAAACTGGAGCAACGTGAAATAAAGTGCCTTCCTCAAGGAAACAATACATCACCCGGTCTGAGAATTGAACTCACAAACTTTCGATTGCAAGCCTACTGCTCTAACCACTAAGCCATGCGCCTTCACATATATTCACATACATATGTGTAAATATATATATAACTAGATAGACATACATACATGGTGGCATGTAGGAGAACCCTTACCGATGCGCTGAACGAGTGTGACTTTTTAGTCCAGCCAGCGACTTGAAAACTCTGGTACAAACACTACACTTGTGACAATTATTGACACATAGTGCTGGGCCCATGGTACCATGTGATGACAAGTGCAGAGAGATCTCCAGATATAAAGCAATGCTTGTGCCGTGAAGCTTTTATAGTGAGCAAAGGCACTGCACAAAGCTAGTCCCACTCTCTTAACCAAGATGATATTTACCAAAAAGAAGAACAAGTCAACATCATTGGTTACCATCAAATGTCAAAGGGCAAAGGAGCTCTTAAGAGTCAATGGCCATCCAAAATCACCGGGAGAGATGATCCCTTAGCCTTTGACATACATACATACATACATACATACATACATACATACATACATACATACATACATACATACATACATACATAAAGATTGGCTGAATATACACATGCTTTTTCTCAAAAACAATTTTCCGTTCCTTCCTCTTCACTCTCTATCTTTCTAGTTTATCTTTTATTTCTCGTTCAATCTTCTGATGAAGGACTAGTGTCCGAAACATAAAGACTCTTTCCTACTATATCAAGCATTA
>OZ024742.1:74434706-74559706 GCA_964016885.1 Eledone cirrhosa | reverse complement strand
GAATTTAGCATGGGTGGAATAGCGGTTAGAATGGGCTACAATACGCCAATGGAGACTGTACGGTATACCAGTCCCTTTTAAATCCCAAATATGCGCCAGAGAAGTTGAGTTTTTAAATTTGATATGTTTAAAGTTAGATACATGCGAATTAAATCTCGTTTTAAATGTATTAGATGTGGAGCCTATATATGTTTTACAAGAAGAATTAGTCCTAACATCGCATACATAGACAATATTTCTAGAGAGGCAGTAACCATTTAAAGGGCAGCTATTACTTCTTCTACAATTACACTTACGGGTATTATTGATTAGCTCATTACGCGAAGTATTATTCCTAGGGTTATTATACAACAAGTCCTGCTCGGGTGGTACATTATCAATAGAACTATCTAAATTAGTAGTAATTAAAGAGCAGTAGCTGTCCCTAATTTTCTTATTATTAGTGCTAGCAAGATGTGAACTGATGATGTTTGCTTGCTCTCTTGCCCTATAGTCTTTATCTACAAATGCACCCCATTAGGTTTAACATGTCTTTCCATGTTAATTTTCCTGAATTTTACTTAATATCCATTCACTATTCTTCTGAATTTTGGCTTGTTCTAGCTGATGATATTTCTAGTCTTTTTCCTTGCTCTAATGAGTCCTAATTAATGGGACGAAACATTGTCAGCAATTAAATAATTTTAAATGTATTAAGGCTTCTTTGTTAATTTATATATATATATATATATATATATATATATATATATATAGATATATACATATCTTTATATATGTGTATGTAGAAACATACAAACATACAAACATACATACATACAAACACACATACATGCAAACATATATACTTATAAACATACATACATACATACATACAAACATGCATACATACATACACACATACAAACATACATGCATACATACATACATACATACATACATACATACATACATACATACATACATACATACATACATACATACATACATACATACATACATACATACATACATACAAATGTGTATATGTGTTTATGCAACAAAATATGCACGTATATGTACATATGTCAATGGAGTAGCTGATTGGAGATGGTTGATGCAGTTAATACCGTCATTTTATCTAATTTCATAAGTGAACATTATATGATTAAAGGAATATTTTGTATGAATGGTGCTGCTAGTGTAACATTTGTAGAAATAATGGGCTACATAATATTTGTCATTGCTGTCATATGTTTAATGATACTTTCTATCGTTGTTGTTGTTGATGATGATGATGATGATGATGATGGTGGTGGTGGAGTTGATAACGATGATGATGATGACGGTGATGGTGATGGTGATGGTGATGGTGATGATAATGATGGTGGTGGAGATGATAACGATGATGATGATGATGATGATAATGATGGTGGTGGTGATGGTGATGATGATAATGATGGTGGTGGAGATGATAACGATGATGATGATGATAATGATGATGATGGTGATGATGATGATGATAATGATGGTGGTGTAGTTGATAACGATGATGATGATGATGATGGTGATGGTGATGGTGATGGTGATGATGATAATGATGGTGGTGGAGATGATAACGATGATGATGATGAAGATGATGATGATGATGATGGTGGTGGTGAAGATGATAACGATGATAATGATGATGATGATGATGATGATGATGATGATGATGATGATGATGATGAACATATGAGTAATCTTATAATCAACGTTATGATCGTCAGTTAAATTCGTCATAATAATCGTTGTTGTTGTTGTTGTTGTTGTTAAAGAAGAATTACAAGATATGACGTATTATTCGTTTTTTCCCGTTCTTTGCCAGCGAACGTTTCCACGAACCAAAGTATCGTCTTCCTGTCTTCCTCCGGTTGCAACGTTTCTTTGAAATGTCCAGTTCTGCGTTCACAGATTGACTTTGTTAGTTTCAGAAGATCTCGTTAAGGGTGAAAGCAGCGATTCTTTGCTTAAACTTTAATCTGTTATTTTAATAAATATAAATATATATATATATATATATATATATATATACATATATGTATACATATGTATATATATATATACATACATATATACATATGTATATATATAAAAGACGTAAAATAAGAAAAGTTTTTAAAAAAATTTTTTTTAAAATTAACTTACTTAAATTTTCACTCCAACTAATTAGTTTCTGCAATGGGATAAAGACAGTTACGTAATGAACCGTTGAGAATTTCATTGCGTCATCAGGGAGGTCATTCTCAGCCGAGTCTCCAGGCGATGCGCGGACACTGGCGACTCATATAAAAATAATAATAATTCGGTAAATGGAACAGCTATCGAGGACTGGATTCCAGCTACTGAAAATTCTCACTGCCACTGATCATATGGCCGATTCTAAAGAATCAATCACGTGACACAGAGGCTAGTCAGTAGGAATGGGGTGGTATGATGACAAGCGCCTACTAACACCCCCAAAAAAAATTTTTAGAAGTGGTTTTGGCAGGTTTGCTCGACAAATCAGTGATTTGGAGATAAATATAGATAATTTAATATATCTACTAACATAAGCGCACAGATGTACGCCAATACCAGCAAATACACAGGTTATGTCATAGTACCTAGGTGGTTCGATGCAGGAGAATGCAGAACAATAATATAAAAGACGTAAAATAAGAAAATTAGTTGGAGTGAAAATTTAAGTAAGTAAGTTAATTTTAAAAAAATTTTTTTTTTAAATGTTCTTATTTTACGTCTTTTATATTATTGTTCTGCATTCTCCTGCATCGAACCACCTAGGTACTATGACATAACCTGTGTATTTGCTGGCATTGGCGTACATCTGTGCGCTTATGTTAGTAGATATATTAAATTATCTATATGTATATATATATACATATATACATATGTATATATATACATATATGCATACATATATTATATATATATAGACGAGTTATACTTGTTTATCAATTGACTTGATCTAAGACCGTCTGTTGATGAAACTAAAGTAATTAAAACATTAATGAGTCGTTTTAGTTATTCAAAACAAGAAAAAATTAGAAATAAAGAAATTCTGAAATTCATTTTACATTTATCACATATTTCTTTAAAATTCTGACCCCCCCCCCCCTAATGAATTTAACGTTTTTGTTTTGTTTTTTAATGACTAAAATGACTCTTCCTTGTAATTGCTACATATATATATAACACGTAAGAAGTAACTTTAATGTATGTTATATATATATATATATATATATACACACATATATATATATATATATACATACATATATATATATATATGTGTATATATATATATATATATATATATATATATATATATATATATATATATATATATATATCCGTATGTCGTTGACGTTGAGAGAAAGGTGTACTCAATACCAAAGTAGAGTTAATAAAATGTATATATATATATTGTATTAATCTTCCTTGTATTAATCTCCCGAGTCTTACAATTAACCTGTTAATAATTCTATTGACAGATTAATTGCATAAGTTTATCTTAAAAACTACCCGGTCGAGGGCGTATTCGATCCGTGCTATTTATGCAATGTTTTGCTTGGATTTACACATACTGAATTCATTTGCCAAAATCTGGGGGTTTTCCCCTGTGAGTTACGCATGTGCTTTTACAAAACACTGTGTCATCCACAACACTGGCGCAGAACAAAATACCTGTTGATAACGTGATATTCCTCGTTCGATCATTATACCAAAAGATTATTGTTTTAAGCAGACAGTATTATTGATTTAGGTGTCACGGAAACCCTGTACTGGATTTTACCATAAATTCCAGGGGTCCAGGTTTGTTATATATATATATATGTATATGTATATATATATATATATATATATATATATATATATATATATATATATATATATATATATATATATATATATATATATATATATATGAATATGTCATTTATTTTGTCTGACCTGTTTAGCTTGACTTGTTTTTTGGCTTAGGTGGTTAATGGCTTCTTGACCGCCTTCTCAGTTTGTATGGCCTTTATAACCTATGTTTATTGCTCTGGTCTTTTTTAGCCCATGGAGCGCTTGCCAGCATGACTCGGAATTTGCGTTACGTTTCGTTTTTTTCTACCCGCCGAAATGCGATTCTCGCTGAATTTATATATATATATATATATATATATATATCCTTTTTCGCTTAATAGAAATTCATACCAATTTATAACCTCTATCATATATTTACATATGTAATTGTGTGTGAGTATATGTACCTTTATCTATATATTACGAATCTATACAGGCACACTTACGCACAAGCGCGCGCACACATTCACATGCACACACACACACACACACACACACACACACATACACACACACACACACACACACACACACACATACACACACCCACATACATCTGAGCTACATATAATGCAGGTACAAATTACTTCCATTTTTTTATAATACAGCGATCTCCGGCAATAATCTCGAAACCAAATTTCTCCTGGACCAATAGAGAACAATTGTCAACTTCAAATAACTTTTATCGGCCTTTATCGGCTGCTTTTTATGTTAATTCCTCGCAGAATTCAAACAATTCTAAAAACGTCGATTGGAGCCAAACATCACTGAAAATGTTGTTTTCTTTCCTCCTAAATGTTCACGAATCATCTCTTAATATTTCCGTTTCTATCGAACTAAGCCTCTCTTGGATAGGTTTCTCATATTGAGAAACATACCATGCATCACTTACATTCCATTGAACCCCCCCCCCTCTCTCTCTCTCTCTTTCTCTCTCCCTCTCTCATTCTTTCTCTCTCTCGTTCTCTTTCTCTATCTCGAGCTTTATATTTCTTTCTCTCTCTATCTATCTCTAATTCTATATTTCTTTCTCTCTCACTCTTTTTCTCTCTCTATCTCTAACACTATATTTCTCTCTCTCTCTCTCTCTCTCTCTCTCTCTCTCTCCCTTTCTCTCTCTCTCTCTCTCTCTCTCTCTCTCTCTCTCTCTCTCTCTCTCTCTCTCCTTTCTCTCTCTCTCTCTCTCTCTCTCTCTCTCTCTTTCACTCTCTTTCTCTTTCTCTCCCCGCTCTCTCTTTCTTTCTCTCTCTCTCTTTCTCTCTCTCTTTCTCTCACTTTCTCTCTTCCTCACTCTCTCCCTCGTATTCTCTGTCATATACAGAGAGAGAGTAAGAGACATACACACACATACACACACACACGATTCACCGCAAGCTTAGTTCTTGTTTACAGTGCTAGCTTCACTCACCTTCACTATATTAAGTGTAACTTGTGCCTCTGAACAAAATTTTAAAAGTCGGAACTCTCTGATTTCAGGCCCCGAAAGGAGGGAGTTCGTCTCAAAATTGAAAAGAGCTGAAAAGTTATTTTTAGGGAAGGATTCCCAGAGAATTTTTCTTGAGTGAGGAGACCCAAACCAATATACCGATGACTGAACCCAACTTATATAGGACATGTATGTTATTAAAATCTCTCCTCGCCTAATATCCCTTCTACATAGTCTACATTTTTTATTTCTTAATTTATGTACAGTATCGGTAGGGATTCGGACAACATGCTTTGCAGCATAGAGTTACGTCCTTTTACGTTCTGTGTTCAAATCCCGCCGAGTTTAGCTTTGCCTTTCATCCTTATGGAATCGATAAAATAAAGCACCAGTGATGCACTGGGATCGATTTAATCGACTTTATCCTCCACTACAAATTGCTAGCCTTGTGCCTACAGTAGAAACAATTATTATTATCATTATTACCTGTGCAGTATTATTATTAGTTGCCTAGTGACTGGGAGTCAAAGCCCCCAAAAAGGGCAAACGGGGGAGAAATAGAAGCACCAATCTGGAAACGTAGAATTGAGATACATTCATTGACTGGAGAAAACATCTTAGTCTCCAGGAAGAATTAATGGAGGGAAATCATAATCTGACCTCTAAAGAAAGAGCGACTTTGAACAAAAAGTATGATCTTGAAGTTGTCGGCTATATTAGTGTGATCAGTCAGCTTAAGACACAAATACACTGTGGCAGTCTGAAGATACGGAATTTTGAAAATCAACAACAGCAATTCTATCAAAATAAACTTTTTCGATCAAAACCTTCTCAGTTTAATCAAGTACTCGATGGTAAATGCAAAACGGAGAACGTGCTTCCTGATCCTGTAGAGGCAACTGAATTCGGGAACAACATCTGGGGAATACCTTCTCCTCATAATAATTATTTGTACTTTTGGCACAATGCCAGCAATTACCAGCATTACTGGTGCTTTATTTTATCGACTCGGTAAGGATAAAAGGCAAAGTTAACCTCGGCAGGATTTGAACTCAGACTATAAAGGGTCATAACTCTATGCTGAAAAGCATGGCGTCCGACCCTCTACCGATACTGCCAATCCTTCTCGTAGTGCTTTCAAAGAGTAAGACATCAACTAAAACAAAATGAGAAAGGTGGATTGGCAGTATCGGTAGAGGGTCAGACGCCATGCTTTCCAGCATAGAGTTACGGCCCTTGCCATTCTGAGTTCAAATCCCGCCGAGGTTAACTTTGCCTTTCATCCTTACGGGGTTGATAAAATAAAGCACCAGTAATACACTGGGATAATTGATGGCCTTGTGCCAAAAGTAGAAACAATTATTTACTCCAGTGATGTCAAACAATTTGTTCCAGGAATGGCAAGCTGGAAGGGACCTGGCCCTTTAATTCCATTTTGGCTACATACCAATCGGTGAAACTGCAGCGGCCCGGACTTTGAAGAAATATTAGGTATATTTTTATCTATTTGCTCTTCACACTTATAATTTTATATCGCTCCGATTAATTGATTATTTCATTCATTCATTCACATTCATGGAGCAAAACACATATGTGTTTATACTTATGTATTTATATGTATGTGTATCTTCTCCCTCTCTCTCTCTCTCTCTCTCTCTCTCTCTCTCTCTCTCTCTCTCTCTCTCTCTCTCTCTCTTTCTCTTTCTCTCTCTCTCTCTCTCTCTCTCTCTCTTCTGCCTCCCTATCCATACACACACATATATATATATATATATAGATATATATATATATATATATATATATATATATATATAATAGAAAAAACGAGGAAGTTTTGTTTACATATGAAAAATATTTATTGCGTATCGACCTGTTTCGGGCATTTCGCAGAGGATTGGATCAAGGTCACCCATGGGAGTCTGCTCCTCAGACAGGTGATGCGACAATGTAGTGCTTTGTCGATAATGACAACAGCGCCGCCTTTGTCAGCTTTTTTATAACAATATATTTTTCCAGTTTTCGATCGTTTAGATGATTCTATAGTTGGACCTTGTTTGTCTCGTAGCCACTTTTGTCAATTGGAAAGTTTGAAATATATTTACAAAATTCATCAAAGACTGTATTCACAGCTTTTGGGGTTGATATTCGTTTTTGTGTTTGATTAATGATTCATAGTGGTTTTCTTCTGCAGAAGACGGAAATATCATCTTTAGCTTCTGATATATTTGTTTTTTGAGGAGTTGGTGTAAATTTCAATCCTTTACACAATATATCTAATCAAATCACATTTTTTTCGTTAAAAGCAAGCAGTTACGTCCCTTGTTTCAGAAAAACAACAACACGTGAAGGATATAACTCAATACGACACGAGAGAAAAATTGTATCCAATACCAACACAAATCAAATGAAACTTTGAAAAGCTACTCAGAGAGAAACTGGTTGGTGTCAACTAATTAGATAATCACGAAAACCTATCTATACTTTTAAAACCAAACTATAACTTATTTTGCATGAACTAAATTATTTTCTTTATCATTATTTTCCCTATATATTTGTGTGTGTATGAGTATGTGAAATCACGCAGGTTAGTGTGAGTTCGATTCCCGGTCCGAGTAAAGCCCTGTGTCCATGAGCAAGACACTTTATTTCATGTTGCGCCAGTTCATTTAGCTGGAAATGAGTTGTGACGTCACTTGTGCCAAGCTTTATCAGATTTTGCCTTTTCCTTCGACTACATCAGTGGAGTGGTGTGCTAAAACGCTGTCTTGGTGCTACCACTAATTAGATATAACAAGGCAAGCTTGCACTATATGCAAATAGACACTTCCAGCTGTTGTTTTCTGCTTTTCATGCCAGTGTGTTCTCAGTGAGTGTCACTGATAAACAATTAACGAATCTTGAAACAGCGTTGTCTGATACTCTCAAAATATATTTATAGAGAAAATAGAGAAAATATATCATTTTTTTTTTCCGTTTCGTTTCGATGCGAATAAATATTTTTCTTCGACAGTGAGGCTACTCATGTTTATTGTATATGAACGGATTATATATGTTTATATATCTCTTCATATACACCCCTATTATGCTTAAATGGTGTCTTAGTGCTACTACTGTCATTTGTACATGCATACATATATGTATGTGCGTATATATATATATATATATATATATATATATTATATATATATATATATATATATATATATATATATATATATATATATATATATATATATATATATATATATATATATATATATATATATATATATATATATATATATATATATATATATATATATGAAAGACGTAAAATAAGAAAATTATAAAAATTAACTTACTTACTAAAATTTCACTCCAACTAATTAGTTTCTGAAAGGTTTACAAATGGAAAGCATGGAAAAGCCTTTCGTCATCAGGAAGTCTGTTGTCAGCTAAGTTCCCAGGCGATGCGTGGACACAGGGAACTTATACAAAAATAATTCAGTGGATGGAAAAAAGCAAGCGTGGACTAAATTCCAAGACATTGAAAAAATCACTGCCTACTTGGTCGGTGGCAAACACACACATATATATATATATATATATATATATATATATATATATATATATATATATATATATATATATATATATATATATATATATATATATTGAAAGCTCCTCAGATATGTGTTCACATGTAAACTCGCGCCTAAGTGTAATATGTAATATGTAATTAAATATGTATATGATGCAACATTCATACTTTGATCCCTTATATATTATTATTATTGATACTCTGTTCCCCACAAGCATCGAGTGCTCATCTTGGTATACCACCTACGGACGCAATTAATTTGCACCTCTAAAACGTTTGCTAGTTGTCTGATATATTTTTAGAAGGGTGGATCGTATTGTTTGACCCTCCTGTTGATAAGCCGTCAGCGGTATGATTCCACACTTTATTTGTGGCAAAATATGCTTACTGCATGTCCAGGGGATATTGTTATAAACAAATGGTCTGTACGTTTTAATTTATTCTTTTAATTGATATGTATTCTCCATTCTGTTCGTAGACAATATGGTTTTCACTCTGGTGGTATTCTATCCCCTATAATTGAACACATACCTCTTTGTGTATTTCTCTATATATACTGTATATATATATATATATATATATATATATATATATATATATATATATATATATATATATATATATATATATATATATATATACATATATATATATATAACGAAGGAAATGTGGTAAGGAACCAGGTGGACCATAACGCACCAAAGTACTCAATACTTAGGGTAGTAGAGTGGGTAATAGGAACGAGTAGGACCCCGACGGCTGAGCTCAAGCCGTTTCGACGGCTAATTGTCCAGAATTAGCCGTCGAAACGGCTTGAGCTCAACCGTTGGGGTCCTACTCGTTCCTATATATATATATATATATATATATCATATATATATATATATATATATATATATATATATATATATATATATATATATATATATATATATATATATATATATATAAGGCTGCTAAACTTCCCGAGATCCATGGACGAGTTCTCTCCAGCGATCTCTGTCCCTCATTATCGCTGCCATGTTCTGCGTCTCCAACAGACCAGTGTCTGTCCTTAGGACATCAACATACGTTAATCTTCGTCTTCCTCTTCCAGTGTGTCCATGCAGGGGTTCCCAGAGGAGCCCTGAGTGCAGTGTCAACTCTGGATGTCGGTGAGCATGTCCAGCTAACCTCAGTCTCCTCTGTGTCACTTTTGAGCTACTTTTGGGAGGCTCCCATACAGCTCTGAGTTTTTCATCCTCAGTGTATACTGATTATGTTGTGGTAAAGAATCAGATGGACCATAACGCACCAGATTACTCAATACTTAGGGAAGTAGAGTGGGTTATGGGAAAAAGTATGACTCCGACGGCAGAGCTCAAGCCGTTTCGATAGCTATTTCTGGACTAGAAATAGCCGTCGAAACGGCTTGAGCTCTGCCGTCGGGGTCATAGTTTTTCCTATATATATATATATATATATATATATATATATATATATATATATATATATATATATATATATATATATATATATATATATATATATATATATATATATAGGAAAAACTATTTGAATCTATTTTTGGCGGGATCGGATTGAAAAACTAGATGTCTGATTTTGAGTTTGTCTCCTGATGAATCCTAACTCAGGACATTCCTATTATTTGGAGGTCTAAAATAAAGAAGAAACCATGGTAGAGATATAATTACGGTATGTGCGGATTTCTTCTAAGTTTAATTTTACACCTAATTGTGTATGGTTGATGGTATATTTAGTCAGTTTCTACATGCTGTCGAAATGTTGGATAAATACTCGATTGAGGCCGCCGCGAAGAGGCTACGTTCGGTTATTTGTCGGAGATTTCTCCATAAGAGCATTTATTCTTATAGCTTGTTCTGATTGATTTTTTATATGGTTAATTATGCTAATTAGAAGAAGAAATAGTATATATTTTATTATCTGATGATTCTAAAGACATGATTTATGATGTAATGCTCTGATTTTCTAATTTTTTAATTTTTTAATTTATTAATTCTTCATAGAGCTTAAAAGTGACCAGTTGCAACATGTATATATCTATAACTTTATGTATATGTTAACCTTTATATATATATATATATATATTTACTTGAAACTAGTACATCGTTCCTGTGTCAGTATTGAACAAAAAGGTGACGTGATTGCCTAAACACTGTACGGCATAATTCGGGCTGTTTGTTTGTTTGTTTACAAACAAACAAAGCGAGCATTATAATAAATGTTCGGTAAACCGATACGTGCATGTAGATATGTGTGCATGTGTGTATATATATACATACTACTGTACGTCTGTATACATATATGTATGTACGTATACATACATACTTACATTTAAGTAAGTGCCGTACTAAGAGTGAGAAATGAAATTTCGTTTCATTCTATTCCATTTATATATATATATATATATATATATATATATATATTTCGTTTCTGAATTTGTTTAGCAAGATTCTTTATCTGAAAACGTGTGTTGAAACCGATATTGTTATACTTTGGGAGGGTCATGTTGCCAATAAGAAACACACACACCAGTTGCTTTCACTCCAATTTATTATAATAAATTGAAGTGAAAGCAACTGGTGCGTGTGTTTCTTATTGGCAACATGACCCTCCCAAAGTATAACAATATATATATATATATATATATATATATAATATATATATATATATATATATATACAAGCAAATTATAAACGTAAACATGTAAGTATGTTTTTGAAATGGTGCGCGAGTTTGAAATTAGAAATTATAAGCTTTCACCGTATTTTAGACTAAATAAATTTCTAGCCTGATAGTGGGGTTTATAACCCTCGGAGAAATGGAAAAAGATGAGTGTTGCCGTATATATATATATATAATGTATCTTAGCTGAAAGTTAGTTGCTTCAAAGCAGGATTTTTAGTTTCAGCCCGATAGAGACGGAAAAGTAGACAGCAATATCGTATGTTTCGCTACTGTTACACCAACACGAGGCTGATTATCTTCGCGTTATTTTTAAGCCTTATCTATCGGCCAGTAAATATAAACAATCTCACCTCCTGACGTATGTCGGACAAACCTGAAATAAGGGGTTAGAATATTTCTTGAATTCTAAGAAATGGAACACCCGTCGAAAATTAATGAAACGGGCGGACAGCAGCCGTCCAATGTTATTAGGTTCGGTGATTGACAATAGGTGAATTACCTCAGTGTAGAGAAAGGAGTTGCGCTTGGTTAGACACGGAATCAAATAAAATGATGACGCCATTATAATAGAAAGGTAGCATGGCGTTGTTTAGCCAGTTAAACGCTATAATAAATCTGAATGGTTTTTATTAAATAATTTTTACTGTGTAATGGCGCATGTTGACAATTTTGATATTTGGAAGTGATTGCAATGAAAATACCAACAAAAGACAAATAAAACAAACAAGGTTTCTATTTTTATTCATTCACTTTAACAGTATTCCCATGTTATGTGGTTGACAACAGTAACAACTCTAATAGAAACCATTTTGAATAACTCTAACTCTCCCTCCTCATTTACCATCACACTCTCATACATAACACCCCCTCCCTCCTCATTACCATCACACTATCATACATAACACCCCCTCCCTCCTCATTACCATCACACTATCATACATAACACCCCCTCCCTCCTCATTTACCATCACACTATCATACATAACACCCCCTCCCTCCTCATTACAATCACACTATCATACATAATACCCCCTCCCTCCTCATTTACCATCACACTATCATACATAACACCCCCTCCTCCCTCCCCCACATTACCACCACCACACTATCATATATAAAACATCCCTCACTCCTCCCCCTCATTACCACCATCACACTATCATACATAACACCCCCTCCCTCCTCATTACCATCACACTATCATACATAATACCCCCTCCTCCCTCCTCATTACCACCAGCACTATCATACATAACATCCCCTCCCTCCTCCCCCACATTACCACCATCACACTATCATACATAACACCCCCTCCCTCCTCATTACCATCACACTATCATACATAACACCCCCTCCCTCCTCATTACCATCACACTATCATACATAATACCCCCTCCTCCCTCCTCATTACCACCAGCACTATCATACATAACATCCCCTCCCTCCTCCCCCACATTACCACCATCACACTATCATACATAACACCCCCTCCCTCCTCATTACCATCACACTATCATACATAACACCCCCTCCCTCCTCATTACCATCACACTATCATACATAATACCCCCTCCTCCCTCCTCATTACCACCAGCACTATCATACATAACACCCCCTCCCTCCTCCCCCACATTACCACCACCACACTATCATACATAACCCCACCCTCCCCCCACATTACTACCACCAGACTATCATACATAACCCCACCCTCCCCCCACATTACCACCACCACACTATCATACATAACCCCACCCTCCCCCCACATTACCACCACCACACTATCATACATAAAACCCCCTCCCTCCTCCCCCACATTACCACCACCACACTATCATACATAACACCACCCTCCCCCCACATTACCACCACCACACTATCATACATAAAACCCCCTCCCTCCTCCCCCACATTACCACCACCACACTATCATACATAAAACCCCCTCCCTCCTCCCCCACATTACCACCACCACACTATCATACATAAAACCCCCTCCCTCCTCCCCCACATTACCACCACCACACTATCATACATAACACCCCCTCCCCTCCCCCACAATACCACCACCACACTATCATACACAACCTCACGCCCCACCTTACAACCACCACACTATCATACATAACTCCCTCCCCCCACATTACAACCACCAATACCAGCATACCACCACCACCTTTACTTCCACCAACACCACTATGACCACTATCATTACCACCACCTTACCACAGACACCACCACACCATACCTCCATCACCACAACCACTACAACCATACCACTATTACCACCACCACTACCACCACCACCACTACTACTACCACTAAACCACTACCACCATCACCACTACCACCGTACCACTATCACCGTACCACTATCACCACCACAACCACTACCACAATACAACCACACTGCTATCACTACTACCATTACCACTACCCCCTCTACTACTACCACCAACACTACCAGCACCACCACCACTAACACCATACCACTACCACTACTACCGCCATACGATCACTACCACCACTAGCAACACCATCACCACCACTACCACCAACTCCACCACTACCACTATACCACTATCACCATACCACTACCACTACCACCACCATACCACCACCATACCACCACCACCACCACCATACCACCACCACCACCATACCACCACCATACCACCACCAAACCATACCAGCACCATACCACCACCTTACCCTCACCATACCACCACCACCATACCACCACCACAACCATACCACCATACCACCACAACCATCATAACCACCACCACCACCACCATACCACTACTACCATACCGCTACCACCACCACCATACCACCGTCAGCACCACCAACACCACCACCACAACCACCGCCACAACGACCACCACCACCACCACTACCACCATACCACCACCACTACCACCATACCACCACTACCACAACCACCACCACCACTACCACCACCACCACCACCACCACAACTACCACCACCACCACTACTACCACCACTACTACCACCACTACCACCACCACAACCAACAACACCACCACCACCAACACCTCCACCACCACCACCACCACCACCACCACCACCACACCATATCTCACACACATACACACAAACACACACACTTTCACACACATACACACAAACACACACACTTTCACACACATTCACTTCTTTCTCTTCGTCTTCTTCCTCTTCTTCTACTTCCTCTTCTTCTTGTTCAACGAGGCCGGGGTCACCCTAAGCCAGCGATCCCAGAGCATACCAGAAGCACTCGGAATACTGTAGCAAGTGTCGGAGATGAGACGATGGCGCTCTCACGGGTTTTCGAGTTGCACAAAAGGTTCAAAGATGACCCCTGGTGCGGAAGGCCTTCAACGAACAGGACTGGAGACAACGTTGAGCGCGTCAAGCAAGTGGTGCATGACGATCGTCGGCTGACTGTTCGACTGACCACAACTGAGCTGGACATGAACCACGGCAGTGTTTAGAAGATTATCACAGAAGATTTAGTACGGAGATAGTGCCTAAGGTACTGAATGATGACCAGAAGAAGTGGCGTATGTAGGTGTGTCAGGACATCCTCGAGTGTCCTGAAACCAAACCAAACTTACTGGGGAGAATCATCGCCGGTGATGAGTCATGAGTTTTCGAATACGATCCGTTCTTGGGACGTGGAAGCCATCGAGAAGGCCGTGACGACGGAGCTGTGGAGAATCCCGGGAGTATCGTTCCAGAAGTGCAGGGAGGCGTGGTGGAGAAGGATGGGAAAGTGCGTTAGACTCGAGGGGGATTATTTGAAAGAGGAAACTTGTAGTTTGTAGTTTGAATTTGAAATATTTTTTGTGACACCGGTCATGTTTCCTTTCTGACAAACCTCGTCGTACATACATACATACATACATACATACATACATACATACATACATACATACATACATACATACATACATACATACATACATGATGGCTGTCCCCTCGTTATTGAGTATGGCCATTGCACGAGGAGGAAAAAATATATATATATATATATTAATAAATAAATAAAAAATAAGATAAAATAAAAAAAATAAATATATATATATATATATATATATATATATATATACACACACATACATATACATATATACACACACATATATATACATACACACATATACATTAATAATAATAATAATAATAATAATAATAATAATAATAATAATTTAGTGGTAGATGAGTTGAACAATGATAGTGGGAGACCTATGAACCTAAGATTTGTAGACAGGAAAAAGTTAAAAGACACAACAGCTAAGGTAAACAAAGTCATCCCATACCTTGAGGCGAGGAGTCTTCACCAGTGCAACAATATCCTCAAAGCAACAGCAAATACGGTGAGGAAACTACTTGGTATAAAAGCGAGAGGAAACAACAGACAAGAAAGAGCAGAGCCGTGGTGGAAGAAGCGACTGAGTGGGCAAATCGGGGAAATGAGAAATGACATAGGAAAGCTTGAGTCACTACTGAATGGGACACTAAAAAACATAGGCACTAAAAATAGACTGGAAATAAAATACAAAACTAGGAGTAAAAAGCTAAATATTATCATAGAGGAATTGAAGCAACGCATTGTAGCAAAGAGTGCCAAAATCAGGCGATACGAGAACAGAGTCAGTCAGTATAAACAGAACCGCATGTTCGACAACAACCAGAAGATGCTGTTTGGACAGCTTCAGGGGAAAGAAAGAGGCAACGACTTGATCCCTGGGGCGGAACAAGCTAAAACATTCTGGAGAGGAATATGGGAGCAGGATGTTAGACACAATGCCCAGGCAGGGTGGATTGAGACAGTACAGAGGGAGATCGGTGAGCAGGCACAACAACAGACTGATTTGAGTATCACAGTTGAAACTCTTAAGGGGCAAGCCAAAAAACTAACCAACTGGAAATCACCAGGCCCAGATGGTGTGCAGGGGTATTGGATTAAACATTTAACATCCCTCCACCCGAAGCTGACGGCCATGTTCAATGACTGCTTGGTGTCGGGTGAGGTGCCAGAGTGGTTGACAAAAGGTACCACAGTTCTGATAATGAAAGACCGAATCAAGGGTAATGATGTTACCAACTATAGACCTATCACATGTCTGCCCGTAATGTGGAAACTGTTGACGAGCATTGTGTCTGAGGAAATCTACCATCACCTCCACACAAACAACTTGTTACCGGACGAACAGAAAGGATGCCGAAAGAAGTCACGTGGTACAAAGGACCAGTTGCTTATTGATAAGATGGTAATGGGGAATTGCAGGAGGAGACACACTGATCTTGCCATGGGATGGATAGACTACAGAAAGGCATTTGACATGGTGCCTCATTCCTGGATCACCAAAAGCCTGGAGATCTTCAGGGTGGCAGATAACATCAGACAGTTGCTGGGCAGGAGTATGGGGTCCTGGGAGACAGAGTTGACATCAACTGGAGTATCCTTGGGAAGCGTGAAGATCAAGAGAGGTATCTTCCAGGGAGATAGCCTGTCCCCTCTGTTGTTTGTCCTTGCCCTGATGCCCTTGACCATTATGCTGCGAAAAGTGAGAGCAGGATACAAGTTGGGAAGGGGAGAGCTTACCATCAATCACCTCCTCTTCATGGACGATCTTAAGCTCTTCGGGAAAAGTGAGAAGGAGTTGGATGTGCTTGTTGACACTGTCTGTATTTTCAGCAGTGATATATGTATGCAGTTTGGTATTGGTAAATGTGGAGTCATTGTGATGAAGAGGGGTAGGTTGAGCAGAAGTAACGGGATCCAGATACCAACAGGTGAGATGATAAAGGAAATTGACTCTGAGGAAGGATACAAGTATTTGGGCGTTCTGGAGGCTGATGGCATAAAGAACAAAAAAATGAAGGAATTGTTAAGAACTGAATACATTCGGAGAGTAAGGAGCGTATTGAAGTCACATCTGAACAGCAGAAATGCCATAAGCGCAGTAAATTCCCGAGCTGTGTCTATTATTAGGTACAGTGCGGGAATTCTGAGATGGAATGTTGCTGAACAAAAAGAAATGGATAGGAAGACTAGGAAGCTATTGACTATCTACAACATGTTCCACAAGAGGAGTGATGTCGATAGACTCTACCTAAGGAGATCTGAGGGTGGAAGAGGTCTTATCAGCATAGAGGACTGTGTTCAGATGGAGAAAAACAACCTATACAAATACGTGACCTATAGTAAGGAGCCAATGCTCAGAGCTGTACTGAAGGAGGGGACAGTAGGCCAGGGGATATCCAAGGAGGGAATAACATCAAGGAGGAAGAGCAGCCTTAAGGGAAAATCCCTTCATAGTACCTTCTTTGAGAAAACTGAATTTAGAGATCCACAGACATGGAACTGGTTGAGAAGAGGAGACCTCAAAAAGGCTACAGAAGGAATGCTAATGGCTGCGCAGGAGCAGGCCCTCAAAACGAAGTGGTTGAAGCACCATATCTACAAGGAGGAGGCTAGCCCACTGTGCAGGATCTGTGGAGAGAGAGAGGAGACTGTGGCTCACATTGTGTCCGAGTGTAAACACCTAGCCCAGACCCACTATAAGGGCTGGAGACACGATGTGATGGGCAGGGTGATCCACTGGCACCTGTGCAAAGTAAACAATCTACCACATTCTGAGAAATGGTATGAGCATAGGCCAGAGGCCGTGATGGAGAACAGTCAGGTGAAGGTGCTGTGGGATTTTAAGATACAGACGGACAAAAAACTGGAACACAATAGACCTGACCTGGTGGTTGTGGACAAAGAAAAAAGATCGTGCCTGATTGTGGATGTGGCCTGCCCGTTCGACACGAGAGTGCAAGAGAAGGAGAGGGAGAAAATTAACCGATACCAGGACCTAAAGTGGGAGGTGAAAAGGATTTGGAACTGCCATGAAGTCAAAGTGATCCCGATTGTCATAGGCGCACTGGGGACTATCTCCAAAGGTTTCCAGGGATGGTTAAAGAAAATCGGCCCCTTCACGCTTTTTGGAACGCTTCAAAAGGCATGCTTGCTTGGAACAGCAAGAACCCTCCGATACGTCCTGAATATCTGAGGCTGCAGGTAGTGGCTTGATATTCAATCCAACGGACTTTCCAGTTAACCAACATCAATGACTGAGATTCAAGGAATAACAATAACAATAATAATAATAATAATAAGACATGGAACTGGTTGAGAAGAGGAGACCTCAAAAAGGCTACAGAAGGAATGCTAATGGCTGCGCAGGAGCAGGCCCTCAAAACGAAGTGGTTGAAGCACCATATCTACAAGGAGGAGGCTAGCCCACTGTGCAGGATCTGTGGAGAGAGAGAGGAGACTGTGGCTCACATTGTGTCCGAGTGTAAACACCTAGCCCAGACCCACTATAAGGGCTGGAGACACGATGTGATGGGCAGGGTGATCCACTGGCACCTGTGCAAAGTAAACAATCTACCACATTCTGAGAAATGGTATGAGCATAGGCCAGAGGCGGTGATGGAGAACAGTCAGGTGAAGGTGCTGTGGGATTTTAGGATACAGACGGACAAAAAAACTGGAACACAATAGACCTGACCTGGTGGTTGTGGACAAAGAAAAAAGATCGTGCCTGATTGTGGATGTGGCCTGCCCGTTCGACACGAGAGTGCAAGAGAAGGAGAGGGAGAAAATTAACCGATACCAGGACCTAAAGTGGGAGGTGAAAAGGATCTGGAACTGCCATGAAGTCAAAGTGATCCCGATTGTCATAGGCGCACTGGGGACTATCTCCAAAGGTTTCCAGGGATGGTTAAAGAAAATCGGCCCCTTCACGCTTTTTGGAACGCTTCAAAAGGCATGCTTGCTTGGAACAGCAAGAACCCTCCGATACGTCCTGAATATCTGAGGCTGCAGGTAGTGGCTTGATATTCAATCCAACGGACTTTCCAGTTAACCAACATCAATGACTGAGATTCAAGGAATAACAATAACAATAATAATAATAATAATAAGACATGGAACTGGTTGAGAAGAGGAGACCTCAAAAAGGCTACAGAAGGAATGCTAATGGCTGCGCAGGAGCAGGCCCTCAAAACGAAGTGGTTGAAGCACCATATCTACAAGGAGGAGGCTAGCCCACTGTGCAGGATCTGTGGAGAGAGAGAGGAGACTGTGGCTCACATTGTGTCCGAGTGTAAACACCTAGCCCAGACCCACTATAAGGGCTGGAGACACGATGTGATGGGCAGGGTGATCCACTGGCACCTGTGCAAAGTAAACAATCTACCACATTCTGAGAAATGGTATGAGCATAGGCCAGAGGCGGTGATGGAGAACAGTCAGGTGAAGGTGCTGTGGGATTTTAGGATACAGACGGACAAAAAAACTGGAACACAATAGACCTGACCTGGTGGTTGTGGACAAAGAAAAAAGATCGTGCCTGATTGTGGATGTGGCCTGCCCGTTCGACACGAGAGTGCAAGAGAAGGAGAGGGAGAAAATTAACCGATACCAGGACCTAAAGTGGGAGGTGAAAAGGATCTGGAACTGCCATGAAGTCAAAGTGATCCCGATTGTCATAGGCGCACTGGGGACTATCTCCAAAGGTTTCCAGGGATGGTTAAAGAAAATCGGCCCCTTCACGCTTTTTGGAACGCTTCAAAAGGCATGCTTGCTTGGAACAGCAAGAACCCTCCGATACGTCCTGAATATCTGAGGCTGCAGGTAGTGGCTTGATATTCAATCCAACGGACTTTCCAGTTAACCAACATCAATGACTGAGATTCAAGGAATAACAACAATAATAATGTTTTCTTTATTAACCACAAGGGTTTACATGAAGTAGACATTAAGGACAGTACAGGACAATACAGGACGGTACAAATGGGCATTTCTGCGTGTAAAAAAAAAACAGAGGATGTAATAAAATAACAAAGAAAAATTCCCCAGTAGGGGGGAGACTTCCGAGGGACATTTGTGGAGAAAGCCCATTAAAAAACCACAGTGACCCTGACCACCAGGGCAAGTGCCCTCTCCCAGTTTTCCACCTTTAATTTACAGACACATACTCAAAGAAGGCCCATTCATTCGGGCCATACTTGCTTCTCTCACCCATCTTTCAACAAAATGATGGGAAGAGAGCACTTCCCTCTCTATCCTGATTTTCCTTTTCAAATGAAATTTGAAAAAGTTAATCAGGGCATCACCGAAGAGGTAAATGCTCGTCTTCAGCCCTTTCAAATGTGTCCACCATACTAAATCTTTCGCCATGGCCACCAGACAGATAAAAACTGCCTGCCCTTCCCGGCTATAGGAAGGGGGCGGGGCAATCCTCACGATGGACTCAGCTGATAGCTGGATCCGTCCTACACGTGACAGCAGGTGTTCGACATAAACCCACAAGTCAGCAATGCTCGGACACTGGACGAGTGCGTGCAGGACTGTTTCGTCGCCCTGTGCGCATCTCGGACATGCTCGGCTGACGGCACCTCCATGCCTGTAGAGTTTATCCCGAACTGGCAGAGCTCCCCGGTAGCACTGCCCCGGCCCGAAAGTCCTTCCGAAGAGATTGGCTAGTTGATTTTCGTCGACGCCTAGAGTTTCTCGAAGTACGTCGTCGCTCTTCCCCTCCACTAATCCTCTATAGAACGCCAAGGTGGAGTTTCCACCGATCACATTGCCCGATTGGTCGAGGGCTGTGAGCGCCTGAAGACATTCCAGTCTCCAAGCGCTCCCTCTCGGTCTTCGCTTGAGCCAGGACTGCAGCTCCGTCAAGGAGACGAGCTGGGGAAAGACGTGTCTAGCAAACGGCGACCACACCTGATCACCGTCGAGGAAGAGGTGGAGATGTCGTAGCCTGAGCGCGTGTCTGCGCATCATCAGCCACGGCATTCCCAGCCCTCCACGTAGCGGGTGTTGACAGCAGATGGACCGCCTGACCATCGGAGCGCGTACCTTCCACAAAAAGCGAAAGAGCAAACGACAACAACAATAATAATAATATACATATACACATATATATACACACACACGCACACACATAAACATATCTATACACACACACACACACACATAAACATATCTATACACACACACACACACACACACACACACACACGATAGCAACTAACAGCGCTGCGATCGAATGTGGCTTTTTAGCCCAGCCAATGATCTAAAATGTCTTGCACAGAGTCGGCAATCAAAACATTCACTGGGAATAACCGGCTGTGGTTGGAGTTCATGTACTTTTGCATGTCGCTTGAGCCCTCCTGCTGATTTACATTCTCTACCACATGTTTGGCAAGCATGATGAGTAGCATCTCCAACAGCAGCCTGGTAGTCACCACTGGTCTTACTTTATGACTGCGAAGATGACTTTCGAGTCCAGCTTTGCTTAGGCAGAGTCTCGCACAGACGCTGCATGTCAGCACCATAGGAGGACCCTCGCCGTCTGGAAGTGCAACAGCAATGCCCTTCCTCACATCCCGCTTTACTTTCTCGTATGCGATTCGAGATGCCTCAAAGGCAACTTTTCCCTCATATACAGTCTTTCTCCATTTATTACGATCAGCAGCAATATTTTCCCATGTATCAGCAGAGATGTTAGCGTCTTTAAAAGAGGCTTTCAAGGAATCCTTATACCTCTTTTTTGGTTTATGTGGCGGTCGTTTTCCTTTAACCAACTCTCCATAAAAGAGTTGTTTTGGTATTCTAGAATCCTTCATCCTGGCAAGGTGACCACTCCAACGGAGTCGTTGCTTAAGCACAAGAGCTTCTATACTGTCACACATAGAGCTTTCCAAAATCTCGACATCACTGATGTGGTCCCTCCAGTGAACGCCGTGGATCCGTCTGAGACACATCTGATGGAAACGCTCCAATTGCTTAAGATGGTGTCGATATGTGACCCAGGTCTCGCAGGCATAAAGGAGACAAGAGAGCACACATGCCTTGTACACCTTTACCTTTGTCCTCCTGCATATGTCTCGCCGACCCCAGAGTCGCTTTTCTAGCTTTCCGAAAGCATCACTTGCTTTCCTAATCCTGAGTGAGATTTCACTGTCAAGGTTGCTGTATCGATTGACAGTGCTTCCCAGGTAGACAAACTGATCAACCACTCCAAGTCGTTTACCATACACATAGATATTTGGTTCAGTGTACTGCTTACCAGGAGCAGGTTGGTACATGACGACGGTTTTCTTGAGACTGACAGTCAATCCTAGGGCAGTTCAAGCGTCAGAAAATGCATTCAAAATGTGCTGCATATCACTCTCTGTGTGCGCTACAAGATCGCAATCATCTGCATACAAGAGGTCTCTTATGATTGATTTAAATACTTTTGTCTTTGCAGCAAAGCGCCTGATGTTAAATATGCTGCCTGAGGTTCGATATCGGATGTAAACACCATGCTCGCAATTCCTGAATGCAATACAGAAAACCATTGCAAAGTATATGGCAAACAGGGTCGGTGATGGAATATCCCCCTGTTTCACTCCATTTTTTACTGAGATAGGCTCCGACATGTTACCCCCGACATTAACCCAAGCCTTCATGTCGTCATGGAAAAACCTAACTAAAGCAAGGAACTTATCAGGGCAACCAAGTTTCTGGAGAACCTTCCATAATGCATCTCTGTTAACAGTATCGAAAGCTTTTGTCAGATCGACAAAAACCTGATACAGATCCAAACCTTGTTCGATGCACTTCTCCTGGAGCTGTCTAGCTGAGAAGATCATATCAGTAGTGCCGCGTCCAGCACGAAAACCAGATTGACTTTCAGGAAGAACACAATCTGCAATGTGTGTCAGCAGACGGCCTAGAAGCACCCTACATAAAACTTTCCCTACGACAGAAAGCAATGATATACCTCTGTAGTTCCCACAATCATTCCTGTTACTCTTTCCCTTGTACAAGACCACCATTACTGCATCTCTCCAGTCCTCAGGTACGGATTCATTAGCCCATATCCTGCCAAACAGAGAGTGAAGATGTTGCAGGAGTCTCTCACCACCATATTGTAGGAGCTCAGCATGTATGTCATCAATACCTGGAGACCTTCCACTGTTCAGCTTCGAGATAGCCACTGCAACCTCCACAAGCGTCGGAGGTTCTGCGAGAGCTACTTTCACAGGACTTTCTCGAATGAGATTGAGGAAATCTTCACTGACGACAGACGGCTGATTCAAAAGATCATCAAAGTGCTCTCGCCACCTTCGTAGAATTCCTTGTGAGTCACGAAGAAGTTCTTTGCCATCCTTGCTGCGAAGCGGTGTCACCAGAGAAGAAGACGGTCCATAAACCTCACGCAAGAGACTGTACAACAGCTTTGTGTTATTGGAATCTGACGCAGTTTGTATCTCACTAGCCTTCTCACTCCACCACTGATCCTTCATCTGAGAAAGACTCCGCCTAACACGTGATTTTACATCCTTGAGTTCCTCATGCAACGTATTCCTCTCCTGTGGTTTTGCCGTCAAGTAGCGTGACAGAGCACGCCTCTTATCAGACAACAAGTCTTCTATATGTACATCATTCTCATTAAACCAGTCCTGATGTTTTCTCTGCACCAATCCCAGAACACGCCTGCCTACATCATAAACCGACTTTTTAAGGGTCGGCCAATCCTCACCAAGATCTGCAGCCTGCATCTCTTCTTCCAATGTCCTCTTCACATTTTTATCCTTAAGACGAGCAGCATTCAATCTTTTGGGCAGGGCAACACCAGGAGCCCGGTTTTTACGTTTAGTGATTAGTTTCACTTTTGCGCGTACCAGGTGGTGGTCCGTCCAGCACTCAGCTCCACGAAGAGCACGAACACACTGCACATCCTGTCTGTCACGCATCCTGACTAGGACGTAGTCCAAAAGATGCCATTTCTTAGATTCAGGATGCATCCATGTGGTCTTGAATTTGTTCTTTTGTTGGAACATGGTGTTGCTAACAGACAGATCCAGCTCCTCACACATCTGCAGCAGGAGCATACCATTGTTGTTACACTTTCCCACCCCATGCCTTCCGATTACATTCCATGTGTTAAAATCCCTACCCACTCTAGCATTAAAGTCACCAAGCACGATGACTTTGTCTCCCTGAGGGATATTTCTTAAAACACCTTTCAAGGCATGGTAAAAGGACACTTTTTCTTCATCGACAGAATTCATAGTTGGAGCATACACACTCACCAGGGTCGCATATCTTCCTTTGTCCAGCGGAATTCTCATGGACATAAGACGCTCACTAATCCCTACTGGGAATTCTTCTAATTTATTCACAAAAACAGTCTTAACAGCAAATCCTACCCCAGCCTCTCTTCTGGTTCCTTCATCTCTTCCTTTCCAGAAGAATGTATATTCTCCACAAAATTCTGTAAGATGACCATCTCCAGCTAACCTCGTCTCAGATAAAGCCACGATGTCAAGATCGTAACGTCGAAGCTCCTTTGCAACAAGAGCGGTCCTTCGTTGATGGTCTGGTGGGAGAGGCGCAGACATGCGCCATTCCCGACAGATCCATCCACGACAACCTCCACCTCATGCGATACATCGTAGAGAGGGTAGCTAGGGAACCTGGCACGGTGGGTCCTTGATCAATTTAGATCAGTCGAAAGCTTTCGATAGGGTCGACCATCGTTACCTAGCGGCAGTCCTGAGGGCGGCTGGCTTTGGGCCCGTCTTCAGAGGCTGGATCGCTGCCATACACAACAACATCTGCTCTGTGGTGAGGGTGAACGGTCACCTTTCGGAACCGTTCAACATCATGCGCTCGGTCCGCCAAGGATGTCCCCTCTCGTCCCTCTTGTACGTATTGACTCTCGAACCATTACTGCACAAACTGGAGACGTTGAGGGGGGTCCCGCGCGAACTAGGATGCGGAAGATCCGTGTCAGCATATGCGGACGATGTCACCGTAGTGGTGTCGAACGCCAAACACATCGAGGCAATCGGCACTACACTAAGAGAATACGAAGCGGTGACAGGAGCAATGATCAACCAGCAAAAGTCAGTGGGCCTGCAGCTCGGCACCTGGAGAGGCAGGTCCATGTCGTCCAACAACGTCGTCGGGCGCTGGACGGACGGACCAGTTAAATTGCTCGGGGTCTGGTTCGGTCCGGATCTCCAGACGGACAAAAACTGGGACGAGGTGACGAGCAGGGTGGCTTCTCTCATTCAGAAATGGGCCGAGAGGAAGTTATCCCTGAAAGGTCGAGCGGAGGTGGCTAACGTGTATATCGCGTCCGTCATCTACTACCGCATGACCGTCGTACCTTGTCCTAAGACACGCCTGACTGCGCTGGAGCGTTTGCTCTTTCGCTTTTTGTGGAAGGGACGCGCTCCGATGGTCAGGCGGTCCATCTGCTGTCAACACCCGCTACGTGGAAGGCTGGGAATGCCGTGGCTGATGATGCGCAGACACGCGCTCAGGCTACGACATCTCCACCTCTTCCTCGACGGTGATTAGGTGTGGTCTCCGTTTGCTAGACACGTCTTTCCCCAGCTCGTCTCCTTGACGGAGCTGCAGTCCTGGTTCAAGCGAAGACCGAGAGGGAGCGCTTGGAGACTGGAATGTCTTCAGGCGCTCACAGCCCTCGACCAATCGGGCAATGTGATCGATGGAAACTACACCTTGGCGTTCTATAGAGGATTAGTGGAGGGGAAGAGCCACGACGTACTTGGGGAAACTCTAGGCGTCGACGAAAATCAACTAGCCAATCTCTTCGGAAGGACTTTCGGGCCGGGGCCTATGGACAACTTCCAGAAATCCCTGGCCTGGCAGTGCTACCGAGGAGCTTTGCCAGTTCGGGAAAAACTCTACAGGCATGGAGGTGCCGTCAGCCGGGCATGTCCGAGATGCGCACAGTGCGACGAAACCGTCCTGCACGCTCTCGTCCAGTGTCCGAGCATTGCTAACTTGTGGGTTTATGTCGAACACCTGCTGGCGCGTGTAGGACGGATCCAGCTATCAGCTGAGTCTATCGTGAGGATTACCTCGCCCTCTTTCTTTAGCCGGGAAGGGCAGGCAGTTTTTATCTGTCTGGTGGCCATGGCGAAAGAGATAGTATGGTGGACACGTTTGAAAGGGCTGAAGACTAGCACTTACCTCTTCGGTGATGCCCTGATTAACTTTTTCAAATTTCATTTGAAAAGGAAAATCAGGGTAGAGAGGGAAGTGCTCTCTTCCCATCATTTTGTTGAAAGATGGGTGAGAGAAGCAAGTATGGCCCGAATGAATGGGCCTTCTCTGAGTACGTGTCTGTAAATTAAAGGTGGAAAACTGGGAGAGGGCACTTGCCCTGGTGGTCAGGGTCACTGTGGTCTTTTAATGGGCTTTCTCCACAAATGTCCCTCGGAAGTCTCCCCCCTATTGGGGAATTTTTCTTTGTTATTTTATTACATCCTCTGTTTTTTTTACACGCAGAAATGCCAATTTGTACCGTCCTGTATTGTCCTGTACTGTCCTTAATGTCTACTTTATGTAAACCCTTCTGGTTAATAAAGAAAACATTATTATTATTATTATTATTATTATTATTATTATTACGTCTTTCAGCAAAAGCCTTGGGATTCCCGACTTCGTAGGCAGTGTCCAAATTTCTACCATCACTACTACTGCCAGAATCCTACGTGATATATTGAGCCTCTGAGATCAGGGACTGATCTGAGGTCAATTAATACACTTCCCCTTGCAATCTGATTGCTAGAGAAACCCTACAAAAAGAAAAAAATATTATTCGGCTTTAGTATTGTTCGTTACTTCATTCTTTGTTTTGTTCGTGGTTTCTAATAATTTGAGTTGTAAGTCTTTTGTTCTCAATTTAAAGTGTCTATCATTTTATCTAATCTATTTTATAAGATCGTCTTTTTGTTGCAAATATATCTTCTAAGTGCCTAGATTTACGGTGTTGTACTCTAAATGTTGCCATTATTAGCTTTATAATTCCATCTATTCCTTTTATTAGTTTTTTGTTTATATTATATCATTATATCATATCATTCCTGGAACAATTAGAGTACTGATAGCAATTATATTAATCTTAGCATTTCCTTCGGTCAATGAAATACGCCTGTTATATCGATCTCTTACATTAAAATTATTGATTTCTTACATTTGATTCAACTATATTATTATTTTCTACACTTTCATTTCGCTTAAGAATGTTATACTCTAAATCATTTATAAATTCAAGATTTAGTCGGTTTTCAACACAAGTATATAAACCTACCTAAATTTGAAAAAGAGAAGTAGACATATATGAGATAGACAGTTATGTGTTTTCTGTTTGTTTTATGCAAAGTGTATGATAAGCTAATCGGCAAAACGTGTGAGAATCGGTATTAAACAAAAAATGTCGTAATTGTCGACTCTATTTTTATTCATATCGAGATCGATAAAATAAGTAGTAAACAATGTACTCTAGTCACTATAATTTCATTGAAACCACTAAAAGAAATCAATGAAAATATCATTAAATAACATGGCATTTGAAGATACCCTTGGTATTAGACACTACAAAATGAAAATTAGAATAAAATGATAACTCTAATTTCTCTGTGTCTTTGTCTAACAGTATTAGGGGTGGGGCGTTGGTGAGTATATTTATCTTCAAGGTGAAATATCTGTCTATTTTTAAATATTTTAATGCCAAGGGTTCTTTAAAATCTATGTACCGCCTACAGCAGGTTCTTCAATCGTTTGACACTTAATGGATACAACTTAAAATATTTTAAGTATACAAGAGTCTCGCTATGAATGTTTTAAGTTGTGACCACGTCAAAGTTATCTCAGTAGCCCGGGAGAACACGTGTTTCTAGATTTTTATCTGCCATTGTTGGCATTAACTCACTCGGTAGTAACACAAGAATAAGCTAAAGTTTATATACATTTTTGTGTATGATACATTGGCTACAGATACACATTTGGATATAGTGAAAAATAGAACATCGACTGGGGATGCTTTTTTACATATAATGTTGACATGGCTGGCTATGATTAATTAGAAATAGCACTAACACAGTGTGGTTTGGGGCTTATTGTTACCCACGCTAACTGTACGCACGTATACCTGGCTTTACTTGTTTTATTTTTACTTTGTTTTGTTTTATTTTTCTATTTATCATCCACAAGAAATGTAATTCCTTGAACCGTTATTTCTAGTAATTTTAGTGACCTCGGGGTAATCACCTGCAAATTTAACTCTGCCTGATTTGATCCTAGAACATAAAGACAGAACTAAATACTTTAAGGTATTTAATCTGATGCTTTACAGTACCAGATTAAATACTTTTCCATTAAATAATTTCTCTTAACTAGAGTATAAGAATAACATTTGATATCATTTATTTTTTACAGATCATGGGTTCAAAGTGTTTGCATTCGAAGCTGGTTCTAATATTAGCCTTCGATATGCATACAGTGGTGATAGTTTGCGGGATAATTATCTTCCGCATCAGTGTGTTAGGTCTTCCTGCAACGAATTCTTCAGGAGATTTTTAATAGATGTATGGAAATATCTGCCTGTTAAACTGGTAATGTATTCTCTAATCATTTAAAAAGTTTAACTTAATAAAAATTATCATAATCTTTTTCTAGCTAATGGTTTTCCATGAATATCAAAATAGAATATGTTGAACATAAAATTAAAATGTGAATCTTTGAAAGATCAGTCTCCCATGGTCAGAAGGTTTATCTGCTGCTAACACCCTCTCCGTGGAAGGCTTCGTACACCATGGCTTAAGATGTGTAAGCTGCAGCATCTACCGAGATTCTAAGTCAGTGAGCATATGTGGTCTGCCGTTTGTGAAGCACACTCTCCTACAGCTCATCTCTTTGGCGAAACTGTAATCCTACGTCAAACGAACACCAGGATTGGGCGTCTGACGTCTGCGGTTCATAGTCCTCTCCAGCAATGCCGTCACTGGAACGTCTGCACTACCATTCTATATAGGATATGTGATGGGAAGAAGTAATTACGCCCTCGAGGAGACCGTGATCCTGAACGATAACCATGCTTTTCCCCTCTGACAGACAATCAGGTTTTGGCTTTGTTCTGATTAATAGTTCTTTCTATGTTGCTGCAACTAATTTGGTAATATTGGTCAGGTACTTCAGCCTAAAATTACATTTCGTCAATCCCAGAGGTTTTCTAACTGCATGCAGTTCTTAAACTATTGCTGGGTTCCTATGTGGCTATAGTAGGCCATACTTTTGATGCTGTTGTATAGTTTATCATATTTCATTCTGATCCATTGTGTTCCTTGTTTTACTGAATGTTTTTGCTCCAAATTCCCTCCCATCCTTCCGTTTCCGTTGGTGTTGTTGTATGCTCAACTGTTCATTTTTTTTACTCTACCTCTAAAATCTTATGCTATTTGATTTGAATACCTCCTTTTCTTGGTAGAAGCGCTCACGTTTTTCGAAGCCTTTATACCTTGCATGATGTCCTTTTCATTCCAATCTGTTTTCTTTGTTTTTTTTTCGTTCATATAATACTATTTAATTATTATTTTGTTCCTGTTTTGTATTTTTTCTTTTGTTGTTTTTTTTGTTTTGTTTTTTTCTTGTTGGACACCTTTTCTATTTCGCTAAGCAGAGAGATTTTGTCGTTTTTAATTGCTTAATTTTCAATTTTATCTGGTATATTTTCTTTCTGCCTGAGAAAATGTTGAGCGAGGGGAGGGTCTGTATCTATTGGCTTCAATATTTGTTTATGGGTTTTGTTTGTCGTATTTCTCATGTTTTCCTTATTTTCATGTGTGGTGTATTTTTCTAAACAACATATTTTGTGTGCAATTAGCACATAAATGATATAAAATATTACTAAGGCCCTTATAGCAGTTTTTTTTTTATTTTGGTCATTTATTTGGATATTCAATACGATTTATTTTAGTTTTTGCGGAGTTGTTTTCGTATCCATGTTGTTATACATTCTGGGGTAGTTCTTGATATTGAGCCAGGGTCATTTGATATTATTATTATGAGGACGGTGAGGACGATGGATTGGCAGTATCGGTATATGGTCGGACACCATGCTTTGCAGTATAGAGTTACGGCCCTTTATGATCTGAGTTCAAATCACGCCTGGGTCATCCTTACGGGGTCGATAAAATAAAGTACCAGTAATGTACTGGGTAATTGCTGGCCTTGTGCCTAAAATAGAAACAATTATTATTATCATTGGTTGTTGAAGTGAATGGACGTATTATCGTGAGCTGGAGTAGGTTTGTTATTTTTACGGTTTTAAATACGTTTGTTAATATTTTTGTTTTAAAAGAGACATAAGGCTTTAGTCTTTACCCACAAGAAAGGGTTCCCTATAATATTTGGGCCTTTTGTGTGTTTAAAAGAAAATAAAGTACAGGTAATGCACTGGTTTCGATTTAATCAACTTTCCCTTTCCCAAAAATTGCCTAAATCATAAACTATTATTATTATCATTATTGCTGTTGTTGTTGGTGGTATTTGTTATAGGTTTGGTTGATTGTGAATGCAGGGACTGATATGCATACGTTGAAATTTAATGGAAAAAATACAAATAGTACCAATTGGTTCGGTGTGAAGACTACCTTGCAAACTCCTTTTCCAGATTTTCCAAAGTTTACAGGACGCCACCTGGAAATGTTTGGCAGGTAAAAGAAGTTGTTTTAATTGTGTTTACTACTGAAACCTACAATTTATGGAATCCAATGGTATGTAAGAGTGGTGACAGTGTACGCACACACATACACACACACATCTACATATATATATATATAATAATAGTAATATATATATATATATATATATATATATATATATATATATATATATATATATATATATATATATATATAAGTTTATCCCGGGTTCAATGGGGGGTAACCACAGTAAGTAAGGTATTCAATACAAAGCAGAGTATAAATATTTAATATAGCAAAGGCTTCTACAGGACTAGAAATGTTTCATTCGGTAGAAATCATCAAGGCTTCCTGATGATTTCTCCCGAATGAAACAGTTCTAGTCCTGTAGAAGCCTTTTCTATATTCATTATATATGTATATATATATGGTGGCTGCCAACTCGTTTTCGAGTACGGCCACTACTTTATATCCATGTAAGATAACTCCTACGGATGCGCTGAACGAGTGACTTTTTAGTCCAGCCAGCTACTTAAAAACTCTGGTACAAACACTACATTTGTGACACTTGTTGACACATAGTGCTGGGCCCTTGGTACCATGTGACGACAAGTGCAGAGAGATCTCCAGATATAAAGCAATGCCTGTGCCGTGAAGCTTTTATAGTGAGCAAAGGCACTGCACAAAGCCAGTCCCACTCTCTTAACCAAGATGATATTTACCAAAAAGAAGAACAAGTCAACATCATTGGATACCATCAGGGTTGCAGGTGTTATATCAGAGTTTTCCTTCTCCTAGAATTCTGTCTTGACAAAGGCTAAGGGGTCATCTCTCCCGGTGATATATATATATATATATATATATATATATATATATATATATATATATATATATATAATGTTAAGGTATAAAAACATATTTAATATATATATAATTAAAAAGTGAAGGTGAAAAAACAATTTTTTTTTTTTCAGCGGAATGGCGTTCGGAATGCTTGGAACGAATACTCCTTGCCAGAACCATACAGCGTGGATGCTTGTTACAACTGAGCAGGAGTTTTGTGGCAAAGATTATTTTTCTATGAGATGGCCAACTATTGTAGTTACGAAAACTCTGAAGATTTCATCAATTTCGCTTGGTATGGTTTATTATATCTTGCTTTCTTTTATTTTTATACAAAACTCTTCGTATATAAGTCCGTTTAAAGTTTAAACCATTGTCTTCACCGATTTGCCCTATCTGTTCCTGTTAAGTGAGTGTCCGTAAGGTAAACATGGATTCTGTGCAGGTCTTCAGTGAAGTGTTTAGTTTGCACGTGGATATCATTTTGGTACGGAAAGTTAAGGAAGGTGGTGTCATCTGCGTAGGTGACGATAAATATGTAATTGACATACGCGTATAAGAGGTTTCCAGTACACCTATCATTGCGAAGGCCAAATTAGTGTTCACTTGGTTTTATAAATGTTATCGTTTGACATATGCCCTATCCATCTGCCTTTCCTTATTTTGGAGAGTTCTGACATAAATACTAAACCCCAAAGCTTGCATTTCTGTGATCCCTACTTTAAAGTATATAGGTCGAGATTTCATTGTTTATTACGAAGAAGAATATGTAGCCATTGTTTCTCAGGCTCTCCAAGACCGCCACATATAAATTCCGTCTTTAGCTCAAGTAAGTGAGACTGTCTAAATTTGGAAGCTTACCGATTATATTCAAATATGCGTGAGTTTAATTCTCATTTAATTCTAATTCTTCTTGCAGCCGTCTTATCTCCACCCATCTGTTTCTCTCTCTTTCACCCTCTTTCCCTCTTTCTCTCTCTTTCCCCCTCTTCCACTCTTATTGGTTTTCGTACTTTTATTCACTCTTCTTTCGCCCATCCCTCTCTCTCTCTCTATATATATATATATATATAAAACATGAGAAGAAAGAAGAATACTGCTTGGTTTGCACATGGGTTACATATGATAAAAATAGTCCTTCGTCAGTGATTTTCCAACCATCATTGGTATTTCATCGCATTAAAAATCAGATACCTCAGGTTGGTGCGAGCAATAACTAAAAAAAGTTATTGGGACCAGAATTCGCGTAAGGCGAGGGGGACAAGTAAACAACATAGAAGGATAAAAGCAAACCGAAGATAGGAAAATAAACAAGCAACATGGTTGTCCGGTCAGCATAAGCTGGGTGGATTTCATGAGCGAGAGAGGTACAGACCGTGTTGATGTGTGTGAGATGTGAGCAAGAAGAGACCCACACAAGCCAAACGGGAGGAAGTGAGAAGGGGAGAAACAGAGAGTGAGTGAGTGTGTGGAAGTGTGAGGAAGAGGTCAGTCGAGAGAAAGTGTAACTGAAAGAGGGGGCGAAAGAAGGTGAGAGAAACAGAGAGAGCGGGGAAGCAGTAAGAGAGAAACAGACAAACGCAGCCGAGGTAAATATATATAAAATACATGAGAAGAAAGAAGAATTATATATATATATATAGAAGTAGTTCCACAGCAGATAGTTCACGAAGGCGACCCACCAGTTTTGTGGGCTTCTTTGGCTTTAGATAGTCTCAAGTTGCAGATAACTAGATGGTGATCAGTTGACAGCTCAGCTCCTCTCTTAACACGAACGTGGGGCACAGAATCGAAGAGATAAGAGACAATGACAAAATCAATTATTGATCTCTGTCCCTGATTCCCCTTATGGATATCTCGGTGCTGGAAGAAGGTGTTCATAATAGAGAGTTCATTGCTAGAACAGAAATCTAATCAAAGTACCTAGTTGAAACGAATCCTTACTTACCTCATAATATGGCGGTGGAGTGGCAAAAATAGAAAAAGCGTCGGTTTGTGGCTAGAGTGTTGGACACCTAGATCGTGGGTGCCATTTATCTCTTATTCAAATGTGAAAACCTCTGCTGATCTAAACACTTTAATGTTTAAAACGGTTTAACTTGAGAACAAATTTGTAATTTTATTACAAGTTACATACGAGGGTCGGCTGAAGTTCATAAGCTAACCCAGGTACTCTCCTGGAATGAGCAAATGACGTTTATTTTTTCAACATAGTGCCTGAAAGGAAACAATGCAGTTATTAATAAAGAGAGTTGAAATTAATGCATGCAAGATTTCACAGCGCTAGCATAACTCATTCATAGTCATCCTATGAACTTTTCAGCCTACTTTTGTATCTATAGATTGTTACGCCGTTGTATTTCACTCCTGCTACTAAAAAAAAGGTCCCCGCTGTCCCTGCTCTTTGATCTACTTTGTTTTGTTTTGTTTTGTTTTCATACCTTTGGGATTGAGAAGATAGAGATAGAATGCACCTCCGTCGGTTCCGACGATGAGTGTTCCGGTTGTTCAATCAACGGAACGGTCTGCTCATGGAATTCACGTGCAAGTGGCTAAGCATCCCACAGACGCGTGTATCGGTAAAGTAATTACCAGGGAAATTCAGTGTGAGACTGTATGTGACACAACTTTCCCCTTTGAATTATAGGTACAGTCCATCTTGCAGTATAGTGTAAGTGGCTGAGCATTCCACAGACATGTGTACTCTTGGCATGGTTCTTAGGGAGTTTCAGCATGATACAGTGTGTGACAAAGCTTGCCCTTTTGTATTACCGGTACAGTCCATCTGATAGGCTTCCAAACAGTTTCTGTTTCCGAAATTTCACTCACGAGATATGATCAACCAATTGCTATGGTAAATAACACTTGTAAAAAATACAATCAGTAGAATTGAACCCGGGATCTAATGATTGCAAAGCGAATTCTAACCATTTGGCTGTATCTACCTTATATATATGTATTACATTATGGTAACCTAAGAAATTATTATTCATTTCGTTATAATGAACACCTTTTATCGATTTTTCTTTCAGATCACTTCAACATTAATGATAAATTATCAATATATATAGAAGTGTAACATAATTTCTTTGGAATTCGTTATCGTTTTTGGTGTTCGAAGAAAATATTAATATTTATCGTTTTATGACTCTTTTGTTGCTGTCTGTCTGGAGATTGTCAACACTCAAATTGTAAAATAGGAAATATATTGCAGGGAGTTTATATTTGAATACATAATGCGTCATATGCTTGCCTTAAATTGCAATTTTAATAAAGAAAATGTGAAGTTAGTTTGTTAACACTTTAAATCTATTTTCATTTCATATTAAATTAATAAAAGTAAATAAAAATATACTGTAAAACATTCTGTAAATGTTCTGTTATTTTAACAAATAAAATTTAACATACATTATGTAAGTTTAAAATTATTATTACAGTAGAGCATCGGACAACATGCTTTGTGGCATATATATAGTTACATCCTTTTACGTTCTGTATTCAAATCTCGCTGAGATTAGCTTTACCTTTCATGCTTGAAGATAGAGATAAAATACACCTCCGTCTGTTTCGACGATAAGTGTTCCGGTTGTTGAACAACGGAACGGTCTGCTCATGGAATTCACGTGCAAGTGACTAAGCATCTCTCTAACGCGTGTACCCGTAACGTAATTACATTCCCTTCAAATTTCTGGCCTTGAGCCAAAAGTAGAAACAATTCTTTCGAAAGATCGTTACATTTGTTCCGCTCATTAAGTTCTGCGTTCAAATCCTGTCAAAGTCAACAAAATATAGTTCCAATCTAGAATTGGGATCACTGTAATCAATTTATCCCCATCCAAAAAAGTGTTGGGGCTGTACCTAAATCTGAAACAATTATGTTTTCTGTTGCTGCTGTTGTTGTTGCTATTTGTTCGACTTTGCCCTCCCCAAAACATTGTTGGCCTTGTGCCTAAATCAGAAACCATTATTATTTTATTATTGTTATTGTTATTCCTTGAATCTCAGTCATTGATGTTGGTTAACTGGAAAGTCCGTTGGATTGAATATCAAGCCACTACCTGCAGCCTCAGATATTCAGGACGTATCGGAGGGTTCTTGCCGTTCCAAGCAAGCATGCCTTTTGAAGCGTTCCAAAAAGCGTGAAGGGGCCGATTTTCTTTAACCATCCCTGGAAACCTTTGGAGATAGTCCCCAGTGCGCCTATGACAATCGGGATCACTTTGACTTCATGGCAGTTCCAAATCCTTTTCACCTCCCACTTTAGGTCCTGGTATCGGTTAATTTTCTCCCTCTCCTTCTCTTGCACTCTCGTGTCGAACGGGCAGGCCACATCCACAATCAGGCACGATCTTTTTCCTTTGTCCACAACCACCAGGTCAGGTCTATTGTGTTCCAGTTTTTTGTCCGTCTGTATCCTAAAATCCCACAGCACCTTCACCTGACTGTTCTCCATCACCGCCTCTGGCCTATGCTCATACCATTTCTCAGAATGTGGTAGATTGTTTACTTTGCACAGGTGCCAGTGGATCACCCTGCCCATCACATCGTGTCTCCAGCCCTTATAGTGGGTCTGGGCTAGGTGTTTACACTCGGACACAATGTGAGCCACAGTCTCCTCTCTCTCTCCACAGATCCTGCACAGTGGGCTAGCCTCCTCCTTGTAGATATGGTGCTTCAACCACTTCGTTTTGAGGGCCTGCTCCTGCGCAGCCATTAGCATTCCTTCTGTAGCCTTTTTGAGGTCTCCTCTTCTCAACCAGTTCCATGTCTGTGGATCTCTAAATTCAGTTTTCTCAAAGAAGGTACTATGAAGGGATTTTCCCTTAAGGCTGCTCTTCCTCCTTGATGTTATTTCCTCCTTGGGTATCCCCTGGCCTACTGTCCCCTCCTTCAGTACAGCTCTGAGCATTGGCTCCTTACTATAGGTCACGTATTTGTATAGGTTGTTTTTCTCCATCTGAACACAGTCCTCTATGCTGATAAGACCTCTTCCACCCTCAGATCTCCTTAGGTAGAGTCTATCGACATCACTCCTCTTGTGGAACATGTTGTAGATAGTCAATAGCTTCCTAGTCTTCCTATCCATTTCTTTTTGTTCAGCAACATTCCATCTCAGAATTCCCGCACTGTACCTAATAATAGAAACAGCTCGGGAATTTACTGCGCTTATGGCATTTCTGCTGTTCAGATGTGACTTCAATACGCTCCTTACTCTCCGAATGTATTCAGTTCTTAACAATTCCTTCATTTTTTTGTTCTTTATGCCATCAGCCTCCAGAACGCCCAAATACTTGTATCCTTCCTCAGAGTCAATTTCCTTTATCATCTCACCTGTTGGTATCTGGATCCCGTTACTTCTGCTCAACCTACCCCTCCTCATCACAATGACTCCACATTTACCAATACCAAACTGCATACATATATCACTGCTGAAAATACGGACAGTGTCAACAAGCACATCCAACTCCTTCTCACTTTTCCCGAAGAGCTTAAGATCGTCCATGAAGAGGAGGTGATTGATGGTAAGCTCTCCCCTTCCCAACTTGTATCCTGCTCTCACTTTTCGCAGCATAATGGTCAAGGGCATCAGGGCAAGGACAAACAACAGAGGGGACAGGCTATCTCCCTGGAAGATACCTCTCTTGATCTTCACGCTTCCCAAGGATACTCCAGTTGATGTCAACTCTGTCTCCCAGGACCCCATACTCCTGCCCAGCAACTGTCTGATGTTATCTGCCACCCTGAAGATCTCCAGGCTTTTGGTGATCCAGGAATGAGGCACCATGTCAAATGCCTTTCTGTAGTCTATCCATCCCATGGCAAGATCAGTGTGTCTCCTCCTGCAATTCCCCATTACCATCTTATCAATAAGCAACTGGTCCTTTGTACCACGTGACTTCTTTCGGCATCCTTTCTGTTCGTCCGGCAACAAGTTGTTTGTGTGGAGGTGATGGTAGATTTCCTCAGACACAATGCTCGTCAACAGTTTCCACATTACGGGCAGACATGTGATAGGTCTATAGTTGGTAACATCATTACCCTTGATTCGGTCTTTCATTATCAGAACTGTGGTACCTTTTGTCAACCACTCTGGCACCTCACCCGACACCAAGCAGTCATTGAACATGGCCGTCAGCTTCGGGTGGAGGGATGTTAAATGTTTAATCCAATACCCCTGCACACCATCTGGGCCTGGTGATTTCCAGTTGGTTAGTTTTTTGGCTTGCCCCTTAAGAGTTTCAACTGTGATACTCAAATCAGTCTGTTGCTGTGCCTGCTCACCGATCTCCCTCTGTACTGTCTCAATCCACCCTGCCTGGGCATTGTGTCTAACATCCTGCTCCCATATTCCTCTCCAGAATGTTTTAGCTTGTTCCGCCCCAGGGATCAAGTTGGTGCCTCTTTCTTTCCCCTCAAGCTGTCCAAACAGCATCTTCTGGTTGTTGTCGAACATGCGGTTCTGTTTATACTGACTGACTCTGTTCTCGTATCGCCTGATTTTGGCACTCTTTGCTACAATGCGTTGCTTCAATTCCTCTATGATAATATTTAGCTTTTTACTCCTAGTTTTGTATTTTATTTCCAGTCTATTTTTAGTGCCTATGTTTTTTAGTGTCCCATTCAGTAGTGACTCAAGCTTTCCTATGTCATTTCTCATTTCCCCGATTTGCCCACTCAGTCGCTTCTTCCACCACGGCTCTGCTCTTTCTTGTCTGTTGTTTCCTCTCGCTTTTATACCAAGTAGTTTCCTCACCGTATTTGCTGTTGCTTTGAGGATATTGTTGCACTGGTGAAGACTCCTCGCCTCAAGGAATGGGATGACTTTGTTTACCTTAGCTGTTGTTTCTTTTAACTTTTTCCTGTCTACAAATCTTAGGTTCATAGGTCTCCCACTATCATTGTTCAACTCATCTACCACTAAATTTAGGATGTCAACCGAATCTTGTCCTAGCCCGTCAGCATTCATCTCCTCAGTGGCCGTATCTCTGTTCCAGGTATTATTTATCTCAGTATTCAGATCACTGTCTGCTTCGGGTGGTTCCTCCGCTCTCAGGACCTCCTCACCTTCATTTCCCGCCGGCTCGCTTGTCTGGCATACTACACCCGCCATCTCCAAGCCATTCTCTCTGCTCAGTTCCTCCAGTTCCAGCTCGCTTATCCACCCATTAGTTCTTATTACCCGAGCCTGCCCGGCCAATTTTTGTTCATCTAATTTAAATAAACCAATCTCGTTCCAGATGTTATGCATCCGTCTCCTGTAGCCCCTCTCCTTGGGGTTACTTTTCAGGTAGCATTGCATAACAGTTCTATTCAATTCTTTCGTCCAGTTGGTTCTGGCCCCTTTCCTTCTTCTTCTTCCTCCAACATCAGCAGTATTTCGTTGACAGTCAGGTTCCTGCTGCTGAGCCAGGGGGCACCTGTTGGGTGAGAGTCTGTCACATGACGTTCTAGTCTCCATTTCACCGTTATTCGAACTGTTTATGTTCGATATTTAAACACTCTTATCGAGGATTGGCGAATGTATGTTTACATAGCCATCTGTGGATCCGCCATCCCACTTGGCCCTTGTGTGGCATTATCACCACGCTGTATACGGACACACATAAACAAACAAACACACGGGCAGAAAGGGCCCCAAAAATGAATAAGCATAAGTTTCATTGTAATGTAGTATTCGAATGTCTGACTTAGTTTTTGTTTTTTAAGTTTTACTTTTTCCCCCCTCTTCTCTGTCCGTCCGCCTGCTTCTCTCTTCATTCTTATTTTCTTTACGTTTTTGGGGTTTCTTTTTTTGTTTTTGTTTTTCTCTGTTTTTCTCGTTTTTTACTGTTGTTGCTGTGCTGCTTTTGTTGTTTGTTTTTTCTTTTTTCTTTTGAGTCTATCTATATATTTTGATGCCTTCCTCTTTGTTAGTAGTAGGAATTCTATAATGTGGAAGTGGTAGCCAGCAGAGACTAGCGGCGTTGGCGATACTGAGACAGTGGTGGCGGTGATGTCGATACCGAGGCAGTGGTGGCGGTGATGCGACCGTATTACTGTAGTGATGGTGCTGTAGCGGTGGCAGCAGCAGTGAAGGAGTCAGGGGGTGGTGGCGGCGGTGATGGGATAGTGGTGGTAATGATGGCCGTAGTGAGCGGTGGCGGTGAAGGTGAAAATGCTGTTGTGTTTAGTGTACACAGATGATGGGGTGGGTGGTGTATCTGGTTTCTGGTGTTGGTGAGTTTCGCTGTCCTATATAGTGTAGCCAGAGGAGAGGAGGGGGGGGGGGGGGTTCTTCTTCTTCCATTTATAGCCATTTTATTTTTTTTTTTGGGATATACAGTGTACAATACAAAGTTGAATATTTGAATATTTGAGCCGTATTACTGTAGTGATGGTGCTGTAGCGGTGGCAGCAGCAGTGAAGGAGTCAAGGGGTGGTGGCGGCGGTGATGGGATAGTGGTGGTAATGATGGCCGTAGTGAGCGGTGGCGGTGAAGGTGAAAATGCTGTTGTGTTTAGTGTACACAGATGATGGGGTGGGCGGTGTATCTAGTTTCTGGTGTTGGTGAGTTTAGCTGTCCTATATAGTGTAGCCAGAGGAGAGGAGGGGGGGGTTCTTCTTCTTCCATTTATAGCCATTTGTTTTTTTTTTGGATATACAGTGTACAATACAAAGTTGAATATTTGAATATTTGAGCCTTATAACAATATATTTTGGGTCCGAATTTTTTGGGGCTCAAGCCGGGTGCTTTACGTAGCATTTGTACTAAGAGTTGTTATTTCACAAATGATTTAAATATGTTAAAAATTCAAAACTTACGGGAGCGATTTCATGACCTCCGTCACCTCGTGCGTCTTCTTCCCTTATTATTTTATTATTATTATTATTATTATTATTATTATTATTATTGGCGACCTACGTAGTAAATCGTATCATCGTGAGCTCCGCAAAGGTTTGTTATTTCCGTGTGTTAAAAATTGCCATTTATGGAACATTTTTATTGTTAACCATATATAAGCGCACATACATTGTTTTCCGAAAAGGACACCCAAAAAGATTGGGGCCTTGTGCCCCAAATTTTAACTTTTATTATTATCAAAAAATTTCTTTGAAAAAAAAATGGCTAATTCACCTCTGCACGAAGCAGCTGAAAGCCTTTCTCACAAATTAACACCTCACACCGACACCACCATTGTAAATGTTACTACGTTTGCCAACACTACAAAAAGTATAAGCAGTAGCAATATTTTAAATTTGTCTCAGGCAGACATTCATTTCCCGCCATTACCAATGACTGCAGGTGTTAAAGCCTCCACCACCACCACCACCGCGACAACAGAAACAAAAGAAGAAAAAAATAAATTAACTCGTGATGTCGAAATGAAATCAAGCAAAATGAACTCTTCCCCACCAAAGACGACTGACGTCACCACCACCACAACTGAAACTAAAATTAATATTAACGATAGCAACAACAACAACAATGACATTATAAAAACCCCCCTCAGTTTCGCCAGAGTAGCAAAACAGTTCGAAGCATTTACGGTAACTCAGGAGGATTTAGAAAATGCCAAACAAATGGTAAAGAAAGATGGGTACAGGGTCAGCCTCACCCCCCCCCCCTAATAAAATGGAGCATCGGCGCCTATGCACCGTGTCGTATAGAACAATAAATGTAAAATCGCGCCGAGTGGAACGGGCATCCGAGTCCCAAATCCAAAAAGCTTTGGGACATTTGTGGGAAAGAAAAACCCACATCAGACGTGGTCAAAAGTATGGAACCGTGGACGTGTTCTTTGAAACACCAGAGGAGGCTAGAGAACACTCCATGGTCCCATTAAGAAGTGACGACTTCACAGTCGTCCCAAGCTATTGTGGCCAGAGACTCGTAAAGATCAGGGTGAGCCACGTTCCACCGGCCATCGAAATTCCCTGGCTAATAGCGGCTGTCCTCGCCGGCATCGAAGCCAACACGAAAATAATAGCAATAGCAAAAGAAAAGCAGGAGAACTGGTCCGGATCTGGGATGGAGCTCCTGATCCAAGCGGACCAAAAAAGCATTGAGGAGATCCCAGAGGTAATAGACCTCACTGACGGCAGCCACCTCACGGTAATTGTCGAGGGCAGAAGACCTAGGTGTGTCGTTTGTGGTGAAGGAACCCACCTAAGGGCTTTCTGCCCTCAGGCTAAAAGGTTGAGGCCACCTCTCCTACTCACCCCAGTGACACAACCATCAACACCACCAGTAGCAGAGATGGCAGCAACAACTGTAGCAGCAACAACAGAAGCAACTATAACAGCAACAACCCCAGCAACAGTAGCAAAACCAACACCACCACCACCACCAGCAAAACCAACACCACCACCACCCAACGCTTCAGAACTAGCACCAGCGCCTACACCATCCACCACGCCACAACCAAAACTAACGGCTGTGGAGGATTTGCCACTCCCCGGCCTATCACAACTGGAGACAGATTGTGACGACGAGGAGTGGGAAACGATATCAGGAAAAAAAAAAAGAAACCAAAAAAGAAAAAATTCTCTTCCTTCCCCCTCCAAAAACAAAATACAGAGGGAAACAAATAAATTAAGAAACAAAAAAGTTAGGACAGATATGCCACCATCCACACCAGCATCACCAACCCCATCAACCCAAACACCAACACCATCACCATCATTAACCCCAACACCACCATCACCTACACCACAAAAGTCACCAAAATGCGAAACAGAAACAAACCCACAACAAACGCAAACAAAACAAAACAACCAAAACGATACACACTACACAGCATTAAATTTGAACAACAAGCAATTATTACACTACATCCAACACAACACCAGCATCACAGAAAAAGACTACACAACAACCCCAAATTTCACACCACCTCCACACATACAAATCACTCGCATCACACAGAAAACGTACATGACACTAAAACAAAAATTCCCCAAAGACATCGGAGACTTCCGACAAGCACTCTTCAGGAGGATTTATAAGGACATCCTTCCTGAGGAGGCCACAAGCAGTGAAAAGGATGGAAAAACCGTCCTTCCCCTACGAGAAGTAAGGTAAGTGGTCTTTCCCATCTTTTCCACTCCTTTTCAACATGACCTCACTCAGAATAGGCAGCATAAATGCGCGTGGCTTGGGGTCGTCATGGAAGCAGGGCCACCTGCTCAACGACCTCAGGTCACTAAACATAGATGTAGTGGCCATCAGCGAGACCAGAATCTCCGAAGCACAGGCTTTCGCACCGATCTTCGGCGGCTACGATGTGTACGCATCTCCCAGCCGTCCGGGATCGGGGGGAGGAGTTGCTGTGCTTTTTCGGAGAGGTTTGGATCTTGCCATGCGGGCCATCTTCCTGGACCCAGAAGGTAAGTTGGTGGCGCTGGACGTGACTAGCGGAGACGGCCAATCTTTCAGGTTAGTGGCCGTCTATGCCCCGACAGGAGCAGGGCAGCCTGATTTCTTCCGGCGTCTGGAGACCTTTCTTGGAACGTCCCGCTCTTTAGTGTTAGTGGGCGACTGGAACGGGATCTTAGATGCACGCTGGGATTGTGTGGGATTAGTGGATAGGGAAGGAGGGTGCAAGAGTCTCACCAACCTGCTCAGACGTTTTGAACTGTCTGACAGGTACCGAATGGATTTCCCGAATGTACCAATGTGGACTTGGACAAATCGCATAGGGTCATCCAGATCATATCTAGATAGAGTATTTTGTAGGGAAATAGATAGGTCTAGCATAGGCTGTCCACAATTCAAGATAGTCAGCTACACGGACCACAAATTCGTGATCTGTGTGCTTGACTTAGATAGGCTTCATAGACGAGGACCCGGCTACTAGAAGCTAAACGCGTCCTTACCAGCGCGCAAGGCCTACAGAGACCGGATTAGCGAACTAGTTAAGCGGGCGTTGACGGGGGCCATCGTCAACAACAAGTGGTGGTTTGCTCTGAAAAGAGCAATTAGAATAGAGTCCATTAGGTTTAGTAAGACTTTAGCAATAGAGAAAAATAGAGCAGAGGGAGAATTAGTTAGAAAATTAGATGAGGCGCTTAGCAAAGGCATCGCGACCGACGTACTTGCGGCGAAATTGGCCCTTGACCAATTCTTCAATGCAAAGCACGAAGGCTGCGTTGTCAGAGCTAGGGTGCGTGCTCTCAGACACGAGGGGACGAAAGCCGTTCAATGGGCCCGAGTGGCGGAGGCGCGTCGTGGCAACAAAGCCACGATCCGGTCTTTGGTGGACCACGACGGGCGCATGCTACTCGATCCTGGGCAAATGTGTGAAGCTTTTCAGCGACACTTCGCTCAACTGTTCGGGGGCAGTGGCGGGCCGGATCGAGGGATGGACTTTAGTGTCTACCTCGACGGACTGCCGCGGCTTTCGGCCACTGAGGCGGAGTGTTGCGAAAAGCCGATAGCAACCGCTGAAGTACGGGATGCAATGACTAGTTGCACAAGGGGTAAACGCCTGGTTTGGATGATCTGCCCTATGAACTTTACGTACAAATGCCAAACTTGTTCGGAGGCCTCTTGGCGGACGTCTACTGCAACTGGCAACAGAACGGGAGAATTCCCAGCTCTGTGATCCGAGGAGCGGTGGCGCTGCTGAGAAAGGATCCGAACAAGGGGGATAACATAGATAATTTTAGGCCCATAACTCTGCTAAACACAGAGTTCAAGATTTTGGCCAAGGTGCTAGCAAAGAGGTTGGCGCTTGTCGTTGGTGGTCTGGTGGGAGAGGCACAGACATGCGCCATTCCCGACAGATCCATCCACGACAACCTCCACCTCATGCGATACATCGTAGAGAGGGTAGCTAGGGAACCTGGAACGGGTGGGTCTTTGATCAATTTAGATCAGTCGAAAGCCTTCGATAGGGTCGACCATCGTTACCTGGCGACAGTCCTGAGGGCGGCTGGCTTTGGGCCCGTCTTCAGAGGCTGGATCGCTGCCATGCACAGCGACATCTGCTCTGTAGTGAGAGTGAACGGTCACCTTTCGGAACCGTTCAACATCATGCGCTCGGTCCGCCAAGGATGTCCCCTCTCGTCCCTATTGTACGTATTGACTCTCGAGCCATTACTGCACAAACTGGAGACGTTGAGGGGGGTCCCGCGCGAACTAGGATGCGGAAGATCCGTGTCAGCATATGCCGACGATGTCACCGTAGTGGTGTCGAACGCCAAACACATCGAGGCGATCGGCACTACACTAAGAGAATACGAAGCGGTGACAGGAGCAATGATCAACCAGGAAAATTCAGTGGGCCTGCAGCTCGGCACCTGGAGAGGCAGGTCCGTGCCGTCCAACAGCGTCGTCGGGCGCTGGACGGACTGACCGGTTAAATTGCTAGGGGTCTGGTTCGGTCCAGACCTCCAGACGGACAAAAACTGGGACGAGGTGACGAGCAGGGTGGCTTCTCTCACACAGAAATGGGCCGAGAGGAAGCTATCCCTGAAAGGTCGAGCGGAGGTGGCTAACGCGTACATCGCGTCCGTCATCTACTACCGCCTGACCGTCGTACCTTGTCCTAAGCCCCGCCTGACTGCGCTGGAGCGTTTGCTCTTTCGCTTCTTGTGGAAGGGACGCGCTCCGATGGTCAGGCGGTCCATCTGCTGTCAACACCCGCTACGTGGAGGGCTGGGCATGCCGTGGCTGATGATGCGCAGACACGCGCTCAGGCTACGACATCTCCACCTCTTCCTCGACGGTGATCAGGTGTGGTCGCCGTTTGCTAGACACGTTTTTCACCAGCTCGTCTCCTTGACGGAGCTGCAGTCCTGGGTCAAGCGAAGACCGAGAGGGAGCTCTTGGAGACTGGAATGTCTTCAGGCGCTCACAGCCCTCGACCAATCGGGCAATGTGATCGGTGGAAACTCCACCTTGACCTTCTATAGGGGATTAGTGGAGGGGAAGAGCGACGACGTACTTGGAGAAACTCTAGGCGTCGACGAAAATCAACTAGCCAATCTCTTCGGAAGGACTTTCGGGCCGGGGCCTATGGACAACTTCCAGAAATCCCTGGCCTGGCAGTGCTACCGGGGTGCTTTGCCAGTTCGGGATAAACTTTACAGGCATGGAGGTGCCGTCAGCCGGGCATGTCCGAGATGCGCACAGGGCGACGAAACGGTCCTGCACGCACTCGTCCAGTGTCCGAGCATTGCTGACTTGTGGGTTTATGTCGAACACCTTCTGTCACGTGTAGGACGGATCCAGCTATCAGCTGAGTCCATCGTGAGGATTGCGCCGCCCCCTTCCTTTAGCCGGGAAGGGCAGGCAGTTTTTATCTGTCTGGTGGCCATGGCGAAAGAGATAGTATGGTGGACACGTTTGAAAGGGCTGAAGACGAGCACTTACCTCTTCGGTGATGCCCTGATTAACTTTTTCAAATTTCATTTGAAAAGGAAAATCAGGGTAGAGAGGGAAGTGCTCTCTTCCCAGCATTTTGTTGAAAGATGGGTGAGAGAAGCAAGTATGGCCTGAATGAATGGGCCTTCTCTGAGTATGTGTCTGTAAATTAAAGGTGGAAAACTGGGAGAGGGCACTTGCCCTGGTGGTCAGGGCCACTGTGGTCTTTTAATGGGCTTTCTCCACAAATGTCCCTCGGAAGTCTCCCCCCTACTGGGGAATATTTCTTTGTTATTTTATTTCATCCGCTGTTTTTTTTACACGCAGAAATGCCCATTTGTACCGTCCTGTATTGTCCTGTACTGTCCTTAATGTCTACTTCATGTAAACCCTTGTGGTTAATAAAGAAAACATTATTATTATTATTATTGTTTTTATTTTCTTTCATTATTGTTTCTGAGATATATGCCGAGTGTCTTCCTGACACCTAGGTCAAATAAATTCACAGTGTGCATTGGTAAGCCAGTTAATACAGCACATTGATTATAATTTAAAAAAATAAACAAAAAAAAACAGTATACATATATACACATGTGCATATGCATATGTAAATACAAGGAGGGATATCAATCTTACAGAGATAGTGCTCTTCTCAATACGTGTGCAGTACCAGTCAAAACAATTTGTTGAACCTCATGCAGAGAGGGTAAACCAGGAATCATTCGCAAATATTGTTCTGTTCCTTTCTTGATCATTCCCAGTCCTCCCACAATCACTGGTATTGTAACGGCCCTGAGGTGCCACATTTTCTCAATTTCAATAAGCAGATCTTTATAGCTTGTCAAATTCTCTTGCTGCGATATTGTGATCGAATGGGATGCTCATATCTATCAATAAACAGACCTTGTTATGTTGATCTTTTACAATGATGTCAGGTCTATTTGCTTTTATGGTTCTGTCAGTATGTACAGGAAAGTCCCAGAGAATTGTTACTTTTTCTCCTTCAGTTACAGCCTCAGGGTGATGATTGTACCACTTGTCTTCACCTTTGATTTTGTAATGCCGACATATTACCCAGTGTAGATATTGGCCAACTCTGTCATGTCTATATTTGTATTCTACTAGTGCTAAAACTTTACATCCAGAGACTATGTGATCCACTGTTTCAACCTCAGCATTGCAGAATGGGCACTTTGGGTTTATTCCGTTTCTCATCACATTGGCCTGGTAATTACGAGTCAATAAGCTTTGATCTCGGGTAGCTAAGATGAAGCCTTCACTCTCCGCCTTTAGCCCTGAACTGCGTAGCCACTGATGGATGTGCTTTTGGTCAACATCAGCTTGTTTGCTACGGGCCACATATTTGCCATGCAGAGGTTTCTGCTCTCAATTTGATGCTAATTGTCCTTGCCCTTTTGCTTTTGCCAGTGATTTTATGAGCCTAGCAGCATCAGTTGCAACAGTTTCTTTAGTCTGTCCAGCCTGGGTATCAAGTATGAGATCAGTAGCATATTTTTTGCTCTCCTTCAAGATAGAATGAAGCTTCTTACTTCTCTCATGCTTTTCAACAGGTTTTATTATTATTATTATTATTATTGTTATTGTTATTCCTTGAATCTCAGTCATTGATGTTGGTTAACTGGAAAGTCCGTTGGATTGAATATCAAGCCACTACCTGCAGCCTCAGATATTCAGGACGTATCGGAGGGTTCTTGCTGGTCCAAGCAAGCATGCCTTTTGAAGCGTTCCAAAAAGCGTGAAGGGGCCGATTTTCTTTAACCATCCCTGGAAACTTTGGGAGATAGTCCCCAGTGCGCCTATGACAATCGGGATCACTTTGACTTCATGGCAGTTCCAAATCCTTTTCACCTCCCACTTTAGGTCCTGGTATCGGTTAATTTTCTCCCTCTCCTTCTCTTGCACTCTCGTGTCGAACGGGCAGGCCACATCCACAATCAGGCACGATCTTTTTTCTTTGTCCACAACCACCAGGTCAGGTCTATTGTGTTCCAGTTTTTTGTCCGTCTGTATCCTAAAATCCCACAGCACCTTCACCTGATTGTTCTCCATCACCGCCTCTGGCCTATGCTCATACCATTTCTCAGAATGTGGTAGATTGTTTACTTTGCACAGGTGCCAGTGGATCACCCTGCCCATCACATCGTGTCTCCAGCCCTTATAGTGGGTCTGGGCTAGGTGTTTACACTCGGACACAATGTGAGCCACAGTCTCCTCTCTCTCTCCACAGATCCTGCACAGTGGGCTGGCCTCCTCCTTGTAGATATGGTGCTTCAACCACTTCGTTTTGAGGGCCTGCTCCTGCGCAGCCATTAGCATTCCTTCTGTAGCCTTTTTGAGGTCTCCTCTTCTCAACCAGTTCCATGTCTGTGGATCTCTAAATTCAGTTTTCTCAAAGAAGGTACTATGAAGGGGTTTTCCCTTAAGGCTGCTCTTCCTCCTTGATGTTATTTCCTCCCTGGACATCCCCTGGCCTACTGTCCCCTCCTTCAGTACAACTCTGAGCATTGGCTCCTTACTATAGGTCACGTATTTGTATAGGTTGTTTTTCTCCATCTGAACACAGTCCTCTATGCTGATAAGACCTCTTCCACCCTCAGATCTCCTTAGGTAGAGTCTATCGACATCACTCCTCTTGTGGAACATGTTGTAGATAGTCAATAGCTTCCTAGTCTTCCTATCCATTTCTTTCTGTTCAGCAACATTCCATCTCAGAATTCCCGCACTGTACCTAATAATAGACACAGCTCGGGAATTTACTGCGCTTATGGCATTTCTGCTGTTCAGATGTGACTTCAATACGCTCCTTACTCTCCGAATGTATTCAGTTCTTAACAATTCCTTCATTTTTTTGTTCTTTATGCCATCAGCCTCCAGAACACCCAAATACTTGTATCCTTCCTCAGAGTCAATTTCCTTTATCATCTCACCTGTTGGTATCTGGATCCCGTTACTTCTGCTCAACCTACCCCTCTTCATCACAATGACTCCACATTTACCAATACCAAACTGCATACATATATCACTGCTGAAAATACGGACAGTGTCAACAAGCACATCCAACTCCTTCTCACTTTTCCCGAAGAGCTTAAGATCGTCCATGAAGAGGAGGTGATTGATGGTAAGCTCTCCCCTTCCCAACTTGTATCCTGCTCTCACTTTTCGCAGCATAATGGTCAAGGGCATCAGGGCAAGGACAAACAACAGAGGGGACAGGCTATCTCCCTGGAAGATACCTCTCTTGATCTTCACGCTTCCCAAGGATACTCCAGTTGATGTCAACTCTGTCTCGCAGGACCCCATACTCCTGCCTAGCAACTGTCTGATGTTATCCGCCACCCTGAAGATCTCCAGGCTTTTGGTGATCCAGGAATGAGGCACCATGTCAAATGCCTTTCTGTAGTCTATCCATCCCATGGCAAGATCAGTGTGTCTCCTCCTGCAATTCCCCATTACCATCTTATCAATAAGCAACTGGTCCTTTGTACCACGTGACTTCTTTCGGCATCCTTTCTGTTCGTCCGGTAACAAGTTGTTTGTGTGGAGGTGATGGTAGATTTCCTCAGACACAATGCTCGTCAACAGTTTCCACATTACGGGCAGACATGTGATAGGTCTATAGTTGGTAGCATCATTACCCTTGATTCGGTCTTTCATTATCAGAACTGTGGTACCTTTTGTCAACCACTCTGGCACCTCACCCGACACCAAGCAGTCATTGAACATGGCCGTCAGCTTCGGGTGGAGGGATGTTAGATGTTTAATCCAATACCCCTGCACACCATCTGGGCCTGGTGATTTCCAGTTGGTTAGTTTTTTGGCTTGTCCCTTAAGAGTTTCAACTGTGATACTCAAATCAGTCTGTTGCTGTGCCTGCTCACCGATCTCCCTCTGTACTGTCTCAATCCACCCTGCCTGGTCATTGTGTCTAACATCCTGCTCCCATATTCCTCTCCAGAATGTTTTAGTTTGCTCCGCCCCAGGGATCAAGTCGTTGCCTCTTTCTTTGCCCTCAAGCTGTCCAAACAGCATGTTCTGGTTGTTGTCGAACATGCGGTTCTGTTTATACTGACTGACTCTGTTCTCGTATCGCCTGATTTTTGCACTCTTTGCTACAATGCGTTGCTTCAATTCCTCTATGATAATATTTAGCTTTTTACTCCTAGTTTTGTATTTTATTTCCAGTCTATTTTTAGTGCCTATGTTTTTTAGTGTCCCATTCAGTAGTGACTCAAGCTTTCCTATGTCATTTCTCATTTCCCCGATTTGCCCACTCAGTCGCTTCTTCCACCACGGCTCTGCTCTTTCTTGTCTGTTGTTTCCTCTCGCTTTTATACCAAGTAGTTTCCTCACCGTATTTGCTGTTGCTCTGAGGATATTGTTGCACTGGTGAAGGCTCCTCGCCTCAAGGTATGGGGTGACTTTGTTTACCTTAGCTGTTGTTTCTTTTAACTTTTTCCTGTCTACAAATCTTAGGTTCATAGGTCTCCCACTATCATTGTTCAATTCATCTACCACTAAATTTAGGATGTCAACCGAATCTTGTCCTAGCCCGTCAGCATTCATCTCCTCAGTGGCCGTATCTCTGTTCCAGGTATTATTTATCTCAGTACTCAGATCATTGTCTGCTTCGGGTGGTTCCTCCGTTCTCAGGACCTCCTCACCTTCATTTCCCACCGGCTCGCTTGTCTGGCATACTACACCCGCCATCTCCAAGCCATTCTCTCTGCTCAGTTCCTCCAGTTCCAGCTCGCTTATCCACCCATTAGTTCTTATTACCCGAGCCTGCCCGGCCAATTTTTGTTCATCTAATTTAAATAAACCAATCTCGTTCCAGATGTTATGCATCCGTCTCCTGTAGCCCCTCTCCTTGGGGTTACTTTTCAGGTAGCATTGCATAACAGTTCTATTCAATTCTTTCGTCCAGTTGGTTCTGGCCCCTTTCCTTCTTCTCCTTCCTCCAACATCAGCAGTATTTGGTTGACAGTCAGGTTCCTGCTGCTGAGCCAGGGGGCACCTGTTGGGTGAGAGTCTGTCACATGACGTTCTAGTCTCCATTTCACCGTTATTCGAACTGTTTATGTTCGATATTTAAACACTCTTATCGAGGATTGGCGAATGTATGTTTACATAGCCATCTGTGGATCCGCCATCCCACTTGGCCCTTGTGTGGCATTATCACCACGCTGTATACGAACACACATAAACAAACAAACACACAGGCAGAAAGGGCCCCAGAAATGAATAAGCATAAGTTTCATTGTAATGTAGTGTTCGAATGTCTGACTTAGTTTTAGTTTTTTAAGTTTTACTTTTTCCCCCCTCTTTGTCCGTCCGCCTGCTTCTCTCTTCATTCTTATTTTCTTTACGTTTTTGGGGTTTCTTTTTTTTTGTTTTTGTTTTTCTCTGTTTGTTTTTCTCGTTTTTTTGCTGTTGTTGCTGTGCTGCTTTGGTTTTGTTGTTTGTTTTTTCTTTTTTCTTTTGGGTCTATCTATATATTTTGATGCCTTCCTCTTTGTTAGTAGTAGGAATTCTATAATGTGGAAGTAGCAGCCAGCAGGGAAGTGGGAGACTGGCGGCGTTAGCGATACTGAGACAGTGGTGGTGGTGATGTCGATACCGAGGCAGTGGTGGCGGTGATGTGACCGTATCACTGTAGTGATGGTGCTGTAGCGGAGTCAAGGGGTGGTGGCGGCGGTGATGGGATAGTGGTGGCAATGATGGCCGTAGTGAGCGGTGGCGGTGAAGGTGAAAATGTGTCGTTATCTGGCTGTTGTGTTTAGTGTACACAGATGATGGGGTGGGTGGTGTATCTAGTTTCTGGTGTTGGTGAGTTTAGCTGTCCTATATAGTGTAGCCAGAGGAGAGGAGGGGAGGGGTTCTTCTTCCATTTATAGCCATTTTTTTTGGGGGGGGGGATATACAGTGTACAATACAAAGTTGAATATTTGAATATTTGAGCCTTATAACAATATATTTTGGGTCCGAATTTTTTGGGGCTCAAGCCGGGTGCTTTACGTAGCATTTGTGCTAAGAGTTGTTATTTCACAAATGGTTTAAATATGTTAAAAATTCAAAACTTACGGGAGCGATTTCATGACCTCCGTCACCTCGTGCGTCTTCTTCCCTTATATTATTATTATTATTATTATTATTATTATTATTATTATTATTATTATTATTTCTCACTTACCCCGTTTCTCATCCTACATGGCCGTACTTAGAATAGCCAGTATAAATGCAGTGACCTTGGGTCATCTTGGAAGCAGGGCCACCTGCTCAACGACCTCAGGTCACTAAACATAGATGTGATGGCCATCAGCGAGACAAGAATCTCCGAAGTACGAGCCTTCGCACCGATCTTCGGCGGCTACGATGTATTCACATCTCCCAGCCGTCCACGATCGGGGGGAGGGGTTCGGAGAGGCTTGGATCTCGCCATCTTCCTGGACCCAGAAGGTAAGTCGGTGGTGCTGGACATGGCCAGCAGCGAAGGCTAGGACGGCCAGATTTCTTCAGACGTCTAGAGACCTTTCTTGGAACGTCTCGCTCTTTAGTGTTAGTGGGCGACTGGAACGGTATCTTGGATGCACGCTGGGATTGTGTGGAGATAGTGGATAGGGGAGGAGGGTGCAAGAGCCTCACCAACCTGCTCAGACGTTTTGAACTGTTTGACAGGTATCGACTGGATTACCCGAATGTGCCAATGTGGACATGGACAAACCGCATCGGGTCATCCAGATCGTATCTCGATAGGGTATTCTGCAGAGAACTAGATAAGGCTAGTATAAGTAGTCCACAATTTAAAATAGTCGACTACTCAGACCACAAATATGTGATCTGTGAGATTGACATAGACAGACTTCATAGACAAGGACCCGGTCACTGGAAGCTGAACGCGTCTTTCTCGGCTCGCAAAGCCTACAGAGATCGGATTAGCGTATTAGTTAAGCGGGCGTTGACGGGAGCGGTCGTCAACAACAAGTGGTTGTTCGCCTTGAAAAGGGCAATTAAAGTAGAGTCGATTAGGTTTAGCAAAGGACTAGTGATAGTGGAAAATAGAGTAGAAGGAGAGCTAGTCAGAAAGCTAGAAGAGGCGTTTAGGACAGGTCGCAACCGACGATCTTGCGGCGAGATTGGCACTCGACCAATTCTTCAACGCAAAACACGAAGGCTGTGCTGTCAGAGCTAGAGCGCGTGTTCTGGAACACGAGGGGACAAAATCCGTCCAATGGGCCCGGGTGGCAGAGGCGCGACGTGGCAACAAGTCCACAATTCGGTCTTTGTCTGACCAAAACAGGCGCGTGTTGCTCGAACCCGAGCAGACGTGAGGCTTTTCAGCAGCACTTTGCTGAACTGTTTGGGAGCAGCGGCTGGCCGGATCGGGGTATGGACTTCAGTGCATACCTCGATGGACTGCCTCAGCTCTCGACAACCGCAGCACAGTGTTGCGAAAAGCCAATAACAGCCGGTGAAATACGGGAAGCGATGGCTAACTGCACGAGGGGTAAATCGCCAGGTTTGGATGGTCTGCCCTTCGAGCTTTATGCATTTATGCCAGACTTGTTTGGTGAACTCTTGGCAGACGTCTACTCCAACTGGCAGCAGGACGGGAGCATTCCCAGTTTTGTGAGACGGGGAGCGGTGGCGCTGCTGAGAAAAGACCCGAACAACGGAGATGTTATCGATCATTTCAGGCCCATAATCCTGCTAAACGCAGAGTTCAAGATTTTGGCCAAGGTGTTAGCACCGAGGTTGGCGCTTGTCGTCGAGGGTCTGGTGGAAGAGGCGCAGACATGCGCCATTCCGGACAGATCCATACACGACAACCTCCACCTCATGCGATACATCGTAGAGAGGGTGGTTAAGGAACCTGGCACGGGTGGGGCCCTGATCAACTTGGATCAATCCAAAGCATTCGATAGGGTCGACCATCGATACCTGGCGGCGGTCCTCGAGACAGCCGGTTTCGGGCCCATTTTCAGGGGTTGGATCGCTGCGATGTACAGCGACATCTGCTCAGTTGTGAGGGTGAACGGTCACCTGTCGTAACCGTTCAGCATCATGCGCTCGGTCCGCCACGGTTGTCCCCTCTCGTCACTCTTGTGTGTATTGGCTCTCAAACTGGGGTCGATGAGGGGCGTCCCACGCGAATTAGGATGCGGGAAATCCGAGTCGGCTTACACCGATGACGTCACTGTGGTGGTCTCGAGCACCAAATACGTCCAGATGCTCGACACCGCTCTCAAGGAATACGAAGCGGTGACAGGAGCAAAGTTAACCAACAAAAGGCGGTGGGCTTGCAGCTCAGCACCTGGAGAGGCAAGTCCATGCCGTCCGACAGCGTCGTGGGGCGTTGGACGGACGGACCGGTTAAATTGCTCGGTGTCTGGTTCGGACCGGACCTCCAGATGGAGAAAAACTGGAGCGAGGTGATGAGCAGGGTGGCCTCCATCACACAGAAATCGGCCGAGAGGAAGCTGTCCCTGAAAGTCCGGGCGGAGGTGGCGAATGCGTACATAGCGTCCGTCATCTGCTACCGCGTGACCCAACTCTCACCAAAATGGAGCGCCTCCTCTTCCGCTTTTTGTGGCAGGGACGCGCTCCCATGGTCAGACGATCCATCTGCTGTCAACACCCGTTGCGTGGAGGACTGGGCATGCCATGGTTGATGATGCGCAAACATGCGCTGAGCCTGCGATATCTCTGGCGCTTCCTTGACGGTGAACAGGTGTGGTCGCCCTTCGCCAGGGACGTTTTCCCACAGCTCGTCTCCTTGACTGAGCTGCAGTCTTGGGTCAGGAAAAGACCGAGGGATAGCACTTGGAAACTGGAATGTCTCCAGGCGCTCACCGCTCTCTGCCAGCTGGGCACCAGTATCGGTGGAACATCCACCTCGGCGTTCTATAGAGGACTAGTGGAAGGGAAGAGCGACGACGTTCTTGTAGAGATCCTGGGCGTCGAAGAAGATCAGCTGTTTGCTCTCTTCCGGAGAACTTTCAGCCCAGGGCCTATGGATAACTTCCAAAAATCCCTGCCTGGCAGTGCTATCGGGGAGCGTTGCCGGTTCGAGATAAGCCCTACAAGCACCGAACTGCCGTCAGCCGAGACTGTGCGAGATGCGCGCAGAGCGACGAAATCGTCGTGCACGCACTCACTCGTTCAGTGCCCGAGCATTGCTGACTTGTGGAGCTATGTCGAGCAGTTGCTGTCGTCTGTGGGACTGATCCGCTTATCGACTGAGTCCATTGTGCAGATGTCTCGCCGTCTTCCTTCGAGGAGGAAGGGCAGGCGGTTTTCATCTGCCTGGTGGCCATGGCGAAAGAGATTGTGTGGTGGACAAGGTTGAAAGGGTTAAAGACAGACACATTCCTCTTCGGCGAATCCCTGATTAACTTTTTCAAGTTTCACTTGAAGAGGAAAATCAGGGTGGAGAGGCAAGTGCTGCCTTCTAGCAAGTTGTTGAAAGGTGGGTGAATGTAGCGAGAATGGTCTGAGTGAACGGGACCGCTCTGAATATACGCCTGTAGTTTGAGAAATGGAAAAATTGAGAGAGGGCGCTTGCCCTGGTGGTCAGGGTGGCCGTTGTCTTTTGTGTGGTTTTCGCCACGAGTAATCCTCGGAGGTTTCCCCCTATTGGGGAATTTTTCATTGTTTGAATTTTCATTTTTATTGTTTATATATATATATATATATATGTTTCTATGTCTTTTTCTTTTTCTTTTCTTATATAAATAATTGTTTCTACTTTTGGCACAAGGCTAGCAATTACCCAGTGCATTGCTGGTACTTTATTTTATCAACCCCGTAAGGATGAAAGGCAAAGTTAACCTCGGCGGGATTTGAACTCAGAATGGCAAGGGCCGTAACTCTATGCGTCAAAGCATAGCGTCCGACCCTCTACCGATACTGCCAATCCACCACCATTTTTCTTATATAAATAATAAAAATCTTTACACGCACAAAACCCACATCGTACCGACCTGTACCGTCCTGTGCCGTCTGTAATGTTTTTCTTGATGTCAGCCCTTGTGGCCAATAAAGAAATCATCATTATTATTATTATTATTATTATTATTATTATTATTATTATTAGGGCGGTGGATTGGCAGTATCGTAGAGGGTCGGACGCCATGCTTTCCAGCATAGTTACGTCCCTTTACGATCTGAGTTCAAATCCCGCCGAGGTTGACTTTGCCTTTCATCCTTACGGGATCGATAAAATAAAGTACCAGTAATGCACTGGATAATTGCTGGCCTTGTGCCTAAAGTAGAAACAATTATTATTATTATTATTGTTCTTTGAGTATCAGTCATTGATGTTATTTAACTGGAAAGTTTGTTGAAATGAATATCAAGCCACTACCTGCAGCCTCAGATATTCAGGACGTATCGAAGGGTTCTTGCTGTTCCCAGCAAGCATGCCTTTTGAAGTGTTCCAAAAAGCGGGGCTGCACTAATTTTCTTTAACCATTCTTGGAAACTCTTTGAGATAGTACCTAGTGCGCCTATGACAATCGGGACCACTTTGACTTCATGGCAGTTCCAAATCCTTTTTAACTCCCACTTTAAGTCCTGGTATCGGTTAATTTTCTCCCTCTCCTTCTCTTGCACTCTCGTGTCGAATGTAGGCTACATCTACAATCAGGCACGATCTTTTTTTTCTTGTCCAAAACCACCAGGTCAGGTCTATTGTGTTCCAGTTTCTTGTCAGTCTGTATCCTAAAATCCCACAGCACCTTCACCTAATCGTTTTCTATCACCGACTCTGGCTAATGCTCATAACACTTCTCAGAATGTGGTAAATTGTTCACTTTGCATAGGTGCCAGTGGATCACCCTGCCCATCACATCATGTCTCCGGCCTTTATAGTGAGTCTGGGCCAGGTGTTTACACTCGGATACAATGTGAGCCCCAGTCACCTCTCTCTCTCCACAGACCCTACACAGTGGGCTAGCCTCCTCCTTGTAAATATGGTGTTTTACCCACTTCGTTTTGAGGGCCTGCTCTTGCGCAGCCATTAGCATTCCTTCTGTAGCCTTTTTAAGGTCTCCTCTTTTCAACCAGTTCCATGTCTGTGGATCTCTAAATTCAGTTTTCTCAAAGAATGTACTGTGAAGGTTGCTCTTCCTCCTTGTTGTTATTTCCTCCTTGGACATCCCCTGGTCTATTGTCCTCTCCTTCAGTACAATTCTGAGCATTGGCTCCCTACTATCAGTCACGTATTTGTGTAGGTTGTTTTCCTCCATCTGAACACAGTCCTCTATGCTGATAAGACCTCTTCCACCTTCAGATCTCCTTAAGTAGAGTCTATCGACAACACTCCTCTTGTGGAACATGTAGATAGTCAATAGCTTCCTAGTCTTCCTATCCATTTCTTTTTGTTCAGCAACATTCCATCTCAGAATTCCCGCACTGTACCTAATAATAGACACAGCTCGGGAATTTACTGCACTTATAGAATTCCTACTGTTCAGCTGTGATTTTAATACGCTCCCTACTCTCCGAATGTACTCAGATCTTATCAATTCCTTCATTTTTTTGTTCTTGATGTCATCTGCCTCCAGAACACTTAAATATTTGTATCCTTCTTCAGTGTCAATTTCCTTTATCATCTCACTTATTGGTACCTGGATTCCTTTGCTTCTACTCAATTTACCCCTCTTCATCACTAGGACTCCACACTTACTAATACCAAATTGCATACATATATCATTGCTGAAAATACGGACAGTTTCAACAAGCACATCCAACTCCTTCTCATCTTAACATCGTCCATGAAGAGCAGGTGATTGATGGTAAGCTCTCTTTTTCCCAACTTGAATCCTGCTCTCACTTTTCGCAGTATAATGGTCAGGGGTATCAGGGCAAGGACAAACAACAGAGGGAACAAACTATCTCCCTGGAAGATACCTCTCTTGATCTTCACGCCTCCCAAGGATTCTCCACCCGATGTTAACTCTGTTTTCCAGGACTTCATACTTTTGCTCAACAACTGTCTGATGTTATCTGCCACCTTGAAGATCTCTAAGCTTTTGGTTATCCAAGAATGAGGTACCATGTCGAATGCCTTTTTATAGTCTATCCATCCCATGGCAAGACCAGTGTGTCTCCTCTTGCAATTCCTCATTACCATCTTATCAATAAGTAACTGGTCCTTTGTACCACTTGACTTCTTTCGGCATCCTTTCTGTTCGTCCGGTAACAAGTTGTTTATGTGGAGGTGATGATATATTTCCTCAGACCAATGCTTGTTAACAGTTTCCACATTACGGACGGACATGTGATAGGTCTATAGTTGGTAACATCATTACCCTTGATTTGGTCTTTCATTACCAGAACTGTGGTACCTTTTGTCAACCACTCTGGTACCTCACCTGACATCAAGCAGTCATTGAACATGGTTGTCAGTTTCGGGTGGAGGGATGTTATATTTTTAATCCAATACCCCTGCACACCATCTGGGCCTGATGATTTCCAGTTGGTTAGTTTTTTGGTCTGCCCCTTAAAAGTTTAAACTGTGATACTCAAATCAGTTTGTTGGTGTGCCTGTTCACTAATCTCCTTTTGTACTGTCTCAATCCACACTACCTGATCATTATGTTTAACATCCTGCTCCCATATTCCTCTCCAGAATGTCTTATACTGTTCCGCCTCAGGGATCATGTCGTTGCCTCTTTCTTTCCCTTCAAGCTGTCCAAACAACATCTTCTAGTTGTTGTCAAACATGCGGTTCTGGCTATACTGACTGACTCTGCTCTCATATTGCCTAATCTTTGCACTCTTTGCTTCAGTTCCTCTATGATAATATTTAGCTTTTTCCTCCTAGTTTTGTACTCTATTTCCAGTCTATTTTTAGTGTCTATGTTTTGTAGTGTTTCATTCAGTAGGGACTCAAGCTTTCCAATGTCATTTCTCATTTCCCTGATTCGACCATTCTATCGTTTCTTCCACCAAGGTTCTGATATTTCTTGTTTGTTGTTTCCTCTCGCTTTTATGCCAAGTAATTTCCTCACCGCATTTGCTGTTGCTTTGAGGATATTGTTGCACTGGTGAAGGTCCCTCGCCTCAAGGTATGGGATGACTTTGTTTACCTTAGCTGTTGTTTCTTTTAACTTTTTCCTGTCTACAAATCTTAGGTTCATAGGTTTCCCTATATCAATGTTCATTTCATCTACCACTAAGTTTAGGATATCAACCAAATCTTGTCCTAGCCCGTCAGCATTCATTTCCTCAATGGCCGTCTCTTTGTTCCAGGTATTATTTATTTAAGCATTCAGATCATTGTCTACTTCGGATGCTTCCTCCGTTCTCTCAACCTCTTCACCTTCATTTCCCACTGGCTCGTTTGCCTGGCATACTCCACTCTCCATTTCCAACCTAATCTCTCTGCTCAGTTCCTCCAGTTCCAGCTCGCTTATCCATCCATTAGTTCTTATTACCCGAGCCTGCCCGGCCAATTTTTGTTCATCTAATTTAAATATACCAATCTCGTTCCAGATGTTATGCATCCGTTTCCTATAGCCTTTTTCCTTGGGGTTACTCTTCAGGTAACATTGCATAACAGTTCTATTCAATTCTTTCGTCCAGTTGGTTCTGGTCCCTTTCCTTCTTCTTCTTCCTCCAACACCAGCAGTATTCGGATGACATCCACGTCCCTGCTGCTGGGCCAGGGAGCACCTGCTGGGTGAGAGTCTGTCACATAACGTTCCAGTCTCCTCTTCACCGTTATTCGAACTGTTTAGGTTCGACATTTAAACAGTCATATCGAGGATTGGTAAATGTATGGTTACATAACCACCGGTGACTTCATCACCTCCAGTGATTTGATCACCCCCGGTGATTTTAGCGTGGCACTATCACGCTGTAGACGAACATAAATAAATAAACAAATAAATAGATAAAAACTTAAAAAGCTAAACATAAGTTTCATTGTAATGTTTGAATGTCTGACTTAGTTTTTTTGTTTGTTTTTTTTTCCTTTACGTTTGGCAGTATCGGTAGAGTGTCGGACGCCATGCTTTCCAGCATAGTTACGTCCCTTTACGATCTGAGTTCAAATCCCGCCGAGGTTGACTTTGCCTTTCATCCTTACGAGGTCGATAAAATAAAGTACCAGTAATGCACAGGGTAATTGCTGGCCTTGTGCCTAAAGTAGAAACCATTATTATTATTATTATTATCAACCAGGATCATTATTATCAACCAGGAAAAGTCAGTGGGCCTGCAGCTCGGCACCTGGAGAGGGAGGTCCATGCCGTCCAACAGCGTCGTCGGGCGCTGGACGGACGGACCTGTTAAATTGCTAGGGGTCTGGTTCGGTCCGGACCTCCAGACGGACAAAAACTGGGACGAGGTGACGAGCAGGGTGGCTTCTCTCACCCAGAAATGGGCGGAGAGGAAGCTATCCCTGAAAGGTCGAGCGGAGGTGGCTAACGCGTACATCGCGTCCGTCATCTACTACCGCCTGACCGTCGTACCTTGTCCTAATCCCAGCCTGACTGCGCTGGAGCGTTTGCTCTTTCGCCTTTTGTGGAAGGGACGCGCTCCGATGGTCAGGCGGCCATCTGTTGTCAACACCCGCTACGTGGAGGACTGGGAATGCCGTGGTTGATGATGTGCAGACACGCGCTCAGGCTACGACATCTCCACCTCTTCCTCGACGGTGATCAGGTGTGGTCGCCGTTTGCTAGACGCGTCTTTCTCCAGCGCGTTTCCTTGACGGAGCTGCAGTCCTGGGTCAAGCGAAGACCGAGAGGGAGCGCTTGGAGACTGGAATGTCTTCAGGCGCTCACAGCCCTCGACCAATCGGGCAATGTGAACGGTGGAAACTCCACCTCGGTGTTCTATAGAGGATTAGTGGAGGGGAAGAGCAACGACGTACTTGGGGAAACTCTAGGCCTCGACGAAAATCAACTAGCCAATCTCTTCGGAAGAACTTTCGGGCCGGGGCCTGTGGACAACTTCCAGAAATCGCTGGCCTGGCAGTGCTACCGAGGAGACTTGCCAGTTCGGGATAAACTCTACAGGCATGGAGGTGCCGTCAGCCGGGCATGTCCGAGATGCGCGCAGGCGACGAAACCGTCCTGCACGCACTCGTCAGGTGTCCGAGAATTGCTGACTTGTGGGTTTATGTCGAACACCTGCTGTTGCGTGTAGGACGGATCCGGCTATCAGCTGAGTCCATCGTGAGGATTGCTCCACCCTCTTCCTTTAGCCGGGAAGGGCAGGCAGTTTATATCTGTCTGGTGGCCATGGCGAAAGAGATAGTATGGTGGACACGTTTGAAAGGGCTGAAGACGAGCACTTACCTCTTCGGTGATGCCCTGATTAACTTTTTCAAATTTCATTTGAAAAGGAAAATCAGGGTAGAGAGGGAAGTGGTCTCTTCCCAGCATTTTGTTGAAAGATGGGTGAGAGAAGCAAGAATGGCCAGAGTGAATGGGCCTACTCTGAGTATGTGTCTGTAAATTAAAGGTGGAAAACTGGGAGAGGGCACTTGCCCTGATGGTCAGGGTCACTGTGGCCTTTTAATGGGCTTTCTCCACAAATGTCCCTCCGAAGTGGAGGCTAATTAAACGGGAGAAGTCCTGGGCAAACCCGACCATCCCGGACGGGGCAATAGCGGCCATGCAAAGGAGGGCGGTGTACTTTCGATGCATTTCGGTGCAGACACGAACAGTTGAACTTGCCCACCAAGCAGAGGTAGAGGCTGCTTTCGAGTACATCGGAAGTAACATAGAGTATAAAGCAAGAGGCAAACAGTTCGGTACCATCTCGGTACTGTTCAAAACCGAGGCCCCTGCTATTAAGCACTCGGTGACCCTCTGCAGAACGGAACGCATTATCATGCATCCGTCCTAAATGGGTAAAGGGACAGTAAAGGTCCGCATTCCCAGCATCCCACCAGGAATGAACATATGGTGGCTGCTGAGATGCGTAATCGAGAAGTGGACAGACACTACCCTCCTCGATATCAAAAGGACAGAGAGAGAGGACTGGTCCGGAATGGATTTAGAGATTCTTCTCCAAATGAAACTGGAGGACATGAACAACATCCCGGATTTTGCCCGCCTGCAGGACGGGACAACAATCCAACTAATCACTGACGGAAGAAGGTCACGCTGTTTCGTCTGCGGGGAAGCAACGCATCTGCAAGCCTTCTGCCCTCAGCGCAAAAATGCAGGGGGTCGCAAACCTCCTTTGTTGCCAACGCCAGTGTCAGCACGGAAAGCTGCACCACCACCACCACCAAAAACAACACCAACAAAGACAGGACACCAACATCAAAAACAGCCGGATCACCACCAACACCACAACCAATTCAAGGGGAAAACGAGGAAAGCTCTCCCACTCCCCCAATTATACACATAGACAAAACAATAAACGCACACACAGACACAGAGACACTCACAGCCACAGACCCTTTGTCTTCCAGCAGCGAAGATGAAGGAAAACCCAAAAGTGAAAAAAACCCAGAAAACTCACCAAAAAAAAAAGCCCCAACAAGTCACAAAAACATACACAACGAAAAATACAGACACCACTAACGCAAACACTTCCCCAATAACATCAGCACCATCAGCAACCTCGACCCCACCCCCACCACCACCCCCGAAACGCAAATAACCTAAAAAAACACAAGTACAAATAAACAAATAAATACCTGAAATTGCAGACACCACACCTACAACAAACACAGACATACCCGAAACGACACCACCAAAACCATCACCACCACAGTCACCAAAACGAAAACAAATAAAACCATACCAACAAAATGTTAAAAACTTCGTGCTTGTCAGAAGGGCCAACGATAAACTGATGGCCCTCTTAGCATTAACTCTTCATTTATAACCAGTCTGAAATGGAATTATGTCCCTTTTAAATGTTGCGGTTACTAAGTAAATATTATATTGTCAAATACGCGAGCTTTTCATCTATCACGAATTGTATACTGTACACATATTTCGCTTTGCTTTCTGACATAGGAACAGATTTGGAAGAAAGAAATAGCTGATTATGCCGACTCATTAGGTAACCAGCACTTTTTTACTTTTTGGTTTTAGAATTTAAATACCCCTCCAGGCATTTTTGTTTACTGATTACTTAGACAATTTCACAATTTCAACTATATTACAAATGTGAGACTTCGTTTGTATTTAATACATAAAATGTTTCGTTGAAGTATTTTCTCACGGCCATATTGTTGATAATATTCATAATCAGCATCAATACAGTCTAAAATCTGTCTCAATATCTCGGTTTCCTTGGCGTTTAGCGAGTAAAAGTACAAGACCCCCCCCCCCCCCCTGAACAAAACGCCAGTCCATCGCAAGGTTAAATACCCAGCTACTGTTGGTACTCATTTTCTGCTTAGTATACTGAAGCAACGTGAAATGAAGTGTTTTGCTCAAGAACACAACACACAACTCGACCCTGGTATCCGACACACGACATTGTGATTGCAAGTCCAAAACCCTAACTACTAGGCCACGTGAGTCTGAGAAAAGTACTACATTGGGGACTGACGCAAATAAAACCACTAAATACTGCAATAGATAGAGAAATGTTCGAAAATTATACTGCAGTCTCCAGCCAACGGTGCAAAAACTGGCGATGATCCTGCGACCTGTCATGGAAGGTGTGTGATAGACGCATAAAGGTTGCATATCCCGACAACCCAAAATAGATTCAGAAGGGACCAAACACTAATTGGCAACTGGAACGCTACAACCCTTACAAGTAGGGTACCAGAACTAATGGAGGAGGTCAGATGTTACCGGCTAGATATAGTTAGGGTTTCCTCAAAAGTTCCGTAGCTCTAGTAATATAGATTTCGATGGAGGATAGAAACTCCACTATTCAGGTGTGGTGACAGAAATGACTGCACAGCGAGAGGGGAAATACTCACAAGCCCCAGAATGTGTTGTGGACTGGATACCATTGGGGAGGTGGATTTGACTCTTGAAGATTAGGCTGAAAGGTGGATGATGCGAGTTTATCCACCATATTTCCTTGATGAGATCACTGCAGCGTTAGATGTAGTTAAGAATGAGTCACGTATCCTAATGAGAGACATGAATGCACATGTTGGCACTGAACACCTGACATAAAATAATGTGATTGGAAGGAAGGGCGATCCCGATCTAAACAAGAATGGATGGGTCTTATAAGACTCCTTGTTTAGTAATGGGATCTCTATTATGAACACCTTCTTCCAGCACAGAGATATCCATAAATATACATGATAGAAGGGAAATCGAGAACAGAGATCGATAACTGATTATGTTATTGTCTCTGATCTCTTCGATTTTGTGCTGGATTAAGAGATGGGCTGAGCTGTCAACTGATTTGCAATCTGAGTCTACCTAAAGGCAAAAAACCCCACAAAACTGACATGTCCAGCTCGCCCAAGGTGGGAAGCATTGGTGGATAAGGAGGTCAGGACAAGGTATGCGGGTACTATTTCATTCAAACTTAGAGAACTCCAACTCGGCAATTTCTGCTTCAGCTGTTAAATGCTATTGATGAAAGTGGCTTGGTGTGGCGCCAGGTGGCAGGAGGACCCCTTTGTTCAATCAAAAGTCCAAAGATGCCATCCGAACAAAGAAGGAGGCTTACAAAGTTTGACTTGAAAATAAATCCTCTTTCTTGCACTTGCACTACAAGCATGCGCGAAAAGTCGCAACAGTGATAGTAAAGGCGTTCAAAGTTAAGACATGGGAGGACTTTGGCGTTAAACTGGAATCCAAGACCATCCGCCGATTTAGTAATAAATAGACCCCACTCTCTGATAAGGCACCTAAGCAATGGCAATCAGGGGAGATAATTCAAATTTTCGAAAGGGAGACAAGAGAGGTATTTCCTTGTTAAGCCTTCACGATAAAGTCTATGCTAAGTGTCTGGCAAAGTGATGTAAGGATATTGTCGAGTTCAAGCTAGCTGATGAACAGTGTGGTTTTCACCCTGGACGCAGTTTAGCCTACCAAATAGTCACACTACGGCAGGTCTTCGAGAAATCGTGGGAGTATTACTAAGAGGTATATGCTTATTTCGTAAACCTAGGAAAGGCATATGACCGTGTTCTATGACACGTTACGAAATGTTCTGAGAGAGTATGGGATCGATAGACGGCTTCTTGTTGCCCTGATGTCTCTAGACGACTGCCCTGTTATTTGTGTCCAGATAAAGAGTGTTAAGTTGAAGCCATTCAAAGTGGGTGCTGGACTCCGCCAACGATGCGTACTGCCACTGCTCCTGTTCATAATTTTCATAGACTGTATTGATATGCGCAACCGGGTTGGAAGTGGTATCAAGACTGGCGAATGCATATAAGTCGTCAGAAGGTGATCTCCGACATGCACTTGATAGGTTTTCTGTCGAGTGCTGCATAGCTAGAATGAAAATCAGTACTGTGATGACTGAGACACTCGTTTGTCCTCGCATGGCAGCCTGTGCAGTGCCTCTACATGTCAGTGGAGAAGTTCAAGTATCTATCAAGAGATTTAATGAAGTGCAAGAATTTCAGGAGCTGGTGAAGTAATGCGTCAGCTCCAGCATTCAGTCATCAGAAGGGAGATAGATGTAAAAGCTAAACTGATTATCTTCATTTCAGTATTGGTACAAACCCTTACCTATAGTCATGGTTTTTTAGGAAATGACCGAAAAAATACGATCGCGAATACAAGCGGCCGAAATGGGTTTACTCTGAAGAGTCTTTGGAGTAACGTTACTCGATAGAGTGCGTAGCACAGAAATCAGAGTTTCTCCAGGTAGAGCCACTACGTTTCCGAGAGAGATCACTGCTCCGATTCAATGGGCATATGGTAGAATGTCTCAAGAAAGAATTGCTAGACAGATTTTACTTGTAAAACCAGCCGACAGGAGACCCAGAGTAAGATGAATGGATGGCATGAGCTCAGCTGGTCCGACTGGTTCCATTGGAAACGGTTGTTTCTGATGTGATTCCCTAGAAGGAATAAGTGGAAGAAGATACAACCCTCCCAGAAATGATCTTAGTATAATTGGGGGTGAGAGGTGGTTGAATGTGAGAGGTGTAAATCTCTAATTTTAATAAAATTTATATAAATTTTAATGTAACTTTTTACAACAAAAAATCTGTAAATAAATCGATTTTTTAATGTTTACAATAAAATTGTTAAATTATCTCAGCTGTTTTATAACAGAATTAAATATTCAGAATAAAAGTATTTCAAATTTCAAAATAAAGAAGTTGCTAGTAATATTTATCTCCAGTTTTAGAAGTCAAAATTAATGAATTAAGGAATTGACACGATGAATTGTTAGGACTTGGAAAAATCAGGCTGGTGTCATCTTTTAATAAACATCTTTTAATTAAACAAATCAGGCTAAATAAGTTGTATAATGTATAGGGAGTATGCGATTATACATTGAAATCAAAACACAATAAACATTCTTTTATACAGACCATTATAATTTTCTAAGAAACGATTTAAGATAAATTCTTTTTTAAATAATAGATAATAAATCATATAAACCAAATTAAGTATTGTAAAATATACATATATAAAATTGTCTTCGGGTATTCTGGGGAACTGTTGTGTGGTGTACAGGTTTCACAGCATTTCCTTTTCATTAAACTGTTATAAAAGTTACAGAGTTTTCTACGACACCCACTAATTCTATCCCCATAATTGCAATCGTTTGATTTCCTGCTTAATGCTGCACAAGTCCAGCAACATTTAGTGGCGAAATCTTCATAGTAACATAAGAAATTTCTGTCAAATGTAGCACCGTGACATGTGGCATTTAAATTCGGAAATGTTCCTAGAAATTTGTCCCCTAGCCAACAACTCATGGGAATATCCGGGAGAGAATTGCTTGGCATACAGAATCCTTTAACGCACCACTTTCTTCTGCCACATGTTGTACCTTCGAGTGGCATCATTTTATCACACTTACCTTTATTATAACAATTCATATTCATACAGAAACTCTTGGAGTCATGAAAATTCTCCCTTTCACATTTGTATGCATTCGATTCCTTTGCAAACCTATAATAGCATTGCTGGTTCGCACTGATCCATTGACCTGGTTTCAATTGAGTATTAAGATGATGTGTATGTGTAGAGTTTTTTCGCCACAAACAACCGTATCTATTATTATTGCGGCCTAAGTTGAAGATCTTTAATATGACGTTTCGTGAACATTTTGAAAATGAAAACATATTTGTGTTATAAACCGAACGCATGACAAAATTGAGTTTTGGCGACATAACGTATCTATATTTGGAAAGGCAATCTGTGTCATCTAAATCGTAAGGTATTCCAAGTCTATGTCCTATTAGTTGCACTGCAAATAAAGCGGTTCTTAGGGTTAGCATTTCAACAACGATACTGATAGAATCTTTTGAACATATTCCAGCTTTCTCATAGCCATCTATATGTGATAGATTCAATGATACATTTTGTAATGTTATAAACAATATATGATCGACATCACTAGTATAGTCTGAAAGCTTCAGCCAACGTTTAAAACGAATCCATTGGTCAGTTGCGTTGACTGTTTCATTATCATATTTCAAATTGAAATAAGATTTCGTTTTAGTAATAACCAAGTATTTACATATTACATTAAAAGTATATTTTGAAGTAGACAAAGTATTGAACACAATATTCAGCTGTGAAATCAATGTTTCATAATATATATGAATTAATTTATCCGTTTTTAAGTGACACCTACCTGGAGCTACGTCTTTGAAGTGTATATATATTGAATAATCCAATATAACTGCTAACTCAATATTTAAATCCTCAGAGCTTCGCTTTTTCCGAGGGTGTGAGTTATATGGAGGATTTATAATGGTTGTCTTATTCTTCAAAATATCATAGCACATATGCTGTGATGGAATGCTTTGCAGAAAATATATTGTATGCCAATGTCCATATTTACCGTGGAAGCCTCTGATATCTTGTGTAAAAATATCAGGATAGAGAGCGCAATAGAAACCGTGGAAACAAAACATTCCAGTTAAAAGATACTGATAGAAAGTTTCATTGCGTATTTGCTCCTTTTTACATTGAACTGCAAAATAACCATTTTCGTTCGTGTATATACCAGATAGGTAATCACAAGTAGTATCATTTTCGTTTCTGTTTTTCTGAAAACCGTTGTAATTGGAAATATACGTATCAAACGATTGATACGTTCGTGAGCTTTTTTTCAATTTTAACACTACGTCATTTCTATTTGTTTGAAGATTAAAATACAAGACATCTTGTTTACTTTTAGTCCAGTTGGTGGGCGAGGTTTTTATATTATATACCCAAGCAGCTAAAGGCTTGAAGTTTTGAGTTCCAATAATTACTTCGCAAAAGGAACAACAAAGAATGTATAAAAATAAATTCGCGAGAAATTGGTCCATAAGTTTCTTTTGAAAAAAAAAATTGAATCAAAACCCAAATGGATGGATGTGTTGTTGATATTACAATTTTAAAATATTAAAATGTAGCACACATTTGTTTTTTTTATTATGACGTCATTTTGCATGGCTATGATTTTTCTTGTTTTGTTTTCTGCAAAAATGATATATACGTGTCAGTATATATTTACGATATGCAGCGAATTGTCAAAGTCATTAGATCGTCGAATAAAATGCTTTGCAGTATTTGTTCCGACTCTCTACTTTCTGAGTTCAAATCCCTCCGAGGTCAACTTTGCTTTTTATCCATTTAAGTACCAGTCTAGTACTGGAGTCGATTCTTCTTCTATACCTCTTTCTCATTTCCTTTCTGGAAGAAATCTGCTGTATTTAGACCTAGAGAGAAAATGGGCCCCGCCAGGTTTACAAAATGCCCAAGGAACGCCATGTGTCAATATGGCGCCCCTACGACTCCCTCAGGAGTTACGGTTCCATACATATATTTATCATGTAGATTCTTTAAACGTTAATTATGGCTTAACTTCCAGAAACATGCGCAAAATAAACCGAAGCCGGTTATGACAATACTGTCGATTCAAAAATCAACAAGAAACACCTGGAACGGCACAAGCTTGGAAATTTTGGTCCAAATGAAACCGGACAGAATTTCCAAGATACCAGAAAGAGTGCCAGTAGACAATACAAACTATATACACATTTCGGCAGAAGGAGGGGGGGGGGCACATTGTTTTAAATGCGCAAGCACATCGCATTTAAAGGCCTCCTGTCCCCTCTTATGAACAAACACCTCCACCCCCACGACCACCCCCAAAAGTACTTTTACCAACACCAACACCAAAACCACAACAACAACACACAAAACAAGCAAACACACAAAAACAAACAACTGCTCAACCACAAACAATAGAAAAAACGCAAACAATTCCCCTGAAAAACACAGTCCCACCCCATCCCACTCCATCCAACACTACCACATCACACACACAAACACACTATCACCACACAGCATACCCCTCCCACGCGCCCTTGATAACGATTCATCGTCAGACGAGGCTACTTCTCCATCCCCAAGTGAAGATGAAGGAGAGCCTCGGAAATTAAAAAAAAAGAGAGACACCGCAAAGCCATAAAAACACCAACCACCAACACAAACAACAATACAAACACCATCACAATCCCCCCCCCCCACCTAACGGCAAAACAAACACCAACACCACCCCAAACACAAATGCCCACCATAAAAAGAAAACTACAAAATGAACAACAAACCAAAACAACACAACAAAAAAACAAACAACAATACACATACATTAACACAAACAACAAAAACCTAATGGAGGTCATCTCCGAAGACCCCAAAGTAGAAACTGAGGGGAAAACTTTTGTCAAGTCAGACTCTTAACCACACCTAAAACTGATAAGGGTTTCGATGGAAACCTACCACAAATTAAAAGAACAATTTTCGCAGGACGTTGTCAATCCCTGTCAAAAACCTATTAACCGCATCCTATTAAAATGTTTCCCCACCCCACCCAACACCCCCACCAGCACCCAAATAGAGATTTAACAACCCGATCTCCAGGAAACGAAAAGGTAAGTGCATCTTTTCGTCCTTTTTCGCCAACTCTTCTCCACCAGCATGGTTAATTTACGAGTTGGAAGTGTGAATGTGCGTGGCTTAGGGATGCCCTGGAAACGCCAACTTTTAAACGAGCTTAGGCACACGGTATAGATGTGATAGTCATCACCGAGTCCAGGATCCCCCATCTTCAATGACTTTGAGATCTACGCATCTCTCTCTCAGCCAGGAGGTGGAGGGGGGTGGCTGTCATGTTTCGGAAAAAAACATAGACCAAGAAATACAGCAAGTACACTTGGACCAGGAGGGTAGACTGGTAGTTCAAGACGCGAACAGTGTTGGAGATTGAGCCTTCAGACTGGTAGCCATTTATGCCCCAACTGGGCAATCGCGGCCAGACTTCTTTAAGCGTCTAGAGTCTTTCTGTGAACGTCTCGCTCCTTGCTTTTAGTTGGGGACTGGAATGGTATCCGAGACGCACAATGGGACAATGTAGGAGCATGTCCTAGTAGAGGGGGGTACAACAGTCTTACAAATTTAATCGGCCAATTCCAACAGGCCGATAGGTATCGACTAGATTTCCCGACTGCACCACAGTGGACGTGGACAAACCGCAGCGGGACATCTAGTCACCTGCATAGTCAACCATGATAGAACACATAGACAAAGACGCGGATACTGGAAGCTGAACATGTCGTTACCGACACGTAAAGCCTACAGTAGACGGATTAGTAGATTAGTTAAGCAACAGTTGATGTCAATAATAGATGGTGGTACTCTCTGAAGAAAGCAATTAGAGTAGAGTCGATAACTTTTAGAAAAGAACTAGCCTTAGAGAAAAACAAAACAGAAACATAACTAGTAGCCAAGGTAGAGGAGGCGCTTAGGAGTGGCAACGCAGCTAGAGTGCTAGCAACAGAACGGCCTTAGACCAGTTCTTCGTTGCGAAACACGAAGGCTGCGTGGTCAGAAGTAAATCACGTGCTCTAGGAAACGAGGGAGCAAAAGCTGTTAGCTCGGCCCGAGTGGCAGAGGCGAAAAGTGGCAACAAGTCCACGATTCGGTCTTTGAAAGACCAAAACGGACGCGTGCTACTTGACTCCAAGCGGATGTGCATGGCTTTTCAGCGGCACTTTGCGCAACTGTTCGAGAAGAGCGGGCAATGGACTTCGGTTCATACATTACGGCCTACCGCGTCTCTCGAGCATGGACGCCGAGTTCTGCGAAAGACCGATCACAGCCACTGCGGGCCGCTGCGGGAAACGCAAATCACCCGGTCTAGATGGTCTACCCTATGAATTTTACATAGGCATACCGGACTTATTCTCTGGCGTACTCGAAGCCGTCTACTGCAAATGGCAGTAGAATGGGAGAATTCCCAGTTCTGCATGCAGGGGCGTAGTAACGCTGATCAGGAAAGACGAGAACAAGGGGGACGAACTAAGCAACTGTAGGCTCATAACTCTCCTAAACACTGGCCAATGTGTTAGCAACGAGGCTGGCGCTTGTCGTCGAGAACCTGGTGGGAAAAGCTCAAACGTGTCCAATTCCAACCAGGTCCATACACGACAACCTCCATCTCATGCGATACATCATAGAGGGGTTAGGGTGTAAACCCGGCTTCGGTGGGGCTCTGATCAATTTAGATCAGTCTAAGGCGTTCGATAGGGTCGACCATCAATACTTGGAAGTGGTTCTCAAGGCGGCCGGTTCCGGACTCGTCTTCAGAGGCTGGATCAAAGCAATGCACACCAACATCTGCTCGACGGTCAAGGTGAACGGCTACGTATCGGAGCCGTTCGCAATCACACGTTTCATCCGACAAGGATGTCCTCTTTCCTCCATTCTTTACGTATTGACTCTAGAGCCACTACTGCGGAAGTTAGAGCTTCTGCAGGGCATCCCGTTGGAACCGGGACTGCGGAAAGCGGCGTCGGCTTATGCCGACGACGTGACAGTTATGGTGTCTAAACCCTCGGAAATCAGGGCGATCGGCAAATTACTGCAGGAATACGAGAGGCTCACAGGAGCAAAACTGAACCCGGACAAGTCTGTCGGTTTGCAACTCGGAACGTGGAGAGGCAAACCGATGCCGTCCGACAGCGTCGTCGGACGCTGGACGGAAGGATCGGTGAAATTGCTCGGGGTCTGGTTCGGTCCCGACCTCCATGTGGAAAAAAACTGGAACGAGGTCATGGCCAAGGCATTTTCACTCACCCAGATGTGGGCAGAGTGCAAACTATCCTTGAAAGATCGAGCGGAGGTGGCGAACACTTTCATAGCGTCCGTCATCTACTACCGCTTGACCGTCGTGCCTTGTCACCGTGAATACCTTACCAAGATGGAACGCATGCTGTTCCAGTTCCTTTGGAAGAAACAGGCTCCGCTGGTGAGGAGATCCGTCTGGTGTCAGAACCCTTCCAACAGAGGGCTTGGAATGCCATGGCTGATGAGGCGCAAACACGCGCTGAGGCTACGGCATCTCCAGGTATTCCTCACCGAACAACCGGTATGGGCCTGTTTGTGAGACAAACCTTCCCACAACTTGTTTCGCTGACGGAGCTGCAGTACTGGGTCAAGCGGAGACCGAAGAAAATGGGCGCCTGGCACATTGAATGTGCTCAGGCGCTCACAGTCCTCTTTCAAGCGATCACAGCAATCATAGAGGGTTAGTACGTTACAAATGCGACGACGTGCTCGGAGAAACTCTGGGCGTCGAAAACGACGAGCTCACCAGTCTGTACGGTAGGACTTTGCCAGGGACCTCTGGACAACTTCCAGACGTCCCTGGCCTGGCAGTGCTACCGAGGAGCTCTACCAGTTCGAGACAAGATCTACAGGCACGGACGCCTCGGCAGGGATCCTTCAAAGAGGACGTGTCCAAGATTTGAGCAGGACATTTAAACCGTCTTGCACGCAATTGTACACTACCCGGGCGTAAGCGACCTGTGGAACTACGCAGAACAACTGCTGTCACGTATGGGACAAATCCAGTTGACTGCCGAGTCCATAGTAAGGATCAAACCACCAACTTCTTTCAAAAACGAAAGAGAGGCGGTTTTCCTCTGTATAGTGGCTATGCTAAAAGAGATTATATGGTCGACGAGATTGAAAGGACTGAGAACAGATGCCTTTCTCTCCGGACAATAACTCATTCCCTTCTTTAGGTACCACTTTAGAAGGAGAATCAGAGTGGAGACAGAGGCACTGCACCCCAGTAAATTTACTGAAAGGTTGGTGAATGTAGCAAAAATGGCCCGAGTGATTAAGCCTTCTCTGTATATAAACCTGTAGGTTGAAGATGAGAGCAAAAGGAAGAAAGGAGCACTTGCACAACACGCTCCTGTAGTTGAGGGTTGTTCTATCGACGGGGTATTAAACAACCCATTTGTAACGCCTCCCCTCTATTGGGGATTTCGATTGTTAAATTTGTTTGTTTGTAAAATCCCCGTATGTAAAATCCCCGGCATGTGTCTTTGTATTGTCCCCTTTTCTTGTGCGCCCTTGTGGCAAATAAAGAAATCTATCTATTTATCTATCTATCTATCTATCTATCTATCTATCTATCTATCTATCTACCTACCTATCTATCTATCTATCTATCTTGGTGGCGATAGACGTGGTTTACTTCGCTCCTCGAGTATTGTGGATATTTACACAAATAATTGTGAGTTTATTGTTAAATTTGTTTTTATTGTTTAATTTAACCCCTCGCCTGGGACTGCAGACGTTGGGGTCAATAATTTTCGCCCCTTTTTGGGGTGAAACTTTCATTGTAAAAATTTGTTGACGAATTTGCCAGAGAAAGAAGCAGTGTAACGTGCTAAGTCTTCCCTCCTCACTTCCGAAAAAGAAACAATGAACTTGGAATTAATAAAAAAATTTGTAAAAATGGGTGCTAACCCAAATGGAATTAATAACAGCATGAACCCCACAACCAACAACACCAACAACGATAACACAAACAACACCAGCGCAAAGGAAAACACCAATAAAAAAAAAAAGGAAAACAACAATAATAACAACAACAAGACCAAACAAAACGTACCCACAACTGAAGTCTCCTTCGCACAGGCGGTACGAGAGACACAGACCTACAGACAACTCGACATTTTGAATGCAAAAGAATTGTTAAAAGAAGCAAGGAACTATGTGACTTTTGGGGAAGGAGGGGAATTTACAATAACCTCCCTCCAAGAAATTAGAAGAGAGACGGTCCTGAGGACCTTATCCTTCCGAACAATTTCGAACATAACGAAAAAACCGGCTCAATTAACCCAAAGCGAAATTGTCTGGTACTAAAGAATGCATGGACTGATATATCTTTCATTCAGAAAGGGAAACTGTATGGGAGTATATCGGTCTTAATGAAAGATCAATTGACGGCCCAGAAATATTCTGTGTCGCCAATTGTATCAAAGTTATACACCTTTTTCCCTACATATCTGGGAAAAAGAACCCAGAAAATTAGAATCTCAGGAATCCGGCCAAATGCGAGCATTTGGTGGGTGCTAACGGTATTCTTAGAGGATGAAGACAAGATCCTTTCAATAGGAGAAGCCACCGGGGTCGTTTTCGGCGGCACGAGCGTGGAGCTTCTGGTCCTAATGAGACCAGAACGAATCGCTAGAATACCGCAGAGGGTGTCCCTGGATGGTATGACATTCATAAACATCTCAGTTGAGGGTAGGCGGCCCGCATGTTACCACTGCTCAAGCAGAGGTCACCTAAGGGCTGCCTGTCCTCAATTGACAAATAAAAAAAAGGCGCTGTTGCCTACTCCACAAACAACAACACAACCACCACCACAACAACAACAACAACAAAAACAACAAGAAAAAACAACACAAAACACCGTCCCACCAAACCCTCCTCACCCAAAACAAATACAAAAACACACATAGTCACAACAGAACCCCAAAATATACCCCTTCCATACAACACGGACGAGAACCCCGTTTCAACGTCACCCAGTGGCGATGAAGGGGAACCCTTCCAACCCGTGAAAAGAAAAAAAGGAGACATCACATGAACAAAAACGAAACAAACACACAAACACGAACACAAACAGACCAAACAAGAACCGCCCTTCCCGAAAACAAAATACATACAACAAAACGCAAACACACACAAGAACAACAAACAAAAACAAACACAACAAAAACACTATACATACATTAACAAGAACAATAAAACTTTGATGAAAGCAATAGACAATAACCCTTCGGTGGAACCCGAAGGATCACTTTCACCTACACAGCGGGCAAACCGCACCTAAAGATAATTAGGGTCCCAATGGATACCTATATAACACTGAAAAAGAACCATTCAATGGATGTGGGGCCCCCCTGCACCAAACCATTTAACCGCGTCCTATTGAAATGTTTCCCCACCCCCACCCCAGACACCCACACCCCACTACAAACCACCACACCACCAAACAACCCTTCCAACACCCCCATGGAAATTGTGTAGCCTGGTCCCCAGGAGACGAAGAGGTAAGTAATTTCTTTTCCTCTTCCTTTTAACTCTTCAGCACCAACATGGCCAATATAAGAGTTGGATGTGTGAATACACGCGGCCTGGGGATGTCCTGGAAACAGGGCAAACACTTAAATGACCTCACGTCGCACAGAGTGGGTGTAATGGCTATTTGCGAGTTCAGGATCAGCAACGAGCGCCAACTGGCCTCCATCTTCGACGACTTTGAGATCTACGCATCACTCTGTTAGCTGGGGGTGGGATTGGGGTTGTCGTTCTGCTGCGAAAACACCTGGGTCTTGCCACACATAAGGTACACCTGGACCCGGAGGGTCGACTGAGGGTTCTAGACGTCGGCAGTGGTAAAGGTGGACACCGCGGCCGGACTTCTTCCAACGCTTAGAGACTTTTCTAGAAACGTCCCACTCCTTGCTTTTAGTGGAGGACTGGAATAGTATCCTGGATGCACGTTGGGACTATGTAGGGGCATGTCCCGATAAAGAGAGGTGTAACAGCCTCAAACGGTTAATCGGCCGATTTGACCTGGCCGATAGATATCGACTAGATTTTCCGACTGTGCCACTGTGGACGTGGACTAACCGCAGCGGAACATCTATGTCGTACCTAGATAGGGTCCTAGTTAGAAATAAGGATAGGGACATATTAAGCTGTCCAAAAATGTTCATGGTTGACTATTCGGATTACAAGTTAGTGGCCTGCATACTCAACCTTGATAGAACCCATAGACAGGGACCCGGTTTCTGGAAGCTAAACTTGTCCTTACCGACAAACAAAGCTTACAGTAAACGGATTAGCACTTTAGTTAAGCAGCGGTTGACAGGGACAATTGTCAACAGCAGGTGGTGGGGCTCTCTCAAGAGAGCAATTAGAATAGAATCGATAGGTTTTAGTCAGGAATTAGAAAGAGATAGGAATAAAACTGAAAAGGAATTAGTAGATAGAGTAGAAGAGTCGATTAGGAGTGGCAACGTGGCCAACCTGCTGGCGTCAAAAACGGTCTTAGACCAGTTCTTTGACGCGAAGCACGAGGGCTGCGTTGTCAGGAGTAAAATACGTGCTCTGGGTAACGAGGGAGCCAAAGCTGTTAGCTGGACCCGAATGACAGAGGCAAAAAATGGAAACAAATCCACGATTCGGTCTCTGAAGGACCAGAATGGGCGTGTGATCCTTGTACCCGAGCCTTTCAACGGCACTTTGAACGACTGTTCGGGAGGGGCGGGGGCGGGTGAGACTATGGATTTCGGTCCATACCTCGACGGTCTACCGCGGCTCTCGGACGAGGAGGCGAAGTCCTGCGAAAGGCCGATTTTCAGCTGAAATAGTGGAAGCGCTGAGCCAATGCAGCAAACGCAAATCTCCGGGTCTCGATGGTCTACCATACGAAAATGTATGTAGCAAGTCGGACTTGTTCTCCAATCTCCTCGAGGCGGTCTACTGCAACTGGCAACAGAACGGGAGAATTCCCAGTTCTCTGACCAAGGGCGTAGTCACTCTGGTGAGGAAGGACGAGAACAAGGGGGATGAGATAAGTAATTTTAGGCCCATAACTCTGCTAAACGCAGAGTTAAAGATTTTGGCCAAGGTGTTAGCGAAGAGGTTGGCGCTTGTCGTCGGGAACCTGGTGGCAGAAGCGCAGACATGCGCAATCCCGTCCAGGTCCATTCACGACAACCTCCACCTCATGCGATATATCGTAGAGAGAGTAGGGTGTAAACCCGGCTTTGGTGGGGCCCTGATCAACTTGGATCAATCTAAGGCGTTCGATAGGGTTGACCATCGTTACCTGGATGCGGTGCTCGCGGTGGCAGGTTTCGGACCCGTTTTCAGGGGCTGGATTGCTGTGATGTACAGCAGCAACAGCTGCTCAAGGCTCAAGGTGAACGGCTATCTCTCGGAGCCGTTCCAAATCACTCGATCCATCCGACAGGGGTGCCCTCTCTCCTCCTTTCTGTATGCGCTGGCTCTCGAGCCACTACTGCGGAAGCTGAAGCTGTTGCAGGGCATCCCTTTGGAACCGGGATTGCGGAAAGCGGTGTCGGCTTATGCCGATGACGTGACAGTAATGGTGTCGAGCGCTTCGCAAATCGGGGAGATCGGCACCTTACTGGAGGAATACGAAAGGTTTACAGGAGCCAAGCTGAACCGGGACAAGTCCGTCGGTTTGCAACTCGGAACGTGGAGAGGCAAACCGATGCACTCCGACAGCGTCGTCGGACGCTGTCCGGAGGGGCCGGTAAAGCTGCTCGGGGTCTGGTTCGGACCAATCTCCAGGTGGAGAAAAACTGGGATGAGGTAACGGCTAGGGTGTTTTCACTCGCCCAGAAGTCGAGCGGAGATGGCGAACACTTATATAGCGTCCGTCATCTACTACCGCTTGACCGTCGTGTCTTGCCCAGCGAAAACAGGCTCCAAAATGGAGCGCGCGCTCTTCCAATTCCTTTGGAAGAAGCGGGCCCCTTTGGTTAGGAGATCCATCTGCTGTCAACACCCTTCGAACGGAGGGCTGGGGATGCCGTGGTTGGCGATGCATAAACACGCATTAAGGCTAAGGCACCTCGAGGTATTCCTCACCGGTCAATCGGTGTGGGCTTCGTTTGTGAGGCGCGCCTTTCCGAGACTCGTCTCGCTCACCGAGCTGCAATCCTGGGTCAAGCAAAGACCGAGAAAAGTGAGCGACTGGTACATTGAATGTTCCCAGGTGCTCACGGCCTTCTGGCAAGCGGACCCGGCAATCAGTGGAGACTCCAGCTCGACATTCTAAAGAGGGTTGGTTCGCAGCAGGTGCGACGACGCTCTCGGAGAAGCTCTGGGCATGGAGGAAGACGAACTAGCCAGTTTGTTCGGTAGGACGTTTGGACCGGGACCGATGGGCAACTTCCAAAAGTCCTTGGCCTGGCAGTGCTACCGAGGGGCTCTATCCGTACGGGACAAGCTCTACAGACACGGGCGCCCGGGTAGGGATCCCTCGAAAAAGATCTGTCCGAGATGCGTGCGTGACGAGGAAACCGTCGCGCACGCATTCGTACACTGCCCGGGCGTTGCTGACCTGTGGGGCTATGTGGAACGACTACTGTAGCGGGTGGGACCAATCCGGTTGACAACCGAGTCCATTGTCACGATCAAGCCGCCTCCCCCCTTCAAAAACCAAGGAGAGGCGGTTTTCCTCTGTGTGATAGCCATGGCTAAAGAGGTTGCATGGTGGACGAGGCTGAAAGGGCTGAGGGCGGACACCTTTCTCTCCGGCCAACAACTGGTCTTTTTTTTCAAATACCATGAAGAAGGATCAGAATGGAGAGAGAGGTGCTCTACCCCAGCAAGTTTTATGAAAGGTGGGTGAAAGTTGCGAGAATGGCCCGTGTGAATGGGCCTTCTCTCTACCTCAGCCTGTAGGTGGAAAAGGATGAAGGAAGAAGGGAGCACCCTCTCTTTGTGCTCCCGTAAAGAAGGGTCGCACATTTTTTTTCGGGGGTGTGTGTGACCCCCAAAACGATCCCTCCCTATTGAGGACCTTTTTGTTATAATTTTATTTGTTATTACATTTTTTTACTCTATTTCTATGTAAACTCCCCACCCTCCATGTATGTGTCCCTTTCTTTTGTGCCCACGTGGCAAATAAATAGAAATTTATCTATCTATCTATCTATCTATCTATCTATCTATCTATTAATCTAGCCCTTGTGGCTAATAAAGAAATTTATCCATCTATCTATCTCCCTCTACATCAGTGTACTTATCTATGTATCTACGTCTGTCTCTATACCTACCTATTTATATATTTGGTCTACTTTATATCTATTTTTCCCTATTTATATATTATGCAATAAAGAAAAATGTCATTTACTATGCAATAAAGAAAAAGCCATTAATGAATAACGAACGTGTTCATAAAAAATATATACAGACACGTATACGAAAATGCGCATAAACGTTCTAACTCACATGTACAGAGAGAGAGAGAGAGAGAGAGAGAGAGTGAGAGAGTGAGAGAGAGAGAGTAAACTCTACACATTTCACGTTTTTTGTATTAGTAATTATTATCAATTTATTGCTGATTCTCATTTCATTCATAAACTAGGCAAATGAGTAATAACGATAAAAGGTGATTCGGATCTTTTAATGATTTCTGTTCAATTGGTCGGCTGTCTTACTGGGAATTCGTCGTCAATAGTTTCATCGATCATGTAGATCCCAGCCGGTGCTTTAAACTATGTGTTCAGAGTTCTGTGATGCGTTAGTGGATGCTGACATTTGAGGAATCAAAATAAACCATGACGTAGGATGATCTCATGCGGTTTACCCTTGTCATACTACCTAAGATATATGTAACCTAAGATATATGTAAACTAATGACACTATTCCTGAAATGAGGAATTAATAAATGTAGAATGATATGGTATGGTATGGTATGGTATGGACCCGTAACTCCTGATAAAGTCGTAGAAAAGAAGTACATCTACCTATGTATGCTGGGGTTTCCCTATCTTGTTCGGCAAGTGGGGAAAAAAAGGATGTTGCAGCCATTGTCTACCCACCCGGGTCATGAGGGGGTTTGAGGGCGAAGTAAGTCCTACGCAATCCTTCCACTCCCTCCCCTCTTCCTTTTCCTTTTTCCTCTTTCGCCTACCCTGAGGCAGCCCATCGGGCTTTTGTAGCCTCAGTACCCCCACCCCAATAAATTCTATATAGCATTGGCCGAAAACGCAATACCAGCTAAATATATAGCAGCTGCTTTAGAATCGATTTTGGGGGTTTTTTTTATTTAATTTTTTAATATTATTATTTTTTTTTTTTTTTTTATTCTCAATTTATTAACTTTCTAATTTTATAACTTGCTACTCTCAGATTCCTCCAGAATTCCTTTTTCGCCTGCTTCCTAACTAGCCTAATTTCATACACACTCCTTAGAATTTGCTGTATAGAATTCACTTTCATCGCTTGAACGGCTCCACCCACTCCCCCATTGTTCTACAGGAAAGTTCAGCCACTCCCACCTACCACCCACCGCCATGAAGGATTTAATTGTGTTTACAAGAAATTTTGAATAATCCTTTTGACAACTACAACCTTCCCATATAAGGAATTACTCCTTGAAAAGTTCGGCTATTTATTACCACGCTAAAAATTCTACTTTAGTCCAGAAATAGCCGTCGAAACGGCTTGAGCTCTGCCGTCGGTGTCTTGAACATTTTCCTATTACCCACTCTACTACCCTAAGTATTGAGTACTCTGGTGTGTTATGGTCCATCTGGTTCCTTACCACACTTCCTACGTTTTATATATATTAGGATTCTGTTGAAGTATGTATACATTTTGGGGGGACAATCTGTATATATATATATTTTGGTGTCCCCAAAAAATATATACACACCTCAACGGTATTCTAATAAATATTGCCTGTACAGGTGATCAAAGTATCTATACATTTTTGGGGGCACAACATGTGTATATATATATTAGAGCTGAAATGATTGTAAATGACCCCATTGAGTCTAATCTCTAAGCTATATATATATATATATATATATATATATATATATACATATATATACAGGGTGTCCCCAAAAATGTATACATACTTCAACAGCATTCTAATAAATATTGCCTGTACAGGTAATCAAATTGTGTATACATTTTGGGGGTGGGTGGGGGACAACATGTGTGTATATATATTATACATTATAGGGTGAAAGCAGAAATTCTTTGCTTAAACTTTAATCTGTACTAATAATAAATATACATACTACGGGTTTATACATACTTTTTTATTTATATATACAATCCTTATCAAGCCCTCTTCGGATTTTGGTCTTTGTATTTATTATTACTATTTGCAGGGGCGGTGGAAGTTTAGTTTAACTCTTTGCACTCTAAAATGATCAGAAAACTTCGATATGCGATAAACATAACATGTATATAAATTGTAGCGCATATCCAAGTAGACGTGTGTTTTGGTAGTTTGGGGAGAAAATATAATTATTGGAAGGGGGCATCCTCCCCACCCAGTTCCACCACCGCTCTATATATATATAGTTTTTTTTTAATTATGCTTTGCGATCTTCTTCGCATTTGGTAAGGAACTGGTATTATACCAAATTTATTCATCTCATATATATATATATATATATATAAATATATATATATATATATATATATGTGGTAAAATGAAGTATCCTAGTTGGATTGTTTATCGACATAGACGTGAGGGAAGGTTCCTCGTCTATTTACCATTTTTGTAAGTGAGAATTATAACAAAGTGAGTGGGTGTGTGCGTAAACAAGACAATAACCACAACGAGAGTTATATTCAACAAATGTAAATAATGGTGATGTTTAATTTGTTTATATGTGTTTATTATATTACAAATGAAACATACCAAATATAGACGCGGTCAGTTGTGGTGAAGGGAACGTATTACAATTACAAAGGTATTGTGGGGTTTGCTGTTTGCTGTTCCCTTGGCTGTTTATCGTTTCGTGGTACAGGGGCTGTTTTCTGTGGCGTGTATGCCGTCTGCTTTTCCGTGGCTGTCTGCTCTCCTCGGTGTTCTCAACCAGGGGGAGACAACTAGGCCTGGTCCATTATCCGCCAGGGCGTGAGGCGCCTTACTACACTACCCCTTGCCAGATTTTCAAATCATCGAAAATCGATGTTATTACTCACACGTGGAGTAAGATGGCGAACAATGCAACAAGGGGGAGCTATTCGCTCTACCAATCATTAAATCCAGAATAAGGATTTGAAAAATGTTAAAAAACACAACATGCATGCATAAAAAAAGGCAAAGAAAAAGCAGAAACACAGAAGCAAAAAAAAAGGGTGCAGCTAACACAGTCTAAATGTAGACGGTGCTGCAAAGTTTTTTGGGCCAGTGGACCCTACGACCTGAACGGATCGTGGTCTTGTAACGTGGCGATGGTGGTGGTGTAGGGACAGGCGATGATGGTGGTTCAGGAACAGGCGTTCGCTCAACAGGCAAATACGAAGGGGTTCGTGGATCAGGAACCACAGCGTCCGTGTCAAGGTGTGCCTGCTTAAGTCTGTCTATTGTAACTGTCTCCCTGGATCCTTTAATATCTAAAGTGAAATGCTTAGCCGAGCGCGCTAAGACACGGTAAGGTCCAGTGTAAGGCTGTGTGAGCGGGGGCTTCACAGAATCTTTCCTTACAAAGACATGCGTCCACGAGGCAACATCCCTCGGGACAGCAGTCTTGACAGTTTGTTTCCTAGTGTCCATTGGCGGCAAATCCTGGAAATAGGAGCGCAACGGGACACGTAGGAAGCGTGATCTTGGGCATCAAGATCGATAGGGGCAAGCATTTGCCCGGGCAATGTCAGAGGGGCACCGTACAGTACTTCGGCCGGTGAAAATCCAAAGTCGACCTTCACCGTTGACCGAATCCCTAGTAGCACAATAGGGAGGTACTCGCTCCGATGCGCCGAGTCCATTGAGGCCATTAAGCAGGCATTCAGTTGTCGGTGAAAACGCTCCACCATACCATTCGAAGCGGGATGGTACGCCGTGCTCTTTTGTCTGGATGGATCTCTCGTTATGGAGTTCCATCCACAGTAACTACCGACCGTGGACGACAGTTCGAGGAAAAGGCTCGACTCGAACTGTCGTCCACGGTCGGTAGTTACTGTGGATGGAACTCCATAACGAGAGATCCATCCAGACAAAAGAGCACGCGCTGTTGTCTCAGCGGTGATGTTTTTCAAGGGGATGGCTTCAGGCCATCTCGAAAAACGGTCAATTATGGTCAGCAGATAAGAATAACCATCGCTAACAGGCCAAGGTCCCACTATATCAATATGAATGTGTGAAAAACGCGCATCTGGGTTAGTAAAGGTACCCAGGGGAGCCTTGACGTGTCGATGGACCTTTGATTTCTGGTAAGCGACGCAGGAACAGCACCAAGCAGCAATTTCACGCCTCATATTTGGCCAGAAAAATCTAGCTGATATGAGCTTTGCTGTGGCGGAAGATCCTGGATGCGAGAAACTATGTAATGCCAGAAACACGGTCCGACGATGATTCTCTGGAACGAAGGGCCTAGGCACGTCCAAAGACACGTCGCAGAGAATTTGGCCAACTGCAGTCGACAGAGGCAAGTATTTCATCTCGCAATTCGCAAACTCAGGTGATGTAACATCCAATGACTCAAGGGGGGGCTGATCCGCAGCCAAACGAGTCAGATCTATGTCAGAGGGTGACGAGATCGCTGTCACGAGTAAGCAGGACAAAGCATCGGCCGCTGTATTTAGTGAACCCGGAATGTGTTGGATATTGCGTATATTGCGAGATGAAATCAAGGTGTCTCGTCTCTCTGGGCGAGTATTTATCAGCCTTCGCTCTCAACGCAAAAATCAATGGTTTATGGTCAGTGAGGATAGTAAATAGTCTACCCTCTAGCATATGTGAAAAATGTTTCACGGCTAAATCGATGGCCAAAAGCTCCCTTCCAAAGGTGCTGTAGCGCGTCTCAGCAGGTTTCATCTTTCTGGAAAAGAACTCCAGCGGTTGCTGGTAACCATTGGTGTTTTGCTGTAGCACTGCGCCCACAGCGATATCCGATGCATCAACACAAAGCGTTAGCTTTGCACCGGGTACCGGGTGAGCCAGTAACGAAGCATTAGCCAAAGCAGTTTTGGCGTGCTGAAAATAAGCAAGTTGAGTGTCTGTCAAAGAAATGTCTTTGTTCTTCTTCCGACAATTTTTTAAAATCTCCGTCAGGGAGAAAAGCAATCTTGCACAATTTGGCACGAAATGCCTATAAAAGTTAATCAGGCCTAAGAACTGGCGTTACTGACGTAGTGAGGTCGGTGGAGGCAAATCCTCTATGACCTTAACTCGCTCAGGCCGGGGTCGAATACCGTCAGCATCGATGACGTGACCCAAGAAAGTCAGTGACTCAGCACCAAAAACACATTTGGGTGCATTAATCTGCACGTTATACGCCTTCAATCGGCGGAAAAGAAGATTCAAATGGTGTGTATGTTGCTCTTGAGAAGAACTACCAATGAGCAGGTCGTCAATATAGGTATAGACGAAATCGAGGCCACGAGTAACCTCATCCATAAACCGCTGAAACGTACTAGCGGCATTCCTTAATCCGAACAGCATGGTCAAAAACTCAAATGACCCAAATGGCGTAACTATAGCCGTTTTTGGAATGTCATTTTTATGGACAGGAATTTGATGGTATGCACGAATTAAATCCAGTTTGGAGAATATCTTGCATCCCTGCAACGAAGACGCAAAGTCTTGCAGATGAGGGATAGGATAACGGTCCGGTTCCGTTATCGAATTTAAGCGTCGATAATCTCCAGTAGGTCTCCAATCGCCAGTCGCTTTCGGTACCATGTGTAATGGGGACGCCCACGGGCTCGTGGACGGACGAATAATCCCCAACTGCAGCATATGATCAAACTCTGATCGTGCTGCTTTGAGTTTTTCCGGGGGCAAGCGACGAGGACGAGAAAAAACGGGAGCACCAGTTGTAGTTATGAAGTGCTCCGTGGTATGATTTGGCTCATCAATTCGGAAATTTCCCTGAGTCAGTTGCGGGAACGAGTTCAACAACGCATGGTAAGTATCGCCGGTGATAGCAAGAAAAAACAACAGTTAAACCAGTGATGCCATCAATTAGGCGCTTACAACGGATGTCCACCGTCAATGAAAAATGGTGGAGAAAATCCGCGCATAGAATCGGATACGGCAAGGCAGCGACAGTAAATATCCATTTAAACTCGCGCCGCAGATTACAGAACTGCAAAGGTAGCGAGATTTGTCCGAAGGTTCGAATCGGCAAACAATTTATTGCCTGCAACTCAATGGGTGTCTCAGAGGGAGTCTCCTTCATACAACACACAGGCCATATTGAACAAACTGCACCTGTGTCAACCAGAAAGGCTCTACCTGATAGCAGGTCCTCAATGAAAAAGTGGCGGTTGGATGATGTTTCGCAGAGCACACTATCCGCCGTTAGTGACTCTGGTCGTTGTTTCCCTTGTAAGCACAAGGAGGCCTACAACGGGCGGCTTTGTCACCATATTTGTCATGGTAATAACAATATGTTTGATTTGATGTTTTGGAAAGGCTACGGTGGCGAGGAGTTGAATAAGATCGTGAGCGGCTCCTCTGCCGTCCAAAAGACCTGAATTCCTGGCACAACTCCGCCATTTGACGAGTCATGGCTTCCATTGTTTTGACTAACTTCTCATCACTCGCTGATGAGCGTGATTGAGGAAGAGAAGAGGAAGCAACGTACTTTTGCTTCGAAGTGTCTCTCTTCATCACTTCTACTATTTTGTCAGCAGAGACAGCAATGTGATCGAGGGTATTTACTTCTAGCATATGGGCTAGGATCGCCTGTACCTCTTGAGGTAGGCGAGAGAAGAACAATTGCTTCAGGAAAGGGCTATCCTGATCTTGGTAATCACTCAATTCCTGCAAATGCCGGAGAAAAGCGGTAGGGGTTCTGTCACCTAGTCGTTCGTCCTCGATCAATGACCGAAAACGACTCTCTACCGACTTACAGTTCCTTCTCAAGATCTCGCCTTTTAAAGACTCATACGTTAAGTCAGAGGGGGGGGGGGTCTGTAATTAGGTCTTGGACCGAATCTGCTAAATTAGGGGGAAGTCCGCTAATCAAGACAGCGAGGCGCTGGTCAGACTCGGTCTTACAGACCGTAAAATACGCCTGTAGCTGGGCGAACCACAGCTTAGGGTTTCCAGTAAAGGCGGGCAAATATGGCGTATTCATCGTGAAACGTTTAAAATAAAAAAATATATATATATAAACAGCAATTAATGTTCCCTCGTACAAGGAAAAGCAAACACCCGATATGGAAAAAAAATCAAAGGTCAAAAAGAAACAGACATTCAAAACATTAGGAAATAGGAAAAATACATAAAATACATATATATGCAAAAGTTTTATTTAAAATTGTTGGGTTACAACAAGTAAATATATTATAACCGATATAAAGCACTCGACAAGTTTTTGGAGTAGATATACAATAGTAAACAAATGGAAACTATATTTATAAAACCATATTTATTTCATTATACATATTTCAGGGATACCATATTAAAAATATGGCATGCCTTCGTCAGATAAAATACAATATATAAACTGTTTTATAAATAATTTTGACGTACCATAAATATAAGCCACCATTAAGGTAGGAAGCTGGCTTGGTAGTGAGGTGTTTATAATTATTTAGTTATAGTGTTAAGCACAGTTAGAAAGAAAGACGGAGAAAAAGAAGAAATGTATGTAAAGAAAAACAGAGAGAAATAGAGAGAAATAGAGAGAAATAGAGAGAAATAGAGAGAAATAGGGGAGAGAGAAAGAAGGAGGAGGTGAAAAAAGAGAGGCAACCGAAGTCAACAGATGAATAATAATAATTCACCATACAAATAGAGAGATTTAAGAGAGGGAGTACGGTAATTATTTAGTTATAGTGTTATGCACAGTTAGAGAAGAGACGGAGAGAAAGAAAAAATGGAGATGACGAGAAAATAGAGAGAGAGAGAGAGAGAGAGAGAGAGAGAGAGAGAGAGAGAGAGGTGGGAGGAAAAGAAAGAGGGAGAAAAAATAATTATATAGGGGGAGGTGAAAATCAAGAGAGAAATAAGAGAGAAACATGGGAGGCAAAGTCAAAACGACAGATACATAAACTTCATCATATATAAAGAGAGAGGAGAAGAAAGAGCTATATCTAGAGAGAGGGATGATAAAGTTACATCTTTACGTCATGTCCTATCAATTTGAATTATCAATTCATATGAACTGGGTAATATAATGTAAATATCAATATTCATGAATGAGACATAGATATATAATGTGTGAAAATAATTTTGCTCAATAATGACCATATGTTTAGTTTAAAACTCTGAGGTCAATGTACCAAAAACTGAGATAAATCTTCAAAAACTTTCTGAAAAAAGAAAAAGAGTAAGTTATGTCAAGCTCTAGTCGATAAAACAGACATACACATGACTTTACGTGATCAACTCTATAATTTCTTGTGTCATAAAAAGATTTCCTTGTGTTATAAAAAATTTCACTATATATATATATATAAAAATAAACGATTAATATTCAAGCCCTCACACATATGATTATCGTTCATGTATATAATATTATGCATATATGTAACTTATACAGAACTATACCTACATATATATATATATACATATATATGTATACACAAGATATCTGCGTGAGTGTTCCAGCATCTCTATGCACACATACAAGCACATGAACAGATAAAATATACTCTGTAATCTTTCCATATGCATGTTAATACATATGGCCTTTGTATAGAGATAACCAGATATCAATATATCAGCACAGAAATTATTTAAAGGATTTAGAAGACCCTGTGGTTCTACGCATGCTCTTATATTTAGTCTTTCTTTCTAACTGTGCTTAACACTATAACTAAATAATTATAAACACCTCACTACCAAGCCAGCTTCCTACCTTAATGGTGGCTTATATTTATGGTACGTCAACATTATTTATAAAACAGTTTATATATTGTATTTTATCTGACGAAGGCATGCCATATTTTTAATATGGTATCCCTGAAATATGTATAATGAAATAAATATGGTTTTATAAATATAATTTCCATTAGTTTACTATCGTAAAATACATATATATTTTTTTTTTTTTTCTTCTTCAACGTCTGTCCCCTTGTGTTGCTTCAACGAGCAAGCCAAATCAAATAACCCGTGAAAAAGAGAAAAAAAAATGTTTGTTTTAGAATATATCCACGTTGGATATCAACAATAGGTAGCCTGTGGCTAAAAATCCCTTAGGAAAAAAGTAAGGCATGTGTATCCCCTGCGGGGCAGTAATGTTCACAAAAATGTTTTTTTGCCTTGATCAAATATGGAACACACAGACGCAATTCAAAATGTCCCTGTCCTGGCGGAAAATTACAAAACGGGGAAGGAAAGCAACGCCATCTTTGAAAAAAATGTTGGCTGGTTTGTATACCTTGTCAATACGGTATAAACACTTTATTATTTCTCTGTCCTTTTTTTTTTCTTGTATTTTTGTAAGTTGCGAAAAGGTTGGCAACGTGGTAATAACAGTGAAGTTCAACTGAATAAAAAGGCTGCGTAAAATTCTTACGTCGGTCACCAGTGTGGTAAAATGAAGTATCCTAGTTGGATTGTTTATCGACATAGACGTGAGGGAAGGTTCCTCGTCTATTTACCATTTTTGTAAGTGAGAATTATAACAAAGTGAGTGGGTATGTGCGTAAACAAGACAATAGCCACAACGAGAATTATATTCAACAAATGTAAATAATGGTGATGTTTAATTTGTTTATATGTGTTTATTATATTACAAATGAAACATACCAAATATAGACGCGGTCAGTTGTGGTGAAGGGAGCGTATTACAATTACAAAGGTATTGTGGGGTTTTCTGTTTGCTGTTCCCTTGGCTGTTTATCATTTCGTGGTACAGGGGCTGTTTTCTGTGGCGTGTATGCCGTCTGCTTTTCCGTGGCTGTCTGCTCTCCTCGGTCTTCTCAACCAGGGGGAGACAACTAGGCCTGGTCCATTATCCGCCAGGGGGCGTGAGGCGTCTTACTACATATATATATATATATATATATATATATATATATATATATATATATATATATACTTGTGTATAATGGTAGCTATGGTGATTCCATAGGCGGTATGCCAAAATTAGCACTCAATATTCATACAGAGTAGAGTGTGGATATATACATATATATATATATATATATATATATATATATATATATATATATATATATATATATATATATATATATATCCATATATAAAACCAGAATTATTTTATTATATATATTTCAAGGGCAACCAAGGCAAATTTTGGTGCGCTTTCATCAGATAAAATACAAAGTTTGTTTTATAAATGTTGACATACCCGCAGAAAAACAACCTTGACGGTTGAAGGTTCTCTGGATAGTGGAAAAAAAATTTTATTTAGGGTAATTCAAAGTTATGTGTGAGTATGCAAATGAATGTCAGAAAGAATTGAAAAAACAACGGTTTATTTAGATTATACTGTTGGAAGAAGAGAGAGAAAAAGAGAAAGAGAAAGAGAGAAGAAAAAAGAAGAAAGAGAAAGAGAGAAGAAAGAAGAAAAAAGGGAGAAAGAAATAGGGAAAATTAAGAACGAGCGAAGAAATAAGGTTATCAAGAGATGTAAATCGTAAATATATCGTTCTTTTATGCTATATTTATATTAAAAATAATGATGAATTAAAAATTTTGATAAATTGAAAATAATGTTAAATTAAAAATAATGTTAAATTAAAAAATATATTATAATAAAGATGTGTTTAAAATATATTAAAATATATTAATAAAAAATATATGGGTAAAGATGGGTATGTCATGTTATAGATGATAGTTTTACATTGGGAAAATATTGAGAATCCAGTTTTGTTTATTTATTAGTTATTATGGGATAAGTTTGACAAAAATATATTTAGCTAGATTTTATTATCGGTTCTAAGTCAAATCTTAAATACTTAGAAAAATTACAAAGATTACGACAAATTACGAGAGTTTACACAAGATTAAATACTTAAATAAAAGTATATACTAAAACCATTTAAAAATTAAGATTATAAAAATTCAGATTATAAAAAACTATAAAGAAGTTTTAGGAGATTTTTTAGAAAACTCAAAGACTCCAAAGATACACAAAAATCTTTTTAAAAACTTATAAACTATTCATAAATTATAATTAACATCTAAGATTATTCAAACTATAAAGAAGTATTCGGAAATATTTGAAAATACTTAAACACTTAAAATATTTAAAATATTTAAAAGTGTTTAAATATTGGAAAATATAAAATCCCAAAAATATTAAAATATTAGTTGACCAAAAAGAATAATTTTTTTATATATATAATTTTCTAAAATATTTTTTTTTATTTTTTAAAGCATTTTAAAATTTTCAAAAAATTTGAAAGAGATTTTTTAAAGTTTCAAGTAATCATTCCGAAAGGATTATAAGATATTTTTGGAAGTAAGATAGATAAAGGTAAAAATATATTTATGAGGTAGAAATATTAGAAAGTAAAGGTTTTAAGAAGTAAATTAGAAATTTAAGAAGTGTATTATATATATATATTTACGAAGTAAAAGATATTAAAATTGGAATTAGATTAAATTTCTGAACATATATGGATATAATTTAAGAAATGAGATTATAGGTGTTTGGATAGAGTAAACATTATGTAGGGAAGATTAAATGTGTAATTACATTTTATGTATATATTTAAAAGTTGAATTTAAACGATGTTTACAAGAACTAAATAAATGATTACGCAAATTAATGGAGTTCTTACATTTAAGTATAAAGAATATTTCTTCAACACATAAGTTGGATAAAGCTGTGTTTGTGTAGGCAGGTGCTTTAGAAACAATATTCCAAGATAAAGAATAGTTTATATTCTTGGATTTTAAGTTCCATAATAAGCTGGATATAGAAATTTTTTTACCAATATTCCTAAACGAACATTTATGGTTATTGAAACGAGATTTGAAGTCTGTAGAAGTAGAGCCAACATAGTTAAAGGAATTATCATTGGTTTTGACATTGCATTTATAAACCACATTTTTAACTAAACAGTTATTTTTTAAAGGACAGTTAGATTTCATTCTACAATTACAATTATCAGAATTTAAATTATTGGGAACAGTATTATTATATTGGATATTGCTAGATGTATTAATGCTAATCTGGTTAAGGTTTAGATTTCTATTATTGATTCTATTTATATTCTGTGCTAAATTCATAGTAGTAGAGTATGATAGTTTAATTGTATGTCTGTTAAAGATTGAATAATATCTATGTGCCTTGGGAAAACAATTATCAAGAGCTTTAAAAAATAGTTTAGCTAAAGGTGTTTTAATACTTATTGAGAAAGGGGGAGCGTACCAAATTATGTTTCTAGTTCTGTTTCTTCTTTTAGTTTTAGAGTTTGTGCTAGGTTTCTTATTATAATTATAATAATAATTATGGTTAATTGACGTATCATTATTGTCGATGTATTTAATTTCATTATTATAGCCTGCTCTACTTAAAGCTTCGTTATAATATTGTGCCTTATCTTCAAATATATTGTTATTCGCTGAGATTCTAGAAATACGTTGCTGTACGGAATTTACGATGGTGTTCTTAACAGATCTAGGGTGATTAGAGTTAAAGTTAACATAATTTAAATTCTCATTGATTTTATGAAATGGATAGTATAGCCCAGTATTAAGGTTTAATGTTACATCTAAAAAGTTAACTATTTTATAATTATTCTCTATTTCTAACTTAAGATTAAAGCTATTAAAAAATTGTATTATTGATTTTTTTTCTATTGATTTACAAGTTCGCGTGGCTGGCCGTAGCCTAAAAGTACACCGAACACTATAATCGGATAAGCGATTGCAGTACTCTTAGCATAGTTTGCAACCATCATGTATGTATGTATGTTCTTCTGGTTTTATAATTTCACAAAGTTTTACCAATAGAGCGAGAGTCGGTTTCTAACATAGACACAAGACTCTCTCATTGGAGTTTACACAACATCAACTAGGTATATATGTATGTATGCATGTGTAGATATGGATGTTATTATATGTGTGGATGTGGATGTTTTGAGTTGTATGTGTGCATGTGTATATGCTTTGTATCTGTACATGTGTATATGCAGTTATTAGATGCAACATTTTTGGAATGTTTTACATATTTTTACTGTTCCATTAATGGATTGTACTTGTAATTTCCTAACTAGTTGTGTTCCTTCTGTTCCTGTGAAGCCTAACATATCCCAGTGCCCCAATAATCACAGGTATAAATCTGAAGGTGTAATCAGGGTGGAGTATCTGCAGATTTCTCATCAGTTCTGCATAAATATTCTCCTTTTCACTAATCTTTGATATTATATTGGCATCTGCTGGGCAGCTAATTTCCACTACTGTGCATGTTTTCTTCTCCCTGTCCCAGATCATAATATCTGGTCTGTTATGCCTGCATTTTATTGGGATTTTTACTGGAACATTCCACCAGTACTCTTTCATATTATGTACATGGATGTCTTCCACATTGCTGTAGCTTTTAATGTGTTTATTATGGGGGCTATCTTTTTTTACGAACTGCATTGTACAGTGTTTTGGCCAATACATCATGCCTCATAGGTAGATAGTACCGCGATGACATCTTTGGACAGCTGCTGATGACATGGGTGATATCCTCGATGTTAGTTCTGCAGAGTCTGCACTTGTTATCACATCTAGGTGTTTTGCCTGCATCCCTATCTTTTTTGTGAATCAGGTATTTCGTGCTAATCTCCTGTTCCTGGATTGCAAAACGTATCCTTCAAAGTGGGAGCCAATATAGCGGTTGTTGGTCCAAGATAGACTACTTTCCTTATCTATATTACTCTCACTCTGGAGCTTCCTGGCAACATATCCATGCATGATTTTTTGCATGTGTATGTATGTATGTTCTTCTGGTTTTATAATTTCACAAATTTTTACCAATAGAGAGAGAGTCGGTTTCTAACATAGACACAAGACTCTCTCATTGGAATTTACACAACGTCAACTAGGTAGATTATGTATGCATGTCTGCACGCATGCATGTGTATATATGGATGTTATTGTATGTGTGGATGTGTATGTTTTGAGTTGTATGTGTGCATGTATATATGCTTTGTATCTGTACATGTATATAAGCAGTTATTAGATGCAACATTTTTGGAATGTTTTACATATTTTTACTGTAATTGGATTGTACTTGTAATTTCCTAACTAGTTCTGTTCTTTCTGTTCCTGTGAAGCCCAGCTTCTCAAAATTTGTATAGGGGCAGTTACTAATATATCCCAGTGCCCCAATAATCACAGGCATAAATCTGAAGGTATAGTCAGGGTGGAGTATCTACAGATTTCTCATCAGTTCTGCATAAATATTCTCCTTTTCGCTAATCTTTGATATTATATTGGCATCTGCTGGGCAGCTAACTTCCACTACTGTGCATGCTTTCTTTTCCCTGTCACATATCATAATATCTGGTCTGTTATGCCTGCATTTTATTGGGGTTTTTACTGGAACATTCCATCAGTACTCTTTCATATTATGTACATGGATGTCTTCCACATTGCTGTGGCTTTTAATGTGTTTATTATCGGGGCTATCTTTTCTACGCATTGCGTTGTACAGTGTTTTGGCCACTACATCATGCCTCATTGGTAGATAGTACCGCGATGATATCTTTGGACAGCTGCTGATGACATGGGTGAGATCTTCGATGTTAGTTCTGTCTGTATGTATGTATGTGTGGGGTCACTCTTGAGTGCTACTGGTAACATGTAACCCAGTACAACCTGTCGCATAGTCGGGTCGTCGGCGACTAAACCGGCACCCCACCAAGTTTACTTGGTGAGGAGGGTGATTTTGGACACCCTGCAGGACAAAAAACAAAACCTGACAAAGGGCGGAAGAACTCATAAGGGTCAACAGCCATCCAAAAGTGTGTAAATATGTATATACACATGTACATATGTATGTATATGTATATGTGTATATACATGGGTGCATGTGTATGTATATGCGCGGGGACATAGAAATAGTCGGGATGGACACTCCATCGCGCGGTTAAACCACTGGGAGTGAAGGACCCCTAGCCTTTCTCAGGTCATTCTTCTAGGAGAAGGCAACTCAGGAAACTGGGATAACTCCGATATAAAACCTGCAGCTCAGTAGTTACCGATGATGTTGATTTTTACATCTTTTCGGTTATAGCTACTGTCGCTCAGATAGTGGGATTGGCTCAGTGCACAGTCTTTCCTCACTTTAAAAAATATATTCACGCACAGGCATTGCACGATAGAATTAATTAATAATTATTAATAATGGTATATCGTGCAATGGCCATACTCGATAACGAGGGGGCAGCCATCATGTATGTATGTATGTATGTGTGCGTATGTGTGTGTGGGGTGTATGTATATCGCTTGACATGTAACATTCTTTGCGATGCATGGTATTGCTGGTCATAGGCAAGTCCCAAGCTGGACTAAAAAACAACATCCGTGATACTCATGCTCAAGTATCAAGAGATGGCATTACTCGAAATCAAGTTGCTGCCACCATGTATATATGTATGTATGGTGTTCATAAGTACATGTAAGTTATGTGTGTGAGTGTGGGTGGGGGGGGGCGTGTGCGTGCATGTGTGCGTGAGTAGTTGTACGTTTAAGTAAACTGGGGACAACCGAATCTAAGCTTGTAGATTTTTTAAATAAAATATCTAAATAAAATTGCTCCAAATATCAAACCTATTTTTCTCTTACTAATCCTTTCCATAGGTGGGAAATGTGTAAATTCTAAGCGCGCCTTCCAGTTCTATAATACGAGGATCTGCTGAAAAGTTCATAGGCTGGCTATGAACAAGTGATGCTAGAGATGTGAAATCTTGCATGCATTCATTTAATCTCTTCTTATTAATAATTGCATTGTTTCTTTTCCAGGGACTATATTAAAAAATAAACCTCATTTGGTTATTCTACGAGAGTATTTTGGTCAGCCTATGAACTTTTCAGTCGACCCACGTAGTTCGTGTTATCATAAACTATGTATGAAAACTTCAATAAATTTTGAAATATTTCAAATCTAATGTAGCAAACAAATATTACATATTATTATATAATGTCAATTGAAATAAAATATTTAGTATAAGGGTAAAAAAACTATAGAAATAATTTAAGTTTTGCTATTGAAACGAAGTCAACATTTTCAACAACTGGCAAAAAATATTAACCCGAGATTTTTATCTACTTCACGAAACAAGGGAGAGTACTCAAATATTAATTACCTCCCTTACATCACAAATTGTTAATTTTTTTTTATGCCTGTTTAAGAAAATGATTTGTCGAACCACTCTTGATCAACAAGGCCGTGAATGTCTAAAATTTTAAGATGTTGAATTAAATAGAATATTCAGTTACGTATCACGCTTGAATTGTGTTTATTTTGACAGATTTTATTTTCATTCATTAATCGATAATATGAGCATCTATTATGTATAATCGACGATAACAAACTCATTTCAATAACTGGTCTTCCTCAGAAATCGTTTAATAAAATATTAGTTTTTCGTAAGTAGAAAAATGTAACATTTCAAACAGACTATATTTTGCTTTTTATAGAAATTCTTCCTTCATTTAGAAACCACATCAGCCCCTGGAATTTTGGGGAAATGATATCAGTAGTATTTAACGATAAAATATGAGAACTTGAAATAGATCTCTTGGTATATTATGATAATTTAACATTTACATTTAGCATACAATACAGTATGGGGGGTGTACATATATATATATGTATGTGTCTGCGTGTGTGTGTACGTGTTGTATATAGGATATTTATGAAAAACATTTGACAGCTTTCCGCTATGTTTTTTAAGGTTATGACCGCTATCACACAGCCATAGTCTCAGCAAAAAAAAAAAGAAGCCACTGACAACGTTGTTTCTCACTTGTTAGTGGTTGTCAAAGCTGCATATCCACCAAGTTTCGACTGAGACAAAAACAAGCAACTCTCATGATGCTATCTGTCTACACGAGACAGATAGCATCGTGAGAGTTGGGAAAGAGGTCCTTTAGAAATGCTCGCTGCATGATAATCAAAAGTTCACACTCAGGGAAATTGCACAGCAATACCGCATTGAATCCGTGGTTGAAAAATGTATGCTTATCAGCAAAAAATCATGCATGGCTATATTGCCAGGAAGTTTGAAAGTGAGAGTAATATAGATAAGCAAAGTATTCTTTCTCGTATCAACAACCTCTATATTGGCTCTCACTTTGAAGGATATACATTTGCAATCCAAGAACAGGAAATAACTACAATATACCTGATTCACAAAAGAGAAAGGGATGCAGGAAAAACATTTAGATGTGACAACAGATGCAGACTCTGCGGAATAAATATCGAAGATGTCACCCATTATAAGCAAATGTCCAAAGATGTCATCACGATACTATCTGCCTATGATACATGATGTAGTAGCTCAAACACCATACAATTCAATCCGTAGAGAGGATATTCCTAAGATTAAAAATATAAAAAGATAAAGGGATGCGGAGGACATATGCCTATATATGAAAGAGAACTGGTGGAATGTTCCAGCCAAAACCACAATAAAATGTAAACACAACAAAGCAGACAGTGATATAGAGCAGAGAAAATAAGGCATACACAGTAGTGGAAGTCAGCTGCACAGCAGATGTCAATATAATATTAAAGATTAGCGAAAAGGAGAACATTTATGCTGAATTAATAAGTATTCTTCAAAATAGATACATCACCACATACAATAACATTCATATCTACACGCACACAAGCACACACACACACACACACACACACACACACACACACACACACACACACACACACACACACACACACACACACACACACACACACACACACACACACAAGCACGCGTATTTACGTAGCTGATGTCAAAATTCTAATGAAAGAGTCTTGTGTCAATGTTAGAAACGCTCTCTCACTCATTCTCTCTCTCTCTCCCTCTCTCTCTCTCTCTCTCTCTCTCTCTCTCTCTCTCTCTCTCTCTCTCTCTATTGGTGAAAAGTTATTTTAAAAAAAAAACAATTTTGCGAGAGGGGAAAGTCAATTAAATCAACCCCAATGCATTACTGGTACTTTATTTTATCGTCTCCGTAAGGATAAAAGGTAAAGCTAACCTAGGTAGGATTTGAAATCAGAACATTAAGTGTCTTGTGAGTTCAGAGCGGCTTTTCAGATTGTGCTGCATACAACACAAGTAAGTGGGTCTGCAACAATGAACTTGGCATATTCTGTTGACGAACTGTGACTCCTGTGGTGACTCTGGAGTCCTGTGTATGACAGGCATATTCGGCTACATGTATGGCAAACAAACTGAGAAACCGCTGGGTCTACATTCTCTCCCTTGCGGGAAATTCTTTTGGTCTTTGCCCAGCTTACTTTCTTTGCATGGATTTATCGATATCCTTCATATATGTTTTTTTCTCCACTTATTTCTGTCACCAGCCTCCACTTGTCGTACGTGAAGGCCGATATCAAGTTGCAACACCGAGTCTTTGACACAGTCCTTGAAACGCTTCTTGGGTTTTTACCGTATTCCCATCTGCTTGGGAATACAGCTATCATCCAGCCGCATCAGATGTCCTGCACAGCGAAGGCGGTGCTTGTGTATGAAATCTTCTATACTGAGTGTATCAGCTTGTTCCAGTACTTCTGTGTCTGGAACATGCGAGAAGCAGTGGGTACCCAAGATTGATCTTATACAGCTTAGGTGGAAGTGACCCAATAATTTTAAATGATTCCTGTAAATCACACAAATCTTACAAGAATAAAGAAGGCTTGTAAGAAGACAAGCGTTATCAACATCTACCTTTGTTTTATTTTTCCTTTTGTGCATAAAAAAGCTATACTACTATAGCTTCCGCAAGGTTAACGAGTACCTTTGTCCTTGTACAGAGGAATCATTATAGTATCTCTCCATTCCTTTGGGACTTCTCCAGCCATTCAGATCTCAGCAAAGAGACCATCTAGGCCAGCTTTTTTTCCAAGATTTAGTTTTAATTGGTTAAAAGGTTAAGATATATGTAAAATATTAAAATATAAAAGATAAAGATGTAAAAAAAAACATACAGCCATTCACACAGCCACTCAATATATACATATGTACATAGTATTGCATGGCCGTTGACTCTCATGAGTTCATCCGCTCTTTGTCAGGTTTCGCTTTTCATCCTGCATGGTGCCCAAAACACCCACCTCACCAAGCAAGCTTAGTGGGGTTGCCGGTTTAGTCACCGATGACCCAACCATGTGACAGGTTGTACTGGGTTACACGTTATCAATAGCACTGAGGAGATACCTGGCATACATACATACAGAGACGCGCGCGCACAAACACACACACACACACACACACACACACATACACGCACACACACACACACACACACACACACACACACACACACACACACACACACACACATACACACAGACAGACACTCAGACAGACAGACTGACCGACAGAATATTGTACATAATTCATGTTAAAGTTTTGGATATCCAGTTTTGTTGATAAGCAGTCAATGGATAAATGCTTTGTTTTAACACAAAAATGATAAAATGTAATGTAATGTAAGGGAGATAATTAAGGTTTGAGTACTCTCCCTTGTTGCGTAAATACTTAGATATATTTTTTAAATTTGGTTTTAAAAAATTAACTGCTTTAAAATAGCAATTCTTAAATTAGTATTGGACCCTTGTCGTCAATTATGACGGCAATAGCGTTTAACGTATTTCATTTTCGGAGTTCATATATATATATACCAGGATTACCAGATATATGAAGCATCACACAAAATAAGAAATTTGTGCCTTCATAGATTAATGTTTTGCATAAGAGAAACCCTATAAGTTTAAGTTGGTTACTAGCAGGTGGAAGTGATTAAAAATAAGAATGATATATTTATAATATATTTCTAGAATATAATTACATATATGTTCAACGTAATTGTACAAGTGGCGTAGAGGATTAACTGTAACTGTAACTTTGGAGAAATAACTATTTACATGAACAAGTGTAGGATTAGAACCCAGATCCTGCCATTGTAGCAGCATAATTAAGATAGAGAATACATTGTGTGTAGGTTTGTATGTGTAAATTCTTAAGTGTTATAGACTCCACCTTTCTTATTTCTCTTCGCAAAAACCTGGTATTCCAGCCACACCTTCCTGGGACACTGCCTTCATCAACAGCTTATCCGCATGGGGTTCGCCTCCACTTCCACCCCACAACCTACTCTCGTTCCCCCACACACATACACACACAACTCATCTTCACCGATCCTTCCGCCTTTTCATTCGTGCCACTTTTCGTTCCACCTTCTCCCAAATCCGCCCCAGCAACTTTGAACTCCTCCAAACCTTTCTCCTTCTCTATTACACCTGTCACCCTTTTCACGAACATTCGATACTTCTCTTTATCCACATACTCTTCCATTCCTCACATCCACTAAACTCTGCAAACTCAATCTTCCCCTTCATTCCACCGCCATGGTGTTCCTCTCCCACCAACACACTCTCCTCCACATCCCACTTTCTTCCAGCTACCTACTCCGCATCAAACCCTCCTGACCCCACCCCCATCCCACCGAATCCCTCTCAGACCCACAATTTGTTGTCACTCTATCCGCCGACCAGCCTCTCGAAATCTGAAGGTTCCCTCCTCAGTAGAGGTCTGCGTTTCATACTCCTCACACCTTCCAGCGACAAATTTCGGACCTGCACGGACGTTGTACGGTGGTTCCTGCGCCGCATAAAATTGCAAGCACATTCTTACGGCAATATACAGACTCAGAACAATTCTAGCTGCCTTAAGGACCTGGGTCGGCGACCATTACATTTGAACGCCACTACATGGACAATTCAACACTCTAAACACTTTCATCGACACCTGCCACCCATGGTGAATCGGTTCAATTTCCGGAAACGCTACCAACAATGCAACATCCCCTTGATCAAAATCGTCGCACTTCTCTCTCTCTGATACCATGATGACAAACGGAGGTTTTACTGTAGCTCCGCAATCTCCTCTTCTACCGCCCCCTGTCCTATGATGCCACCCCTCGCTACTAACAACAAGTATTCTCCACTTTACGCGAACTCATCACCTCACTACGGAGTGTGCACCTTATGATCTGCACACCCCGTACCTTCACCATTTATTTCTTCCCCAAAATACACAAACCGGACACCCCTGGCCACTCCATCGTCTTCCATAACTCCGCTAGAAATAGAAGCGGTGATTATAACCACCGAGCTCAACAAGTTAAGAGTTTGGGAGCCGTTAAATACAAATAATTGTTTCTACTTTTGGCACAAGGCCAGCAATTATCTCAGTGTATTACTGGTACTTTATTTTATCGACCCTGTAAGGATGAAAGGCAAAGTTAACCTCAGTTGGATTTGAACTCAGATCATAAAGGGCCGTAACTCTTTGCTGCAAGCATGGTGTCCGACACTCTACCGATACTGCCGAATCAAAACATCAAATATGCTTAGAATTTTATGTTTCTCAGCTAAGTTCAACTTGTAAACATATTAGATGTTTTGATTCCTTATTTGTATTTAACCGGTCCAAACCTCTTAACCTGTTGAGCTCGGTGGCTATATTCACCGCTCCTATTTCTAGCGGAGTTATCGTCCACCTTGTGGATATCTATTCGCCATAGGTTTAACGTGATTACACCATATGGTTCTCAGCACGACGGTCGAGATGGATTTAAATGTAGATTTTCACAGGTATATTGATTTATTTACCATTTTCATTCTATATTTCCCTTAGAATAGTGAGAATAAACCTCTGATGAGTACACTTGGATTCCACCTGTGTATATATTCTTCTATAGCATATGTATTTGGTATATATACAATAAACCGTGTTTCTTTTACGATATATGGCTCGTTCTCTCTATATATAAACATATATCTTTTAATTTGGTTATTATGATTCTAGATAAAGTCTATTGAGCTTGCTTATAGAGAAACACAAAATTCTAAACATATTTGATATGTTTTGATTCATTATTTGTATGCATAAGGAAAGTATATACTTTCAAACGTTCAATCATCTGACAGGAAGGTATACGATGCTGACGATAGCTAATAAGCTTGAAACTAGTACGTCGTTCCTGTGTCAGTGTTGAACAAAAAGGCGACGATGGTTGCCGAACACTGTACGGCGTAATAAATGTTCGGTAAACCCATACGTACATATATATATATGTGTGCATGTATGTATATATATATATACATACTACTGTACGTCTGTACGCATATATGTATGTACGTATGCATACTTATATTTAGGTATCAGCCGTACTAAGAGTGAGAAATGAAATTTCGTTTCATTCTTTTCCATTTATCGTTTCCGGTACGCCCGGCCGACTAACTCACTCGATATGCAAATTAGGCTGCTCAGCCGTTAATATGCATAAGGAAAGTATATATATACACACACACACACACACACACACACACACACACACACACACACACATATATATATATATATATATATATATATATATGTAATTCGTTTTTGAATTTGTTTTGCGAGATTTCTTATCCGAAAACGTGTGTTGAAATAGATATTGTTATACTTTGGGAGGGTCATGTTGCCAATAAAAACACATGCACCTGTTGGTTTTCATTTCAATTTATTATAAATTTCCGGTTGGCCGGTTGGTTCGATAACCGGAAGGTTGTTTATATATTGTCAAAGCTCTTTTATCACACATTCTGTGACCTTCTCGGTGACTAGGTTTTTATTTTGTGTGTCTCTACTTTGTTCTGCCCTACACCATCTTGTTTTTGTGCGTTGTGTGCTTAGATTGTGCATGCGTTACATCCGGGTGTGTTATTTATGTGTTTATTTACTTGTCACTAGCTGGTTGTTTGTTCTATCTGTGTGTGTCTGATTTGTTTTGTTAGTTTGTTTTTTTGTGCGTGTCTGTATGTCATCATTTTGTCCTTAACTACTAGCTGTGATGTTGCTATCCCACTCAATGTTTTCTGCTTAATTTTGGTTGGAGTTCGTTTATGTTTGTCGCCTCTGTGATTTTTCTGAGCATTGCATCTTTTCTGTGTTCTCTAATGTACCTCTTGTTCTATTTTGGCATGTTGGTGGAGTACTGATGAGTTTTTCCAATTCTGGAGTTCTAGTAAGTGTTCATTTATCCTTTCTCCTATGCTACGGGCTGTTTCACCTGTATATGTTATATTCTTATTCCTACACTGTCCCTCGTTACATCTTATGCTGTATACTTCGTTCCTAGTTTTGCAGTTAATTTGTGGGCTTAGCTTGCAGACTATGCATTTCCTATCAGCACAGGGGGATCTTTGAAATGGGTATGTTTTGCTAATTAGGGTTTTTATGGGAATACCTGGTCTTTCAACTATCATAATATTGAATTTGAGCTTGTCTAGGGCCCTTCTAAATCTATAAGCTAGTTCGCCCCTAGGGGTTGTATGGACGAACATTACACTCTGGTATTCATTGCTATCATACCATGAGTTTATTTTATTTGCCTTATTCCTAATCCTTTCTATTCTGTTCGAAAATGTTCTCCTATACATGGGGCAAGTTCTATTTGCATCCTTTTCTACAATTTTTGCCCATTTGGCTCTAGCTCCTTTATATACCCTGATCTTGTCTCTCTGACTGTAGCCAGAGAACTGCATGCGATTGATGAAGTGTTGTATGTCTCTCTCTAATTCTTTGGGGTTGCACATGCGGGACACGTTCCTCATCACTCTTACTAAGTCTGCAATCAGTATGTTGATTTTTATGTGATCCAAAACAGCTGAGTTTCGGTGGATCAGGTATTTGGAGGTCATGGGTTTGGCATAATGCGAATGGAGGATTTGCGTTCTATTACTAATAGTTTCCAACCAGAGTTCTGTGTCTAGTACGGGTAATCTATGGTTGGGGTGTTTATTTGGGTAGTCTATAGTAACTTTAATACTCTGGTGGGTGGAGTTAGCTATTTGCTGGATGCTTTCCATGGTCTTCTAATTCCTGACTGTTCTCCTGTGGTGGTGTTTATACACACACACACACACACACACACACACACACACACACACACACACACACACACACACACACACACACACACACACACACACACACACACACACACACACACACACACACACACACACACACACACACACACACACACACACACACACACACACACACACATAGCGTATTGTTATGGTTGATTTCTATAGTTTACTCCCATTCACTGAACAACCTACATATTTTATTATTTCAATTGACTTCATTAGTGTTACTGGTAACTTGACATCCGGTACAACCTGCTGCATGATTAGGTTGCTGGTCACTAAACCAACACTCCATTAAGTTTGTATAGTGAGGTGGATTGCTAGGACCCGGCAAGACAAAACCAAAACCTGCCGAAGAACGTATACATCCAGCAGTGAGTCAACTGACATCTAGCGTCACGGCACGAAGACATAAAAGTACTGGAAATGGTAGCCAAGCACACGTTAAGTCTACTGGGAGTGATTGATCCCCAGTTCTATTTCTAATCAGAACAACCATCTAGGAGACGAGTAACTCCGTATTTTAAAACCCACTGTTTTGTGGGCGTAATATAAAGCCCCCCCCCTCCTTTCTTGGTGCAATGTACGCCACCAGGCTACTGTCTGACTTGCTAGTAGAACAATGGAAACCGCCTATCTTACATTACTGTGTCCGTAGCAATACCTTTTAGTCGATTTCAATAGGGGTAGCTAAATCATGGCGCCACAGTATATACGGTGATATAACCGTGTGGGCAGACTGCGCTCGTCAACCTTCGTTGGCAACCAGCTTTACAGAAGAACCACTGACTCCAAGCCCGAGCAAATTTGGCTCGTTAGATAATCCGACTAGGGGAAGGAAACTCCGACTTTAATACCTACTAACTAAGGATCTCGCTGTCACTGTCCCAGCTTGCTGGGCTATGACAGATGGTTTTTGCGATGTAAAGGTGGAGAGGGGATACTACGCACATACTGCTGCTTGTTCCACGCGAAGGGAGGGGATAGAATAGGTGGCCTAGCCAAAGCTCAGATTAACCCATCAAAAAACATCCATTGCTGCACCCTCCCCGGTAGAAGGTGTAGCCAGTACTGCTTTCAATCAGTTGACTCTCTTCGGCGAAACGTGTTTCTGATAGTGTAGCAATGGCTTCATTGTAGCAGTAGAGTTCTCATACAATCAGAACAGTGCGTTTGTGTGCTCTGTCATTCCAAGAGAATACCTATTTTCCATATAGCGACAGGGAGTGTTGCTATCTTGTATTTTTATATTATTTCTCAGCGCTGTAAGGGATCTCAACCAGTCAGGGTTATCTGGTCCGAATGTGATGAAGTAGGCAACATTTAGGACACCTTTTCTTGTTTCTTCCAGGAGGTAAAAATACATTTCTATTGAGAGCTGCTCGGTTATTTAGGAAGGTATTGAGTTCCCCAGCTACTTCGGTCAGTAGGATATAACAAATATGCTAAGCCACTAACAGGTTTTATTTCAATTAATCATCTTAGTTAAGAGAGACATTTTTGTATATTGACTTTTTAATAACGATGGTCTTGTTTGTATCCTTAAATACTTAGTTAGATACTTCCGATCTTAAAATCCTTAATCCAATTTGAATTCCAAGTGATAGTTGCTTCATTTGCATACTTCATTTCTTACCTCATTAGAATATACCTCATTTGAATGTATACTTTCGTATTAGTGTAAAGATTCTCATTAACACACTTAGTTTAAATGTCATTTGCATACCTACATCTTTGTACTAGATACCTCATTTAAATATCTACCACCCTACTAACGGAAACCTCATTTGCATACTTAAATTCTCAGTGGCAGCTATCTCATCTCGGTAGAGGGTCAGACGCCATGCATTCCAGCATAGTTACGTCCCTTTACGGTCTGAGTTCAAATCCCGTCGAGGTTAACTTTGCCTTTCATCCTTACCAGGTCGATAAAATAAAGTACCAGTAATGAACTGTGTAATTGCTGGCCGTGTGCCAAAAGTAGAAACAATTATTTACTCTCTTAATAACAGCAGCCTTTGGTAGAGTTACCTTCTACCAGTCAACGAAGGATTCTTTGCGCGGTCACTCGACTTGCTAGAAATAGCAGCTAAATCTACCTCAAATATACTTGGGGCATTCGATAAAACATGGATAAAACCCTAAGTAAATACTGAGTCTGTCTATCTTTTTCTTTGTCTAATACGGTCCGTTCTCCTATATATAACCTAGCTGGGTCGAGCCCATAGCCGGGTCTAGCCCATAGCCGGGTCGAGCCCATAGTCGTGTCGAGATATAGTGAATTGAATGTTTTGATTAACAAATTATCCATGCAATTATTAGACATAAAATTCATATAGCTTCTTCTTCTTCTTCTTCTTCTTCTTCTTCTTCTTCTTCTTCTTCTTCTTCTTCTTCTTCTTCGCCCACTTATTCCTGAGAGGGTCGTGGGGCAGAGTCTTCAAACACTCCTTACAGCGGGCCCTGTCAGAAGCAATCGTCTCCAATTCATTCGACAGGATCCCCAAGCGTGACTAGCCGAGTTCGTGGATGAATCTGTCCAGTGATTCTTTCCTAAGACATTCTAACCACATGCCCGTAATATCGGAGCTGTGATCTCTCAGTTCGGAGACGTAGCGGGTTTACCTGCAGCGATTCTCTGATCTCCGAGCTACGTACTCTATAATATAATGTAATGAAAATGATTGTGTACAGTGCTCAGGTGCACTACAACTCATCGAAGGTGCATGTATAGTACACAGAATTATAAACAAATGTCAGGAAAGTGAACAGTGTATGAGTCATGATACACACACACACACACACACACACACACACACACACACACACACACACACACACACACACACACACACACACACACACACACACACACACACACACACACACACACACACGTGTGTGTATGGAGGGGTAATATCAGGTGTAGTGTTAGCGAATTTCAGGAAGTATGGAAGTTTTAAAGGCTGCAGTGTCTCGACAGCTAACAACTGATGCAGGTAGTTTGTTCCATTCTTCAGGAGCGTGAAAAAATATTTCCGAAAGTCATGGGACCTGTACTGTTTTCTGACTTTGTAAGCATGTCCACAGGTGTTAGACGTATGGAATTCAAAAAGGTGTTCAGGATTGTTGTTGAAAAGATTGTTTATAATGTTGTGGGTGTCTACCAAGTCAGCTGCCAGACGTCGGAGCTTTAATGTATCCGTACCCAGAGAGGCAAGGGGTTCAGAGAACCCAAATTCGGCCGCTTGTATTCGCAATTGTATTCTTTCGGTCATTAACCAAGATTCACGACCTTAGGTAACCCGAATAGGTAACCCGAGTTGAAAACAGGGAGTTTGACTTTTACACCTACCCCGCTTCTTTTGGTTACCGAATACCGAATACCTATAGCGGTGTATCAGATTTTTTGTTTTTTTAATCAGCAGACAAATGATATAATTCCAATAAGATCAACTGGTTGAACTTTTGAAAAATATCATAAATCCAGTATGGTCTTTAAGCCAAACCAAGGAAAGCAACAGAATTATTTCTATCTTATAACTCTTCAGCGAAGAATACATATATCTGTCTGACACTGTTAATAAATTCCACTGTCTGTGTCTCTGTCAATTTAATTCTCTATATATGTACCTGACTGTCTGTCCATATGTCTGTTTATCTACCTTTTTTTTTTTTTATATACCTGTATGTAAACTCCTCATTTGTATTTGTCCCCTTCTTTTGTGCCCTTGTGGCTAATAATGAAATTTATCTATATATCTACCTGTGTGTCTATATGTCTGTATATCTACTTGTCTGTCTATATGTATGTATATCTACCTATCTCTCTATATGTCTATATATCTACCTGTCTGTCTATATGTGTATATATCTACCTGTCTGTCTATATATATATATCTACCTGTCAGTCTATATATATATATATCTACCTGTCTCTCTATATGTCTATATATCTACCTGTCTGTCTATATGTGTATATATCTACCTGTCTGTCTATATATATATATCTACCTGTCAGTCTATATATATATATATCTACCTGTCAGTCTATATGTCTATATATCTACCTGTCTGTCTATATATATATATCTACCTGTCTGTCTATATATATATATATCTACCTGTCTGTCTATATGTCTATATATATACCTGTCTGTCTATATGTCTATATATCTACCTGTCTGTCTATATATCTACCTGTCTGTCTATATATATATATCTACCTGTTTGTCTATATATATATATCTATCTGTCTGTCTATATATATATATATCTACCTGTCTGTCTATATATATATATCTACCTGTTTGTCTATATATATATATATCTACCTGTTTGTCTATATATATATATATCTATCTGTCTGTCTATATATATATATATCTACCTGTCTGTCTATATATATATATCTACCTGTTTGTCTATATATATATATATCTACCTGTTTGTCTATATATATATATATCTACCTGTCTGTCTATATGTCTATATATTTACCTGTCTGTCTATATGTCTATATATCTACCTGTCTGTCTATATATATATATCTACCTGTCTGTCTATATATATATATCTACATGTCTGTCTATATATATATATATCTACCTGTCTGTATATCTACCTGTCTGTCTATATATATATATCTACCTGTCTGTCTATATATATATAACTACCTGTCTGTCTATATATATATATCTACCTGTATGTCTATATGTCTATATATCTACCTGTCTGTCTATATGTCTATATATTTACCTGTCTGTCTATATGTCTATATATCTACCTGTCTGTCTATATATATATATCTACCTGTCTGTCTATATATATATATCTACCTGTCTATCTATATATATATATATCTACCTGTCTGTCTATATGTCTATATATCTACCTGTCTGTCTATATGTCTATATATTTACCTGTCTGTCTATATGTCTATATGTCTATATATCTACCTGTCTGTCTATATATATATATATCTACCTGTGTGTCTATATATATGTATATATCTACCTGTCTGTCTATATATATATATATATATATATATATACCTGTCTGTCTATATATATCTATATATCTACCTGTCTGTCTATATGTCTATATATCTACCTGTCTCTATATATATATGTATATATCTACCTGTCTGTCTATATGTCTCTCTAGCTGTCTATATGTCTATATGTCTATATGTCTATATGTCTGTATGTCTGTCTATATGTCTGTATGTATGTCTATATGTCTATATGTCTGTATGTCTATATGTCTGTCTATATGTCTATATGTCTGTATGTCTGTCTATATGTCTATATGTCTGTATGTCTGTCTATATGTCTATATGTCTGTCTATATGTCTATATGTCTGTATGTCTGTCTATATGTCTGTATGTCTATATGTCTGTCTATATGTCTATATGTCTGTCTATATGTCTATATGTCTATATGTCTGTATGTCTATATGTCTGTATGTCTGTCTAAATGTCTGTATGTCTATATGTCTGTCTATATGTCTATATGTCTGTATGTCTATATGTCTGTCTATATGTCTATATGTCTATATGTCTGTATGTCTGTCTATATGTCTGTCTGTATGTCTATATGTCTGTTTATATGTCTATATGTCTATATGTCTGTCTATATGTCTATATGTCTGTATGTCTATATGTCTATATGTCTGTCTGTATGTCTATATGTCTGTTTATATGTCTATATGTCTATATGTCTATATGTCTGTATGTCTGTCTATATGTCTATATGTCTATATGTCTGTATGTCTATATGTCTATATGTCTGTATGTCTGTCTATATGTCTATATGTCTGTATGTCTGTCTATATGTCTATATGTCTGTCTATATGTCTATATGTCTATATGTCTATATGTCTATATGTCTGTATGTCTGTCTATATGTCTATATGTCTGTCTATATGTCTATATGTCTGTCTATATGTCTGTATGTCTGTCTATATGTCTATATGTCTATATGTCTGTCTATATGTCTATATGTCTGTTTATATGTCTATATGTCTATATGTCTATATGTCTATATGTCTATATGTCTATATGTCTGTATGTCTGTCTATATGTCTATATGTCTATATGTCTGTCTGTATGTCTGTCTGTATGTCTATATGTCTGTCTATATGTCTATATGTCTGTCTATATGTCTATATGTCTGTCTATATGTCTGTATGTCTATATGTCTGTATGTCTGTCTATATGTCTATATGTCTGTCTGTATGTCTATATGTCTGTTTATATGTCTATATGTCTGTCTATATGTCTATATGTCTGTCTATATGTCTGTATGTCTATATGTCTGTATGTCTGTCTATATGTCTATATGTCTGTCTGTATGTCTATATGTCTGTATGTCTGTCTATATGTCTATATGTCTGTCTGTATGTCTATATGTCTGTTTATATGTCTATATGTCTATATGTCTGTATGTCTGTTTATATGTCTATATGTCTATATGTCTGTCTATATGTCTATATGTCTGTCTATATGTCTGTCTATATGTCTATATGTCTATATGTCTGTCTATATGTCTATATGTCTGTCTATGTGTCTATATGTCTATATGTCTGTCTATATGTCTATATGTCTGTCTATATGTCTATATGTCTGTCTATATGTCTGTCTATATGTCTATATGTCTATATGTCTGTCTATATGTCTATATGTCTGTCTATATGTCTATATGTCTATATGTCTGTCTATATGTCTATATGTCTGTCTATATGTCTATATGTCTGTCTATATGTCTATATGTCTGTATGTCTGTATGTCTGTCTATATGTCTGTCTATATGTCTGTATGTCTGTATGTCTGTCTATATGTCTGTCTATATGTCTGTATGTCTGTATGTCTGTATGTCTGTCTATATGTCTATATGTCTGTATGTCTGTCTGTATGTCTATATGTCTATATGTCTATATGTCTGTATGTCTGTCTATATGTCTATATGTCTATATGTCTGTATGTCTGTATGTCTGTCTATATGTCTATATGTCTATATGTCTATATGTCTGTCTATATGTCTATATGTCTGTCTATATGTCTATATGTCTATATGTCTATATGTCTATATGTCTGTATGTCTGTCTATATGTCTGTATGTCTGTCTATATGTCTATACGTTTGTCGGTTTGTATATCTTATTTGTGTATTGTATGCTTGTTTTTCTGACTGTCGATGCTTCTCTCTTCCTGTTTGTCCGCCTCTCAATAGACTAACGTATCTGTCAGCTAATATGTCTATCTGTCTATCTGTCTGCATGCCTCTCTATTATTCTGTCTGTTTGATTGTTTACCATATATGTGTATGCCTGTCTATTTGTCTATTTATCTGCGTGTATATTTATCAGTTTGTGTATTTATCTGCCTCTGTAATTGTCTATCTACCTATTTGTCTGTTCCTCAAAATGATGATTAAAAGCTTTAAAAAGTTCATAGGCTGATTATGAAGGAGTGATGCTAGAGCTGTTAAATATTACATGCATTAATTTTAATTATTCTTATTAATAACTGCATTGTTTCTTTCCGGGAAGTATGTTGAAAAATAAACCTCATTTGGTTCTCCGAAGATAAAAAAATGTCTACATGATTGATTTCATATTAAACCGATGCGACTTGATGTGACTTGAGTGATGTTTGTAATTTGCGCGTCATGCATAATGCTGAATGCAGACCATAAGATGGTACAGGCAAGTTTAAGTTATATGTTCGAAAAAAGACTCGTATGTGTGGGATCAAAACACTGAAGCGTATTGATTTTGAAAGCTAAAAGAGGCAGATGTATGGGAAGCTTTAAATAAAAGAATTGATAGTCTTGATTTCTATGGAATGTGGGAAACCTTTGGGGATCACGTGTACGCAGCAGGAACAGAAGATCTTGGATTCAGAGTGAAAAAAAAAAACATAATGTCTTCTTTAATGGTAATGATCAAGCTATCAGTCAGCTACTGAAAAGAAAGCATGCTCTTCAAGAAAAGGTTCTGGGAGAGTGCCCGGCAAACCAACCTATTATTGAAAATGTAAAACTACCTTACAGCCTGAACTGAGAAGGCTTTAAAATGATTGACGTTTAAGGATCTCTTCAGACATTCAAAGCGCTTATAACGCAAAGGATTCAAAATTGTTCTGTGATCTTTTGCGCGAATGACTCAACAACTTCGTCTATTGTTCCTATGAGGTCCAAAGGCAACATTGCTTTCATTGCGGAACCGGAGGAAATCCTGAAACGCTAGCAATAGCACTTCACTGATTTATTTGATAATCCATCGTTAGTTGATCATGATGTGATAGATAACATTCCTCAATGTACTGTGGATTCCAGAATGGATCGTTTGCCGGCTTATGATGAAGTAAAACTGGCTATCAACTAGATTAACACTGGTAAAGCGCCTGAGTCAGATAGACTCCCTGTGGAACTGTTAATGGATGATATTGAGAACGTAACACAAACAATATTCCATCGCATCACAAAGTGCTGGGCACATACTGCATCCTGTCGTCTTCGAATCCGGTTTGGGTTTAAGATGGAGATTCATCTAGTCACAAAAATTCGAATCTACCGAGCGATCGTTCACACCATCGAACTTTGTGGCTGTGATATGTTACTAATGAAAACGGCGGACCTTGTCCAAGATTTTAGTGTTCCGCCTTTGCCTTCTTCGAAACCTCTGTATTCGTGATTTGGATTTTTTGTCAAACAAAAGTTAGTCGTTGTTGCCATATTGAGTCCCTTAAAAACCCCCTGCTCTAAAGGTGCCCCTGTTTAGTCTGGTCATGTGTTCCGTCGTTCACGAGGTGAACTCATCCGCGACGCTGCCGCGTTAAAAACATCTCGGGATGGCGTTAATGGTAGGATAGACAGCTGAAAACATAGACAAAAACTATTAAATCAGATCTTCAATTGGTATCTGGCTCTCATATATGATGTGCGCCATTGGAATTGTGACTGCTTGACGTTCTACATTCGAGCGTGATCGGCGTGTGATCGATATGCTGTGGATCTACTTGTTGCATCTGGCTCGAGCCAACTTAGGTAAACGCTGGCATAATTACAATTACAACTAATATACCTGTATGATATAATTTTCATTCTAAACCATTCCAACCTGTGCTTTCAAAATTATATGAATGATTTATCCCGGGGTTTTACTCAAAGTATATTTTAGAAAGAGACATTTTTACTTAACAACTCAAATGGAAAACCATTGAAAGTACATATGCAAATATATGTGTGTGTGTGTGTATGTGTGTGTGTATGTGTGTGTGTGTGTGTGTGTGTGTGTGTGTGTGTGTGTGTGTGTGTGTGTGTGTGTGTGTGTGTGTGTGTTGTTTGTGTATGTATGTGTGTTTGTGCGTGTTGTATGCGTATGTGTATATATATGTGTGTATAGTCATACTATATGTTTACAAAAATCAACCTTGAGTCAATGATGGAGCCCCTATTACCTACAGGAAATAGCACCCAAATCTCAAATAAGGAAATGTCACATTGCATAATATAGTTCTAGATAGACCGCTAATAAATGGAGTGTTAGGGGCCGAAATGCCTTCCATCATAGGTTTACTCGATCATCTAAGCAGCAATTAACAACGTGTTTAATAACAAATGATCTTGGTTAAGCTGTCATTCTTTTAAATCCATTTGCTATTTCATTTTTGTTTTTTGTTTTATTCTGTTTTTTTTGTGGAACCAAATGTGTCCATTTCAAATAGCAAAAAATATTCACAAAACCTATGAAGTAATGGTATATACGCCATTAATAAAAAGTAATGTGATTTGTAGGTGTGAGTCATATATATATGTATACACACACACACACACACACACACACACACACACATGTATGTATATATATATATATATATATATATATATATATATATATATATATATATATATATATATATATATATATATATATATATAAATTAAGCTCTACATGGCTGAATACAGTAAATGTAATCTGAGTTTTTCGAATATTAATAATAACGGTCGATTCGTTCGCATGCCAACACAAGAACAAGAATGAAGTGTTCATTCTACTGACATGGCTATACAATTGAGGGTTGTTTGCATAATTGCAAACGAATCGAATGTTATTATTAAAATTCGAAAAACTCAGATTACATTTATTGTATTCAGCCATGTAGAGCGAAATTTTCTTTTTTATTTGAATTTGGCAAAGCCGGCCATTTATCGCTCGTATACAGGAAACTGACTGGCCAGTCTGCTGATATGCAAATTTGGCTGATCAGTGGATCTGCTAATATGCAGATGTGACTGATCAGCCAGTCTGCTAATATGCAAATCAGGCCGATCAGTCACTGTGTATTTTTGAAAATAGCATATATTTTCACTAGCTCTGACAGTTTGGCAGGTGAACAGTGAGCTGTACTGATGAAGGGTGATACACAGAAACATTAGTGTCTGTAGTTCTCTTCGCATGCCAACACAAGAGCAAGAATGAAGTGTTCATTCTACTGACATGGCTATAAAATTGAGGCTTGTTTGCATAATTGCAAACGAATTGAATGTTATTATTTATATTCGAAAAACTCAGATTACATTTATATATATATATATATGTACATACACCCCCCCCCCACACACACACACATATATATATATATATATATATATATATATATACTTGGGGAGGAAATATTGTTGTAATAATATTGCCAGAAATAATAACACTTCGCTTCTGTATCTTTTATATCTCAATAGTTAATTCATTTGGCCATCAATGTTTATCATTGATTGACCAACGGTCAAAAGTACAGATATAAATACATATATATAGTCTAACAAAGTTCTTTTGTTGCACATCTGCAACATCATCAGTGGTACTATTATGTTCCCCCTGCTGTATTGTATGTATTGTTGTGTCTACGCCATTTTTATATTTCGACACACGATTTCATATCAAAAGCCTTGCAAAACATATATATATATACAATTAATATAACTTCTGCATATATATATATATATATATATATATATATATATATATATATATATATATATATAATTGTTTCTACTTTTGGCACAAGGCCAGCAATTACCCAGTACATTACTGGTACTTTATTTTATCGACCCCATAAGGATGAAAGGCAAAGTTAACCTCGGCGGGATTTGAACTCAGAATGGCAAGGGCCGTAACTCCATGCGTCAAAGCATGGCGTCCGACCCTCTACCGATACTATAATATCCTCTAGAAAACTGGATAACTATTTATTATTGAGACGGAACCAGCCACTTTAATTTTTAATGGCATAATATGCAATAGTGCTAAGAAAACAAAACAGTTACAACCAAATCTTAAATTACACGAAATATATTCTTTAGCACATATTTATTGTTTATATATTATGTTTATCTTTTTTCTCAAAGCCATCAATAATAAAAAGAAAAAGATATACCACTGAAAAAATAATTTTAAAAAACATAGTGTAGCAGCCATTTTGTCGGCTTATTATTACAATATTAAATAACTAATAAATCTTATGATTCAGAATTTCCATTCAAAATAGAGAAAATATTCAAGATTAACAGCTACAAACGTCAATTCGTCTTGCTGTTTTTATTTATGAAACAACAACTAGCTTAAAATACAGCAGCCTGAAATTAATATGATTTATAAGTTCCATTGACCAAATCATAGGGGCTTCTTACAGGCGAATCTTGGAGTCTGTGCTTAATCAATGTCTTACAATCTTCCCTTGAGACACACCATATTGCTCAGTTATGCAGTTAAAAACTAGCTTCGCCTCACAAAGAGAAGAATTGTGATTAAAGCTATTAACTTTTATTTTCGATTAGATACTTCCATAGCCTGTGGATGTTGATTGTTGCGGTAGACTTGTTTTGTAGGAAGGTAAGGAATAAACTGTTCCTACACATATACACCTACCTAGTTTCAACTATGGAAATACAATATTACAAAAGACGTTGTTTTTACGTCTGAAAAAGTTGATGCGTTAAAGGTATTATTTACTGGGACGGGGTGGGGTACGTGAATGGGGGTGGGAGATAATAAGAGTGAAGTGGGACGTTGGCGGTACAGGATGAGGATAACAGAGGTAAAGAGGATGAAGACACAAGACAGAGGAGGGGGAGGGGCAGAGGGAGAGGAGGAATTTGACGATAATGGGGAGCAGATAGAGAAGAGTAAGGAAAGAAAGGGTAAAGTTGAAAGGGGATATAAAAGAAGTGGTAGAAGAAATGGGGAAATGAGAAAAGAGGAGTAATTCGACTGTAGTGTAGAGAAAATAAAGGAGGTGCAGTGGATAGGGAGGCATAAGAAGTGGGGTGAGAAGCTACAGAGAAAGGGGAGGGGTGGAGGAATAATTACTGGATAGTTAGGAGAAGGTAGAGGAGGTGGAGATGAGATAGGACAGGGGGAAGGTGTTGAGTAATTCGTTGTGCTTCTGAATTTTGTTTGATAGCTTTTGAGAAGATCCAGTTATGGGCAGCGAGGAGGGGGGGGGTCATCATGTTTCTATGTTTTGTGTCTATTTTTGAGGTGAGAGTATGAACGATCCCTTACCAATGGAGGATTTATCACCTTTCTTAGAAGATTGAAAAAAAAATGGGATAGAAAAAGACGGGGTGGGGTGGAGAAAGAGAGACAGAAAGAGAGAAAAGTGGAATTTATTTCTAACTGCAGAAATTATTCTCACGAATAGGTAAACTTATTTGAAATAAAATTAATTGGATGGAATATGAAAAGTGATTAAATTCGGCTCCGATTAATATATTTTGTTGAGCCTTTCGTTAGCTTGACATTTGAAAAACTCCAGATTCTTGGTCCTCAGAAATATATAAATAAAAATATGTTTATCAATACAATTGACTTACTCACACACACGCACACACACGCACGCACACGCGCACGCGCACACGCACACGCACACGCCCACGCACACGCCCACGCACACGCACACGCACACAGTACAATCCATTAATGAAACAGGAAAAATATGTAAAACTTTTTTTAAATTCTGCATCTAATAACTACATGTACATATGTACAGATACAAAGCATATACATATGCAGAGATATAACTCAAAACATCCACATCCACATATACAATAACATCCATACCTGCACACACATGCATACATATCTACACATGCATATATATCTACCTAGTTGATGTGTAAATTCCAATGAGAGAGTCCTGTGTCTATGTTAGAAACCGTCTCTCTCTCTCTATTGGTAAAAATTTGTGAAATTATAAAACCAGAAGAACATACATACATACATACATACATACATACATACATACATACATACATACATACATACATACATACATACATACATACATACTGGTCGAACCTGAAAATAAAAACTGCCACCAAATTAAAGCACAACCGGCCTGATATTGTTGTTTGGGACCACACATTGAAAACGTGTTCTGTTGTGGAGATCAGCTGCCCACTTGTTGTAAACGTTGTCAGAAAAATACAGGAGAAGGAGGACATCTATGGACCATTGATGAGGAGTTTACAAATCCAGTATACAAGATACACCTTTAGCTTCATACCCATCATTATTGGAGCTACGGTTTATATACCAACCCACTTGGACCAAAGTATGACTGAACTTGGATTTGCGGACAAAGAGCGCAGCTCCCTAATTCATAGTCTACAAATGGCTGCGATAGCTGGCACCTTCAAAATTTGCAAAATATTCTTGCGATTCAAGGGATGACAATTTCTTTTCTTTTACAACCTTGCCACCAGGAAGCTGGCTGGTCAAAAAAATATACTCGAAATTAAGAGAAAGAGATTACATACATACATGCATACATACATACATACATACATACATACATACATACATACATACATACATACATAGAAAAAAAGTCAAATCCTTCGTTTGTTTCATCTAAGACTGTTTCAGTCCCACATCTGAAAAGAGGGCATTAGCCCTGAAATATAAAACGATAATACACTTGGTAAAACATTACTTTATTTTGTTTTGTTTCATTCACCATCATTGCCCCTCGTATTTTCTACTGTATTTCTACTGTACCGGCTTTTGAAAAAAGAATTTATCGGTCATTTACTACACACACACACACACACACACACATATATATATATATATATATATATATATATATATATATATATATATATATATATATATATATATATATATATATATATATCAGGGGCGAAGGGTGCGTGCATGCAACACATGCAGTGCATGCGTTATAGAATCTTGAGTTGAACAATTGCGTCGGTTTGAAGCAAGCAGAATTTTGGCTGCTTACTAAAACGTAGACACATAAAAAGATAACACACACACACACTAGATAACACTACATGCAGCTTTGACCGGGAGGGTCATTTAGAGGGAATTTGGGGGGGGGGGCTGCACAGCTCCACTTTCCGCCAAGGCGATTGGACTGCATGCCCTGCTTTCCAGGTTACCCTTCACCACTGATATCATTATCTATAAAAGGCAGATTGTTGTTATTGTGTGTGTGTGTGTGTAAGAATGTTGTAAATGGTCTAACTTAGGTCAACAACTATTTATTTATTTCAAACTCACCCACAATTACGGAAATAATCGATAAAACTAAATACATTACGCTTTACCCCTCTAATACAATCTGATACCTCTCTCTACTCCCCTTCAAATTCGATTAAAACTACATATATGCTGCAACTTTCTCTTATACACGCTTAAACTTACAACTTCCTTTAGGAACGCCAAAGAAAGAAGAGAGTGAGAGAGAGAGAGAGAGGAGAGAGATGAGAGGGGAGGAGAGGAGAGAGAGAGAGAGAGAGAGAGAGAGAGAGAGAGAGGGGGAGAGAGAGAGAGAGAGAGAGAGAGAGAGAGAGGAGAGAGAGAGAGAGAGAGAGAGAGAGAGCGAGAGGGAGAGAGAGAGAGAGAGAGAGAGAGAGAACGTTTGTTTTTGAATGTGGAACGGTCCAAACATTTATTTACTTCAAATTATTCAAAAGCAACAGATAAATTTATTCAACAACAAAAATAGCGATAAATCTTTTTTAAAACATCTCTCAACGAACGTGGAAGAAAGAAGTATAAGTTTATTTACTATACACAATAATATCCTCTATGAGGTCACTAAACCTGCTAGAAACAGCAGTTAACTCTCCTCCATATCATACCCCTCCCTACTGTCTTAAATTTAGAACACACACATTAGACAACCATGCAGAACAACTCCATCGCAGCTCTGTTGTTCGGCTGGTATCGTCTACGCGCGTGTTGCGCAAGTACTGTGAAACAATAAATTTCAACACTTCTTTGCACAGAGATAATATCCATAGGCCGAAACTACAATTGTCACCTGCTCTGGCGCAGCTCCTGCTTCGGCAGTCCAGGTCTGCAATTCATTTACCCAGTGCCTGGCAGACAAAAAAAGCGCTGGCCAATAAAATGTGTGGTGCAACCTAACTTTGGTAACTTACTGACCCCGAGCAACGCCGGGCTTTAATGCTAGTATATATGTATATATATATACTATATTTATATATATATGTGTGTGTGTTTGTGTGTATATATATATATATATATATATATATATATATATATATATATATATATAGAGAGAGAGAGAGAGGAGAGAGAGAGAGAGAGAGAGAGAGAGAGAGATGAAATTGAAATAACGGAAAATATATTTATGGATCTGTTTTTCTTTTTTTTTTTTTCCTTTCTTGATTCGTTAAAGTCGACTTATTGAAAAAAATTAGAGGGACAATCCTTTTAAAAAAAGAGTTTTTATAATGTATATAAAGTATATAAAGTATTACCGGTTTCGATGTATTAGTAAAATCCATCTTATCAAATGTTGAGTATTACAATTAAAAAGAATTAATGAGAATTAAAAATCAAAAATTAAAGATTTAAAATTAAGTGTTGAGATATGTTTTTTCATCTTCCTTGTTGAGAAGAAGACTGGAAAAATGAAATCTTGTGTATACCGGTCAAGCTTGGGCTACTATCCACTCTGTTAGGTTGCTATCTACTCTTTGGACTGCACCAATCAATCGCTCCACCAAAATCAAGATATTCAAAGCCACTGTAGAATCAATCCTTTTTATGGCTCAAAGTCATGGACACTGATATCTGCACCGACAAGGAAGTTGGGTGGTAACTATACCCGTCTCTTGCGTACTGCACACAACTAACAAGATTATATATGGTCGCCTTCCGAAGATTTCGACCGTCATAAGAAAGCATTGTCTAGCTCTTGCTAGACATGTAATGAGACGCAGTGACGCTGCTGCAAGATTTCTGTTATAGTCCTCCGATGTCGCCAGTAATAATCAGGAGCTTATTATAACTGGAATTCTATAAGAATCCAGCTTCTATAATTTTCGGCGGAAGCAGGGGTTGCGTAGCTCTGATGATCGCCAGCCAGCGTGAAACAGACTGTTAGCTTCTCTCCCTTCTTTCGCCGAAAGAAGTAAGTGAATTAGTCAGTACTTTAAAACCGATAGCGTATGGTCTTCTAAATGTTTTTAATTAAACATACGGTTTATTGCCAAATATACTATACATACATTCATATATATTTTAAAGTTGAGACAGTAAGCAGAAAACAAAAAAACAACGTGGAAGCGAAGAGACAGTACAAATGTTAATATTAGTTTCACTCTTGGGAGTGGGGGTGAGGGACGACGTTTCGAGCATAAGCCCTTCATCAGGAGAAAAGTAGGCACGAAGATAGTTCCGAGGGTGTGTGAGGGAGTGGTGGAAAGACATTTTTTAAAAAGGGGTGGGGCGATTTTTAGAGAGTAAAAACATATATATATATATATACACATATATATATATTATGCATTCTGTCATTACTATAACAGAAGTTCGACGAGATTGATCAACTCAAGTTTCGATCTGTATCGAAACTTGAGTTGATCAATCACAAAACGCATGTCACTGTTCAATAAACGCAATGAAGACCTAACACTTCGTCCTTTTTATTATTAGTGTATATATATGTGTGTGTGTGTGTGTGTGTGTGTGTGTGTGTGTGTGTGTGTGTGTGTATATACAGAATTGGTGTAACGATATATATACCAGACAGCTGCATTTGTGAGAGTGTGTGTTTGTGTCTGTCTAGTGCAATTATTTTGTCTGCGTGGTTTTCTTGTTCTTGTTTCTCTCTTTCCATTTCTTCAACCGAAAACAGAAAATGTAACGATATTCTGTCTCTTTCTCAATTAAGCTTCAATTTACTCATGAAGGAATTCAGCCATGACGCAGTCCTTTCTTAACAACGCCCTCTATGAAGATGGCCACAAAACTGAACTAAGTTCGAGCTCCCATACTTCAAACTCGTCTTTATTCATTTTATCATTGAATGTTGATTGATGTCATCTTTTATCTTATTCATTCCTCTGTTGGAAGATTGGTGAGGTTTCTGGCGTAATTACTTATTTTACCTTATATGTCTTTTACTTCATACACAAACGTATCTTTCTCTCGTTCTTACTTCTCTTGTGTGAGTGTTTGTATATGTGTGTGTGTGTGTTTGTCTGTCTGTGTGTGTGTGTATGCGTGTGTTTGTGTTTGTGCGTCTGCATGTGTGTGTATGTGTGACTGTCCGTCGTTTTGTAGTTAGGGGTTCGGGGGCTCATGATCGTATGGCCGTGAATTCGATTCCCGATGGTCGGTTGTATCATTGAGCAAGGCATTAATTTATGCTGCTCCAGTCAACTGAGCTGGCAAAAAATGAGTTTTATCTATAATTCAAAGGGGCCAGTGACACATTGAATCACCCTGAGAACTACGTTAATGGTACACGTGTCTGTGAAATGCTCAACCACATGCAAGTTAATTTCACGAGTAGGCTCTATCATTTTTCGAACAACTGGAACATTCGTCAACGGAAAGGACAGACGTTCACTACATGCACACACATTTGTATGTATGTATGTATGTATGTATGTATGTATGTATGTATGTATGTATGTATGTATGTATGTATGTATGTATGATGACCCCTTAGCCTTTGTCAAGGCAGAATTCTAGGAGAAGGAAAACTCTGATATAACACCTGCAACCTTGATGGTATCCAATGATGTTGACTTGTTCTTCTTTTTGGTAAATATCATCTTGGTTAAGAGAGTGGGACTGGCTGTATGCAGTGCCTTTGCTCACTATAAAAAATTCATGGCACAGGCATTGCTTTATATCTGGAGATCTCTCTGCACCTGTCGTCACATGGTACCATGGGCCCAGCACTATGTGTCAATAATTGTCACAAGTGTAGTGTTTGTACCAGAGTTTTCATGTCGCAGGCTGGACTAAAAAGTCACTCGTTCAGCGCATCGGTAGGGTTTCTCCTACATGGATATAAAGTAGTGGCCGTACTCGAAAACGAGTTGGCAGCCACCATATATGTATGTATGTATGTGTGTATGTATGTATGTATGTATGTATGTATGTATCTATGTATGTATGTTCTTCTGGTTTTATAATTTCACAATTTTTTTCAAAATAGAGAGAGAGTCGGTTTCTAACATAGATACAACACTCTTATTGGAATTTACACAACATCAACTAGGTAGATTATGTATGCATGTGTAGATATGGATGTTATTGTATGTGTGGATGTCTATGTTTTGAGTTGTATGTGTGCATGTGTATATGCTTTGTATCTTGTGCATATGTATATGCTTTGTATCTGTACATGTGTATATGCATCTATTAGATGCAAAATTTTTGAAATGTTTCACATATTTTACTGTTCCATTAATGGATTGACTTGTAATTTCCTAACTAGTTGTGTTCTTTCTGTTGCTGTGAAGCCCAGCTTCTCAAGATTTCTATTGAGGCAGTTACTAACATATCCCAGTGTCCCAATAATCACAGGCGTAAATCTGAAGGTGTAATCAGGGTGGAGTATCTGCAGATTTCTCATCAGTTCTGCATAAATATTCTCCTTTTCGCTAATCTTTGATATTATATTGGCATCTGCTGGGCAGCTAATTTCCACTACTGTGCATGCTTTCTTGTCCCATATCATAATATCTGGTCTGTTATGCCTGCATTTTATTGGGTGTTTTACTGGAACATTCCACCAGTACTCTTTCATATTATGTACATGGATGTCTTCCACGTTGCTGTAGCTTTTAATGTGTTTATTATCGGGGCTATCTTTTTTACGAACTGCATTGTCCAGTGTTTTGGCCACTACATCATGCCTCATAGGTAGATAGTACCGCGATGATATCTTTGGACAGCTGCTGATGACATGGGTGATATCCTCGATGTTAGTTTTGCAAAATCTGCACTTGTTATCACATCTAGATTTTTGCCTGCATCCCTATCTCTTTTGTGAATCGGGTATTTCGTGTTAATCTCCTGTTCTTGGATTGCAAAAGCGTATCCTTCAAAGTGGGAGCCAATATAGCGGTTGTTGGTCCAAGATAGACTACTTTCCTTATCTATATTACTCTCACTCTGGAGCTTCCTCACAACATATCCATGCATGATTTTTTTTGCTGATAAGCATGCAGTTTTTCATCCATGGATTCACTGCGATACTGCTGAGCCGCTTCACTGGGTGTGAGTTTTTGATTATCTCACAGGGAATATCTCTCGATGAGTTCCTTCTCATCTCTCATGATCTTATCTGTTTCATGCAGATAGACTTGCTCGAGATACGGGCTCCTACGCTTCGAGGTTCGTAGATGTTGTCGGAGAGATATGATGCGACATTCAAATGCTGTCTGGACTGATGTTAGGCCTCTGCCTCCCTGCTTACGTTTCAAGTAGAGGCCGTCTATGTCACTGTTGGTGTGGAAGTTTCCGGTGTTGTTTAGTATTTTTCGAGTTCCAACATCAACTGCTCGGATTTCGTCTATCGTCCAATTGAATATTCCAAATATTGGTGTTAGGATAGGCACAGCAAACACATTGTGAGCCACTGTTTTGTCTTGCGCAGAGAGTTCCGATGACCAAATCTTTCTTAATCGGGTGTAGTATTCCCTGGTTACGAGTTCCTTATTATAGATACCATTATAGGATATGTTCTCACCTATCCCCAGGCAGTCCTCATCAGATATCGGTGAAACAGTTAGGCCATTGATGACAATGTTGCTAGATTGGGTTGTTGTTTTTCCCCGCTTTACAGTCATGTATGAGCATTTATCTTGACCAAACTCCATTCCTATATCCTTTGAGAACGGTGTAACCAGGTCAAGATTTTTTTTCAACCCATCCATGTTCTTGGCATAGATTTTCAGATCGTCCACAAAGAAATTATGGGTTAGGTTCATATTTCTGTCCTCCTGTGAGCCAATGATGTATCCCTCACATTTCTTAGGCAGAAAGGACAAGGGGTTTAATGACAAGATGAATAATATCACACAGAGGCTGTTCCCCTGAAATATACCACTGCGATATTTTATTTTATCAGTGAAAATAGAGTCCTCCCTCTCTGTCTTTAACCTTAGGATAGTAGCCCAAGAAGAAGACAGCCTCTCTATGGCTCTGACAATAATGTCTGGGACTTATGTATGTATGTATGTGCCGGGTCACTCTTCGGCGCTACTGGTAATATGTAACCCAGTACAACCTGTACATGATCGGGTCGTAGGCAACTAAACCAGCAACCCACCAAGCCTGCTTGCTGAAGAGGGTGATTTTGGACACCATGTGGGATAAAACACAAAACCCGTCAAAGGGCGGGGAAATTCAAGAGAGTCAACGGCCATCCAAAAAGTTTTTAACTTTTAACTTTTTTGTAGGGGGTGAGAGACCCCTAATCTTCATTAAGAGAAGGTCACTCTGATGAAAGCCTGCGACTTCGTTTGCATCCAGTTCTAGATGTATTCGATGTTCAAAGAGTGGGATTGATTCCGTGCAAAGCCTTTCCTCACTTAAAAAAGCTTCAAACACAGGCGTCGCTATCAAGCGATAGCATTACTCGAAATCAAGTTGCAGCTATCATCATGTATGTATGTATATATTCACATCTACAGTCTAAAGTCTGTCTTGAGCCAGAAGGCTCATTTGGTCGGTGCTTATCCCGGTTTCATGGCGTGAAGCGACTGAGAGTACAAGACTCCCCTCTAGACAGGATGACAGTCCATCGCAGGGTTAAACCTGCAGCTATTGCTGGTACTCATTTTCAGCTGAGTAAACTGGAGCAACGTGAAATAAAGTGCCTTCCTCAAGGAAACAATACATCACCCGGTCTGAGAATTGAACTCACAAACTTTCGATTGCAAGCCTACTGCTCTAACCACTAAGCCATGCGCCTTCACATATATTCACATACATATGTGTAAATATATATATAACTAGATAGACATACATACATGGTGGCATGTAGGAGAA
>OZ024742.1:74419706-74427206 GCA_964016885.1 Eledone cirrhosa | reverse complement strand
GATTTCCGTTGCGACGACTGACGTTATCCAAAGTAAAAATTACAATTAAAACTATGATAGACAAAGGGGAACAGAAAGAAGTAAAACTATGAAGGACAAGAAGGAACATGAAAGTATAATATATATATATATTCAATAAGGCGAAGATTAAGTGTAGAAAGAATAAGGTTCATTAACCGTAGATGTAGAAGACTAAAATAAAACTATTAGCTATTCAAGGAGGCAATAAGATACACTCCAACCAAGGATGTATATAAAGATGGAAATATATAAGTCGACAAAGGATGAGTAAAAATATAATAATGGACAAGGTGTTAAATAGGCTAAAACAGCTAAAAGAACTAGAAAACTAAAATCAATAAACCGTAGAAAACTAATAATAATAAGAAGAAGAATAATAATAAAAATAAAAAATATAAAATATAAAAGATATCTAGATAAGACGTCCAAACCAGAGTAGGAAGGTGTGATTCCAAAAAATTCAACAACCTGAGCTTTTAGGTTTATAATAGAAGAAGGAATTAGAGATAGCATGTGGACAGGGAGAAAAGATTTCCGATTTTCTATTAAGCAATACATTCTTAGAGAAAATTATACTATGGGTCTCTAGAGTGCAAAGAATTTAGCATGGGTGGAATAGCGGTTAGAATGGGCTACAATACGCCAATGGAGACTGTACGGTATACCAGTCCCTTTTAAATCCCAAATATGCGCTAGAGAAGTTGAGTTTTTAAATTTGATATGTTTAAAGTTAGATACATGCGAATTAAATCTCGTTTTAAATGTATTAGATGTGGAGCCTATATATGTTTTACAAGAAGAATTAGTCCTAACATCGCATACATAGACAATATTTCTAGAGAGGCAGTAACCATTTAAAGGGCAGCTATTACTTCTTCTACAATTACACTTACGGGTATTATTGATTAGCTCATTACGCGAAGTATTATTCCTAGGGTTATTATACAACAAGTCCTGCTCGGGTGGTACATTATCAATAGAACTATCTAAATTAGTAGTAATTAAAGAGCAGTAGCTGTCCCTAATTTTCTTATTATTAGTGCTAGCAAGATGTGAACTGATGATGTTTGCTTGCTCTCTTGCCCTATAGTCTTTATCTACAAATGCACCCCATTAGGTTTAACATGTCTTTCCATGTTAATTTTCCTGAATTTTACTTAATATCCATTCACTATTCTTCTGAATTTTGGCTTGTTCTAGCTGATGATATTTCTAGTCTTTTTCCTTGCTCTAATGAGTCCTAATTAATGGGACGAAACATTGTCAGCAATTAAATAATTTTAAATGTATTAAGGCTTCTTTGTTAATTTATATATATATATATATATATATATATATATATATATATATATATATATATATATATATACATATCTTTATATATGTGTATGTAGAAACATACAAACATACAAACATACATACATACAAACACACATACATGCAAACATATATACTTATAAACATACATACATACATACATACAAACATGCATACATACATACACACATACAAACATACATGCATACATACATACATACATACATACATACATACATACATACATACATACATACATACATACATACATACATACATACATACATACATACATACATACAAATGTGTATATGTGTTTATGCAACAAAATATGCACGTATATGTACATATGTCAATGGAGTAGCTGATTGGAGATGGTTGATGCAGTTAATACCGTCATTTTATCTAATTTCATAAGTGAACATTATATGATTAAAGGAATATTTTGTATGAATGGTGCTGCTAGTGTAACATTTGTAGAAATAATGGGCTACATAATATTTGTCATTGCTGTCATATGTTTAATGATACTTTCTATCGTTGTTGTTGTTGATGATGATGATGATGATGATGATGGTGGTGGTGGAGTTGATAACGATGATGATGATGACGGTGATGGTGATGGTGATGGTGATGGTGATGATAATGATGGTGGTGGAGATGATAACGATGATGATGATGATGATGATAATGATGGTGGTGGTGATGGTGATGATGATAATGATGGTGGTGGAGATGATAACGATGATGATGATGATAATGATGATGATGGTGATGATGATGATGATAATGATGGTGGTGTAGTTGATAACGATGATGATGATGATGATGGTGATGGTGATGGTGATGGTGATGATGATAATGATGGTGGTGGAGATGATAACGATGATGATGATGAAGATGATGATGATGATGATGATGGTGGTGGTGAAGATGATAACGATGATGATGATGATGATGATGATGATGATGATGATGATGATGATGATGAACATATGAGTAATCTTATAATCAACGTTATGATCGTCAGTTAAATTCGTCATAATAATCGTTGTTGTTGTTGTTGTTGTTGTTGTTGTTGTTGTTGTTAAAGAAGAATTACAAGATATGACGTATTATTCGTTTTTTCCCGTTCTTTGCCAGCGAACGTTTCCACGAACCAAAGTATCGTCTTCCTGTCTTCCTCCGGTTGCAACGTTTCTTTGAAATGTCCAGTTCTGCGTTCACAGATTGACTTTGTTAGTTTCAGAAGATCTCGTTAAGGGTGAAAGCAGCGATTCTTTGCTTAAACTTTAATCTGTTATTTTAATAAATATAAATATATATATATATATATATATATATATATACATATATGTATACATATGTATATATATATATACATACATATATACATATGTATATATATAAAAGACGTAAAATAAGAAAAGTTTTTAAAAAAATTTTTTAAAAAATTAACTTACTTAAATTTTCACTCCAACTAATTAGTTTCTGCAATGGGATAAAGACAGTTACGTAATGAACCGTTGAGAATTTCATTGCGTCGTCATCAGGGAGGTCATTCTCAGCCGAGTCTCCAGGCGATGCGCGGACACTGGCGACTCATATAAAAATAATAATAATTCGGTAAATGGAACAGCTATCGAGGACTGGATTCCAGCTACTGAAAATTCTCACTGCCACTGATCATATGGCCGATTCTAAAGAATCAATCACGTGACACAGAGGCTAGTCAGTAGGAATGGGGTGGTATGATGACAAGCGCCTACTAACACTCCCAAAAAAAATTTTTAGAAGTGGTTTTGGCAGGTTTGCTCGACAAATCAGTGATTTGGAGATAAATATAGATAATTTAATATATCTACTAACATAAGCGCACAGATGTACGCCAATACCAGCAAATACACAGGTTATGTCATAGTACCTAGGTGGTTCGATGCAGGAGAATGCAGAACAATAATATAAAAGACGTAAAATAAGAAAATTAGTTGGAGTGAAAATTTAAGTAAGTAAGTTAATTTTTAAAAAATTTTTTTTTTAAATGTTCTTATTTTACGTCTTTTATATTATTGTTCTGCATTCTCCTGCATCGAACCACCTAGGTACTATGACATAACCTGTGTATTTGCTGGCATTGGCGTACATCTGTGCGCTTATGTTAGTAGATATATTAAATTATCTATATGTATATATATATACATATATACATATGTATATATATACATATATGCATACATATATTATATATATATAGACGAGTTATACTTGTTTATCAATTGACTTGATCTAAGACCGTCTGTTGATGAAACTAAAGTAATTAAAACATTAATGAGTCGTTTTAGTTATTCAAAACAAGAAAAAATTAGAAATAAAGAAATTCTGAAATTCATTTTACATTTATCACATATTTCTTTAAAATTCTGACCCCCCCCCCCCCCCCCCCCCCCTAATGAATTTAACGTTTTTGTTTTGTTTTTTAATGACTAAAATGACACTTCCTTGTAATTGCTACATATATATATAACACGTAAGAAGTAACTTTAATGTATATATATATAACACGTAAGAAGTAACTTTAATGTATATATATATATATCCGTATGTCGTTGACGTTGAGAGAAAGGTGTACTCAATACCAAAGTAGAGTTAATAAAATGTATATATATATATTGTATTAATCTTCCTTGCATTAATCTCCCGAGTCTTACAATTAACCTGTTAATAATTCTATTGACAGATTAATTGCATAAGTTTATCTTAAAAACTACCCGGTCGAGGGCGTATTCGATCCGTGCTATTTATGCAATTTTTTGCTTGGATTTACACATACTGAATTCATTTGCCAAAATCTGGGGGTTTTCCCCTGTGAGTTACGCATGTGCTTTTACAAAACACTGTGTCATCCACAACACTGGCGCAGAACAAAATACCTGTTGATAACGTGATATTCCTCGTTCGATCATTATACCAAAAGATTATTGTTTTAAGCAGACAGTATTATTGATTTAGGTGTCACGGAAACCCTGTACTGGATTTTACCATAAATTCCAGGGGTCCAGGTTTGTTATATATATATATATGTATATGTATATATATATATATATATATATATATATATATATATATATATATATATATATATATATATATATATATATATATATGAATATGTCATTTATTTTGTCTGACCTGTTTAGCTTGACTTGTTTTTTGGCTTAGGTGGTTAATGGCTTCTTGACCGCCTTCTCAGTTTGTATGGCCTTTATAACCTATGTTTATTGCTCTGGTCTTTTTTAGCCCATGGAGCGCTTGCCAGCATGACTCGGAATTTGCGTTACGTTTCGTTTTTTTCTACCCGCCGAAATGCGATTCTCGCTGAATTTATATATATATATATATATATATATATATATATCCTTTTTCGCTTAATAGAAATTCATACCAATTTATAACCTCTATCATATATTTACATATGTAATTGTGTGTGAGTATATGTACCTTTATCTATATATTACGAATCTATACAGGCACACTTACGCACAAGCGCGCGCACACATTCACATGCACACACACACACACACACACACACACACACATACACACACACACACACACACACACACACACACATACACACACCCACATACATCTGAGCTACATATAATGCAGGTACAAATTACTTCCATTTTTTTATAATACAGCGATCTCCGGCAATAATCTCGAAACCAAATTTCTCCTGGACCAATAGAGAACAATTGTCAACTTCAAATAACTTTTATCGGCCTTTATCGGCTGCTTTTTATGTTAATTCCTCGCAGAATTCAAACAATTCTAAAAACGTCGATTGGAGCCAAACATCACTGAAAATGTTGTTTTCTTTCCTCCTAAATGTTCACGAATCATCTCTTAATATTTCCGTTTCTATCGAACTAAGCCTCTCTTGGATAGGTTTCTCATATTGAGAAACATACCATGCATCACTTACATTCCATTGAACCCCCCCCCCCTCTCTCTCTCTCTCTCTTTCTCTCTCCCTCTCTCATTCTTTCTCTCTCTCGTTCTCTTTCTCTATCTCGAGCTTTATATTTCTTTCTCTCTCTATCTATCTCTAATTCTATATTTCTTTCTCTCTCACTCTTTTTCTCTCTCTATCTCTAACACTATATTTCTCTCTCTCTCTCTCTCTCTCTCTCTCTCTCTCCCTTTCTCTCTCTCTCTCTCTCTCTCTCTCTCTCTCTCTCTCTCTCTCTCTCTCTCTCTCTCCCTTTCTCTCTCTCTCTCTCTCTCTCTCTCTCTTTCACTCTCTTTCTCTTTCTCTCCCCGCTCTCTCTTTCTTTCTCTCTCTCTCTTTCTCTCTCTCTTTCTCTCACTTTCTCTCTTCCTCACTCTCTCCCTCGTATTCTCTGTCATATACAGAGAGAGAGTAAGAGACATACACACACATACACACACACACGATTCACCGCAAGCTTAGTTCTTGTTTACAGTGCTAGCTTCACTCACCTTCACTATATTAAGTGTAACTTGTGCCTCTGAACAAAATTTTAAAAGTCGGAACTCTCTGATTTCAGGCCCCGAAAGGAGGGAGTTCGTCTCAAAATTGAAAAGAGCTGAAAAGTTATTTTTAGGGAAGGATTCCCAGAGAATTTTTCTTGAGTGAGGAGACCCAAACCAATATACCGATGACTGAACCCAACTTATATAGGACATGTATGTTATTAAAATCTCTCCTCGCCTAATATCCCTTCTACATAGTCTACATTTTTTATTTCTTAATTTATGTACAGTATCGGTAGGGATTCGGACAACATGCTTTGCAGCATAGAGTTACGTCCTTTTACGTTCTGTGTTCAAATCCCGCCGAGTTTAGCTTTGCCTTTCATCCTTATGGAATCGATAAAATAAAGCACCAGTGATGCACTGGGATCGATTTAATCGACTTTATCCTCCACTACAAATTGCTAGCCTTGTGCCTACAGTAGAAACAATTATTATTATCATTATTACCTGTGCAGTATTATTATTAGTTGCCTAGTGACTGGGAGTCAAAGCCCCCAAAAAGGGCAAACGGGGGAGAAATAGAAGCACCAATCTGGAAACGTAGAATTGAGATACATTCATTGACTGGAGAAAACATCTTAGTCTCCAGGAAGAATTAATGGAGGGAAATCATAATCTGACCTCTAAAGAAAGAGCGACTTTGAACAAAAAGTATGATCTTGAAGTTGTCGGCTATATTAGTGTGATCAGTCAGCTTAAGACACAAATACACTGTGGCAGTCTGAAGATACGGAATTTTGAAAATCAACAACAGCAATTCTATCAAAATAAACTTTTTCGATCAAAACCTTCTCAGTTTAATCAAGTACTCGATGGTAAATGCAAAACGGAGAACGTGCTTCCTGATCCTGTAGAGGCAACTGAATTCGGGAACAACATCTGGGGAATACCTTCTCCTCATAATAATTATTTGTACTTTTGGCACAATGCCAGCAATTACCAGCCTTACTGGTGCTTTATTTTATCGACTCGGTAAGGATAAAAGGCAAAGTTAACCTCGGCAGGATTTGAACTCAGACTATAAAGGGTCATAACTCTATGCTGAAAAGCATGGCGTCCGACCCTCTACCGATACTGCCAATCCTTCTCGTAGTGCTTTCAAAGAGTAAGACATCAACTAAAACAAAATGAGAAAGGTGGATTGGCAGTATCGGTAGAGGGTCAGACGCCATGCTTTCCAGCATAGAGTTACGGCCCTTGCCATTCTGAGTTCAAATCCCGCCGAGGTTAACTTTGCCTTTCATCCTTACGGGGTTGATAAAATAAAGCACCAGTAATACACTGGGATAATTGATGGCCTTGTGCCAAAAGTAGAAACAATTATTTACTCCAGTGATGTCAAACAATTTGTTCCAGGAATGGCAAGCTGGAAGGGACCTGGCCCTTTAATTCCATTTTGGCTACATACCAATCGGTGAAACTGCAGCGGCCCGGACTTTGAAGAAATATTAGGTATATTTTTATCTATTTGCTCTTCACACTTATAATTTTATATCGCTCCGATTAATTGATTATTTCATTCATTCATTCACATTCATGGAGCAAAACACATATGTGTTTATACTTATGTATTTATATGTATGTGTATCTTCTCCCTCTCTC
>OZ024742.1:74292206-74414706 GCA_964016885.1 Eledone cirrhosa | reverse complement strand
TTAGAATATTTCTTGAATTCTAAGAAATGGAACACCCGTCGAAAATTAATGAAACGGGCGGACAGCAGCCGTCCAATGTTATTAGGTTCGGTGATTGACAATAGGTGAATTACCTCAGTGTAGAGAAAGGAGTTGCGCTTGGTTAGACACGGAATCAAATAAAATGATGACGCCATTATAATAGAAAGGTAGCATGGCGTTGTTTAGCCAGTTAAACGCTATAATAAATCTGAATGGTTTTTATTAAATAATTTTTACTGTGTAATGGCGCATGTTGACAATTTTGATATTTGGAAGTGATTGCAATGAAAATACCAACAAAAGACAAATAAAACAAACAAGGTTTCTATTTTTATTCATTCACTTTAACAGTATTCCCATGTTATGTGGTTGACAACAGTAACAACTCTAATAGAAACCATTTTGAATAACTCTAACTCTCCCTCCTCATTTACCATCACACTCTCATACATAACACCCCCTCCCTCCTCATTACCATCACACTATCATACATAACACCCCCTCCCTCCTCATTACCATCACACTATCATACATAACACCCCCTCCCTCCTCATTTACCATCACACTATCATACATAACACCCCCTCCCTCCTCATTACAATCACACTATCATACATAATACCCCCTCCCTCCTCATTTACCATCACACTATCATACATAACACCCCCTCCTCCCTCCCCCACATTACCACCACCACACTATCATATATAAAACATCCCTCACTCCTCCCCCTCATTACCACCATCACACTATCATACATAACACCCCCTCCCTCCTCATTTACCATCACACTCTCATACATAACACCCCCTCCCTCCTCATTACCATCACACTATCATACATAACACCCCCTCCCTCCTCATTACCATCACACTATCATACATAATACCCCCTCCTCCCTCCTCATTACCACCAGCACTATCATACATAACATCCCCTCCCTCCTCCCCCACATTACCACCATCACACTATCATACATAACACCCCCTCCCTCCTCATTACCATCACACTATCATACATAACACCCCCTCCCTCCTCATTACCATCACACTATCATACATAATACCCCCTCCTCCCTCCTCATTACCACCAGCACTATCATACATAACATCCCCTCCCTCCTCCCCCACATTACCACCATCACACTATCATACATAACACCCCCTCCCTCCTCATTACCATCACACTATCATACATAACACCCCCTCCCTCCTCATTACCATCACACTATCATACATAATACCCCCTCCTCCCTCCTCATTACCACCAGCACTATCATACATAACACCCCCTCCCTCCTCCCCCACATTACCACCACCACACTATCATACATAACCCCACCCTCCCCCCACATTACTACCACCAGACTATCATACATAACCCCACCCTCCCCCCACATTACCACCACCACACTATCATACATAACCCCACCCTCCCCCCACATTACCACCACCACACTATCATACATAAAACCCCCTCCCTCCTCCCCCACATTACCACCACCACACTATCATACATAACACCACCCTCCCCCCACATTACCACCACCACACTATCATACATAAAACCCCCTCCCTCCTCCCCCACATTACCACCACCACACTATCATACATAAAACCCCCTCCCTCCTCCCCCACATTACCACCACCACACTATCATACATAAAACCCCCTCCCTCCTCCCCCACATTACCACCACCACACTATCATACATAACACCCCCTCCCCTCCCCCACAATACCACCACCACACTATCATACACAACCTCACGCCCCACCTTACAACCACCACACTATCATACATAACTCCCTCCCCCCACATTACAACCACCAATACCAGCATACCACCACCACCTTTACTTCCACCAACACCACTATGACCACTATCATTACCACCACCTTACCACAGACACCACCACACCATACCTCCATCACCACAACCACTACAACCATACCACTATTACCACCACCACTACCACCACCACCACTACTACTACCACTAAACCACTACCACCATCACCACTACCACCGTACCACTATCACCGTACCACTATCACCACCACAACCACTACCACAATACAACCACACTGCTATCACTACTACCATTACCACTACCCCCTCTACTACTACCACCAACACTACCAGCACCACCACCACTAACACCATACCACTACCACTACTACCGCCATACGATCACTACCACCACTAGCAACACCATCACCACCACTACCACCAACTCCACCACTACCACTATACCACTATCACCATACCACTACCACTACCACCACCATACCACCACCATACCACCACCACCACCACCATACCACCACCACCACCATACCACCACCATACCACCACCAAACCATACCAGCACCATACCACCACCTTACCCTCACCATACCACCACCACCATACCACCACCACAACCATACCACCATACCACCACAACCATCATAACCACCACCACCACCACCATACCACTACTACCATACCGCTACCACCACCACCATACCACCGTCAGCACCACCAACACCACCACCACAACCACCGCCACAACGACCACCACCACCACCACTACCACCATACCACCACCACTACCACCATACCACCACTACCACAACCACCACCACCACTACCACCACCACCACCACCACAACTACCACCACCACCACTACTACCACCACTACTACCACCACTACCACCACCACAACCAACAACACCACCACCACCAACACCTCCACCACCACCACCACCACCACCACCACCACCACACCATATCTCACACACATACACACAAACACACACACTTTCACACACATACACACAAACACACACACTTTCACACACATTCACTTCTTTCTCTTCGTCTTCTTCCTCTTCTTCTACTTCCTCTTCTTCTTGTTCAACGAGGCCGGGGTCACCCTAAGCCAGCGATCCCAGAGCATACCAGAAGCACTCGGAATACTGTAGCAAGTGTCGGAGATGAGACGATGGTGCTCTCACGGGTTTTCGAGTTGCACAAAAGGTTCAAAGATGACCCCTGGTGCGGAAGGCCTTCAACGAACAGGACTGGAGACAACGTTGAGCGCGTCAAGCAAGTGGTGCATGACGATCGTCGGCTGACTGTTCGACTGACCACAACTGAGCTGGACATGAACCACGGCAGTGTTTAGAAGATTATCACAGAAGATTTAGTACGGAGATAGTGCCTAAGGTACTGAATGATGACCAGAAGAAGTGGCGTATGTAGGTGTGTCAGGACATCCTCGAGTGTCCTGAAACCAAACCAAACTTACTGGGGAGAATCATCGCCGGTGATGAGTCATGAGTTTTCGAATACGATCCGTTCTTGGGACGTGGAAGCGATCAAGAAGGCCGTGACGACGGAGCTGTGGAGAATCCCGGGAGTATCGTTCCAGAAGTGCAGGGAGGCGTGGTGGAGAAGGATGGGAAAGTGCGTTAGACTCGAGGGGGATTATTTGAAAGAGGAAACTTGTAGTTTGTAGTTTGAATTTGAAATATTTTTTGTGACACCGGTCATGTTTCCTTTCTGACAAACCTCGTCGTACATACATACATACATACATACATACATACATACATACATACATACATACATACATACATACATGATGGCTGTCCCCTCGTTATTGAGTATGGCCATTGCACGAGGAGGAAAAAATATATATATATATATATTAATAAATAAATAAAAAATAAGATAAAATAAAAAAAATAAATATATATATATATATATATATATATATATACACACACATACATATACATATATACACACACATATATATACATACACACATATACATTAATAATAATAATAATAATAATAATAATAATAATAATAATAATAATAATTTAGTGGTAGATGAGTTGAACAATGATAGTGGGAGACCTATGAACCTAAGATTTGTAGACAGGAAAAAGTTAAAAGACACAACAGCTAAGGTAAACAAAGTCATCCCATACCTTGAGGCGAGGAGTCTTCACCAGTGCAACAATATCCTCAAAGCAACAGCAAATACGGTGAGGAAACTACTTGGTATAAAAGCGAGAGGAAACAACAGACAAGAAAGAGCAGAGCCGTGGTGGAAGAAGCGACTGAGTGGGCAAATCGGGGAAATGAGAAATGACATAGGAAAGCTTGAGTCACTACTGAATGGGACACTAAAAAACATAGGCACTAAAAATAGACTGGAAATAAAATACAAAACTAGGAGTAAAAAGCTAAATATTATCATAGAGGAATTGAAGCAACGCATTGTAGCAAAGAGTGCCAAAATCAGGCGATACGAGAACAGAGTCAGTCAGTATAAACAGAACCGCATGTTCGACAACAACCAGAAGATGCTGTTTGGACAGCTTGAGGGGAAAGAAAGAGGCAACGACTTGATCCCTGGGGCGGAACAAGCTAAAACATTCTGGAGAGGAATATGGGAGCAGGATGTTAGACACAATGCCCAGGCAGGGTGGATTGAGACAGTACAGAGGGAGATCGGTGAGCAGGCACAACAACAGACTGATTTGAGTATCACAGTTGAAACTCTTAAGGGGCAAGCCAAAAAACTAACCAACTGGAAATCACCAGGCCCAGATGGTGTGCAGGGGTATTGGATTAAACATTTAACATCCCTCCACCCGAAGCTGACGGCCATGTTCAATGACTGCTTGGTGTCGGGTGAGGTGCCAGAGTGGTTGACAAAAGGTACCACAGTTCTGATAATGAAAGACCGAATCAAGGGTAATGATGTTACCAACTATAGACCTATCACATGTCTGCCCGTAATGTGGAAACTGTTGACGAGCATTGTGTCTGAGGAAATCTACCATCACCTCCACACAAACAACTTGTTACCGGACGAACAGAAAGGATGCCGAAAGAAGTCACGTGGTACAAAGGACCAGTTGCTTATTGATAAGATGGTAATGGGGAATTGCAGGAGGAGACACACTGATCTTGCCATGGGATGGATAGACTACAGAAAGGCATTTGACATGGTGCCTCATTCCTGGATCACCAAAAGCCTGGAGATCTTCAGGGTGGCAGATAACATCAGACAGTTGCTGGGCAGGAGTATGGGGTCCTGGGAGACAGAGTTGACATCAACTGGAGTATCCTTGGGAAGCGTGAAGATCAAGAGAGGTATCTTCCAGGGAGATAGCCTGTCCCCTCTGTTGTTTGTCCTTGCCCTGATGCCCTTGACCATTATGCTGCGAAAAGTGAGAGCAGGATACAAGTTGGGAAGGGGAGAGCTTACCATCAATCACCTCCTCTTCATGGACGATCTTAAGCTCTTCGGGAAAAGTGAGAAGGAGTTGGATGTGCTTGTTGACACTGTCTGTATTTTCAGCAGTGATATATGTATGCAGTTTGGTATTGGTAAATGTGGAGTCATTGTGATGAAGAGGGGTAGGTTGAGCAGAAGTAACGGGATCCAGATACCAACAGGTGAGATGATAAAGGAAATTGACTCTGAGGAAGGATACAAGTATTTGGCGTTCTGGAGGCTGATGGCATAAAGAACAAAAAAATGAAGGAATTGTTAAGAACTGAATACATTCGGAGAGTAAGGAGCGTATTGAAGTCACATCTGAACAGCAGAAATGCCATAAGCGCAGTAAATTCCCGAGCTGTGTCTATTATTAGGTACAGTGCGGGAATTCTGAGATGGAATGTTGCTGAACAAAAAGAAATGGATAGGAAGACTAGGAAGCTATTGACTATCTACAACATGTTCCACAAGAGGAGTGATGTCGATAGACTCTACCTAAGGAGATCTGAGGGTGGAAGAGGTCTTATCAGCATAGAGGACTGTGTTCAGATGGAGAAAAACAACCTATACAAATACGTGACCTATAGTAAGGAGCCAATGCTCAGAGCTGTACTGAAGGAGGGGACAGTAGGCCAGGGGATATCCAAGGAGGGAATAACATCAAGGAGGAAGAGCAGCCTTAAGGGAAAATCCCTTCATAGTACCTTCTTTGAGAAAACTGAATTTAGAGATCCACAGACATGGAACTGGTTGAGAAGAGGAGACCTCAAAAAGGCTACAGAAGGAATGCTAATGGCTGCGCAGGAGCAGGCCCTCAAAACGAAGTGGTTGAAGCACCATATCTACAAGGAGGAGGCTAGCCCACTGTGCAGGATCTGTGGAGAGAGAGAGGAGACTGTGGCTCACATTGTGTCCGAGTGTAAACACCTAGCCCAGACCCACTATAAGGGCTGGAGACACGATGTGATGGGCAGGGTGATCCACTGGCACCTGTGCAAAGTAAACAATCTACCACATTCTGAGAAATGGTATGAGCATAGGCCAGAGGCGGTGATGGAGAACAGTCAGGTGAAGGTGCTGTGGGATTTTAAGATACAGACGGACAAAAAACTGGAACACAATAGACCTGACCTGGTGGTTGTGGACAAAGAAAAAAGATCGTGCCTGATTGTGGATGTGGCCTGCCCGTTCGACACGAGAGTGCAAGAGAAGGAGAGGGAGAAAATTAACCGATACCAGGACCTAAAGTGGGAGGTGAAAAGGATTTGGAACTGCCATGAAGTCAAAGTGATCCCGATTGTCATAGGCGCACTGGGGACTATCTCCAAAGGTTTCCAGGGATGGTTAAAGAAAATCGGCCCCTTCACGCTTTTTGGAACGCTTCAAAAGGCATGCTTGCTTGGAACAGCAAGAACCCTCCGATACGTCCTGAATATCTGAGGCTGCAGGTAGTGGCTTGATATTCAATCCAACGGACTTTCCAGTTAACCAACATCAATGACTGAGATTCAAGGAATAACAATAACAATAATAATAATAATAATAAGACATGGAACTGGTTGAAAAGAGGAGACCTCAAAAAGGCTACAGAAGGAATGCTAATGGCTGCGCAGGAGCAGGCCCTCAAAACGAAGTGGTTGAAGCACCATATCTACAAGGAGGAGGCTAGCCCACTGTGCAGGATCTGTGGAGAGAGAGAGGAGACTGTGGCTCACATTGTGTCCGAGTGTAAACACCTAGCCCAGACCCACTATAAGGGCTGGAGACACGATGTGATGGGCAGGGTGATCCACTGGCACCTGTGCAAAGTAAACAATCTACCACATTCTGAGAAATGGTATGAGCATAGGCCAGAGGCGGTGATGGAGAACAGTCAGGTGAAGGTGCTGTGGGATTTTAGGATACAGACGGACAAAAAAACTGGAACACAATAGACCTGACCTGGTGGTTGTGGACAAAGAAAAAAGATCGTGCCTGATTGTGGATGTGGCCTGCCCGTTCGACACGAGAGTGCAAGAGAAGGAGAGGGAGAAAATTAACCGATACCAGGACCTAAAGTGGGAGGTGAAAAGGATCTGGAACTGCCATGAAGTCAAAGTGATCCCGATTGTCATAGGCGCACTGGGGACTATCTCCAAAGGTTTCCAGGGATGGTTAAAGAAAATCGGCCCCTTCACGCTTTTTGGAACGCTTCAAAAGGCATGCTTGCTTGGAACAGCAAGAACCCTCCGATACGTCCTGAATATCTGAGGCTGCAGGTAGTGGCTTGATATTCAATCCAACGGACTTTCCAGTTAACCAACATCAATGACTGAGATTCAAGGAATAACAACAATAATAATGTTTTCTTTATTAACCACAAGGGTTTACATGAAGTAGACATTAAGGACAGTACAGGACAATACAGGACGGTACAAATGGGCATTTCTGCGTGTAAAAAAAAAACAGAGGATGTAATAAAATAACAAAGAAAAATTCCCCAGTAGGGGGGAGACTTCCGAGGGACATTTGTGGAGAAAGCCCATTAAAAAACCACAGTGACCCTGACCACCAGGGCAAGTGCCCTCTCCCAGTTTTCCACCTTTAATTTACAGACACATACTCAAAGAAGGCCCATTCATTCGGGCCATACTTGCTTCTCTCACCCATCTTTCAACAAAATGATGGGAAGAGAGCACTTCCCTCTCTATCCTGATTTTCCTTTTCAAATGAAATTTGAAAAAGTTAATCAGGGCATCACCGAAGAGGTAAATGCTCGTCTTCAGCCCTTTCAAATGTGTCCACCATACTAAATCTTTCGCCATGGCCACCAGACAGATAAAAACTGCCTGCCCTTCCCGGCTATAGGAAGGGGGCGGGGCAATCCTCACGATGGACTCAGCTGATAGCTGGATCCGTCCTACACGTGACAGCAGGTGTTCGACATAAACCCACAAGTCAGCAATGCTCGGACACTGGACGAGTGCGTGCAGGACTGTTTCGTCGCCCTGTGCGCATCTCGGACATGCTCGGCTGACGGCACCTCCATGCCTGTAGAGTTTATCCCGAACTGGCAGAGCTCCCCGGTAGCACTGCCCCGGCCCGAAAGTCCTTCCGAAGAGATTGGCTAGTTGATTTTCGTCGACGCCTAGAGTTTCTCCAAGTACGTCGTCGCTCTTCCCCTCCACTAATCCTCTATAGAACGCCAAGGTGGAGTTTCCACCGATCACATTGCCCGATTGGTCGAGGGCTGTGAGCGCCTGAAGACATTCCAGTCTCCAAGCGCTCCCTCTCGGTCTTCGCTTGAGCCAGGACTGCAGCTCCGTCAAGGAGACGAGCTGGGGAAAGACGTGTCTAGCAAACGGCGACCACACCTGATCACCGTCGAGGAAGAGGTGGAGATGTCGTAGCCTGAGCGCGTGTCTGCGCATCATCAGCCACGGCATTCCCAGCCCTCCACGTAGCGGGTGTTGACAGCAGATGGACCGCCTGACCATCGGAGCGCGTACCTTCCACAAAAAGCGAAAGAGCAAACGACAACAACAATAATAATAATATACATATACACATATATATACACACACACGCACACACAAACATATCTATACACACACACACACACACATAAACATATCTATACACACACACACACACACACACACACACACACACGATAGCAACTAACAGCGCTGCGATCGAATGTGGCTTTTTAGCCCAGCCAATGATCTAAAATGTCTTGCACAGAGTCGGCAATCAAAACATTCACTGGGAATAACCGGCTGTGGTTGGAGTTCATGTACTTTTGCATGTCGCTTGAGCCCTCCTGCTGATTTACATTCTCTACCACATGTTTGGCAAGCATGATGAGTAGCATCTCCAACAGCAGCCTGGTAGTCAACCACTGGTCTTACTTTATGACTGCGAAGATGACTTTCGAGTCCAGCTTTGCTTAGGCAGAGTCTCGCACAGACGCTGCATGTCAGCACCATAGGAGGACCCTCGCCGTCTGGAAGTGCAACAGCAATGCCCTTCCTCACATCCCGCTTTACTTTCTCGTATGCAATTCGAGATGCCTCAAAGGCATATACAGTCTTTCTCCATTTATTACGATCAGCAGCAATATTTTCCCATGTATCAGCAGAGATGTTAGCGTCTTTAAAAGAGGCTTTCAAGGAATCCTTATACCTCTTTTTTGGTTTATGTGGCGGTCGTTTTCCTTTAACCAACTCTCCATAAAAGAGTTGTTTTGGTATTCTAGAATCCTTCATCCTGGCAAGGTGACCACTCCAACGGAGTCGTTGCTTAAGCACAAGAGCTTCTATACTGTCACACATAGAGCTTTCCAAAATCTCGACATCACTGATGTGGTCCCTCCAGTGAACGCCGTGGATCCGTCTGAGACACATCTGATGGAAACGCTCCAATTGCTTAAGATGGTGTCGATATGTGACCCAGGTCTCGCAGGCATAAAGGAGACAAGAGAGCACACATGCCTTGTACACCTTTACCTTTGTCCTCCTGCATATGTCTCGCCGACCCCAGAGTCGCTTTTCTAGCTTTCCGAAAGCATCACTTGCTTTCCTAATCCTGAGTGAGATTTCACTGTCAAGGTTGCTGTATCGATTGACAGTGCTTCCCAGGTAGACAAACTGATCAACCACTCCAAGTCGTTTACCATACACATAGATATTTGGTTCAGTGTACTGCTTACCAGGAGCAGGTTGGTACATGACGACGGTTTTCTTGAGACTGACAGTCAATCCTAGGGCAGTTCAAGCGTCAGAAAATGCATTCAAAATGTGCTGCATATCACTCTCTGTGTGCGCTACAAGATCGCAATCATCTGCATACAAGAGGTCTCTTATGATTGATTTAAATACTTTTGTCTTTGCAGCAAAGCGCCTGATGTTAAATATGCTGCCTGAGGTTCGATATCGGATGTAAACACCATGCTCGCAATTCCTGAATGCAATACAGAAAACCATTGCAAAGTATATGGCAAACAGGGTCGGTGATGGAATATCCCCCTGTTTCACTCCATTTTTTACTGAGATAGGCTCCGACATGTTACCCCCGACATTAACCCAAGCCTTCATGTCGTCATGGAAAAACCTAACTAAAGCAAGGAACTTATCAGGGCAACCAAGTTTCTGGAGAACCTTCCATAATGCATCTCTGTTAACAGTATCGAAAGCTTTTGTCAGATCGACAAAAACCTGATACAGATCCAAACCTTGTTCCATGCACTTCTCCTGGAGCTGTCTAGCTGAGAAGATCATATCAGTAGTGCCGCGTCCAGCACGAAAACCAGATTGACTTTCAGGAAGAACACAATCTGCAATGTGTGTCAGCAGACGGCCTAGAAGCACCCTACATAAAACTTTCCCTACGACAGAAAGCAATGATATACCTCTGTAGTTCCCACAATCATTCCTGTTACTCTTTCCCTTGTACAAGACCACCATTACTGCATCTCTCCAGTCCTCAGGTACGGATTCATTAGCCCATATCCTGCCAAACAGAGAGTGAAGATGTTGCAGGAGTCTCTCACCACCATATTGTAGGAGCTCAGCATGTATGTCATCAATACCTGGAGACCTTCCACTGTTCAGCTTCGAGATAGCCACTGCAACCTCCACAAGCGTCGGAGGTTCTGCGAGAGCTACTTTCACAGGACTTTCTCGAATGAGATTGAGGAAATCTTCACTGACGACAGACGGCTGATTCAAAAGATCATCAAAGTGCTCTCGCCACCTTCGTAGAATTCCTTGTGAGTCACGAAGAAGTTCTTTGCCATCCTTGCTGCGAAGCGGTGTCACCAGAGAAGAAGACGGTCCATAAACCTCACGCAAGAGACTGTACAACAGCTTTGTGTTATTGGAATCTGACGCAGTTTGTATCTCACCAGCCTTCTCACTCCACCACTGATCCTTCATCTGAGAAAGACTCCGCCTAACACGTGATTTTACATCCTTGAGTTCCTCATGCAACGTATTCCTCTCCTGTGGTTTTGCCGTCAAGTAGCGTGACAGAGCACGCCTCTTATCAGACAACAAGTCTTCTATATGTACATCATTCTCATTAAACCAGTCCTGATGTTTTCTCTGCACCAATCCCAGAACACGCCTGCCTACATCATAAACCGACTTTTTAAGGGTCGGCCAATCCTCACCAAGATCTGCAGCCTGCATCTCTTCTTCCAATGTCCTCTTCACATTTTTATCCTTAAGACGAGCAGCATTCAATCTTTTGGGCAGGGCAACACCAGGAGCCCGGTTTTTACGTTTAGTGATTAGTTTCACTTTTGCGCGTACCAGGTGGTGGTCCGTCCAGCACTCAGCTCCACGAAGAGCACGAACACACTGCACATCCTGTCTGTCACGCATCCTGACTAGGACGTAGTCCAAAAGATGCCATTTCTTAGATTCAGGATGCATCCATGTGGTCTTGAATTTGTTCTTTTGTTGGAACATGGTGTTGCTAACAGACAGATCCAGCTCCTCACACATCTGCAGCAGGAGCATACCATTGTTGTTACACTTTCCCACCCCATGCCTTCCGATTACATTCCATGTGTTAAAATCCCTACCCACTCTAGCATTAAAGTCACCAAGCACGATGACTTTGTCTCCCTGAGGGATATTTCTTAAAACACCTTTCAAGGCATGGTAAAAGGACACTTTTTCTTCATCGACAGAATTCATAGTTGGAGCATACACACTCACCAGGGTCGCATATCTTCCTTTGTCCAGCGGAATTCTCATGGACATAAGACGCTCACTAATCCCTACTGGGAATTCTTCTAATTTATTCACAAAAACAGTCTTAACAGCAAATCCTACCCCAGCCTCTCTTCTGGTTCCTTCATCTCTTCCTTTCCAGAAGAATGTATATTCTCCACAAAATTCTGTAAGATGACCATCTCCAGCTAACCTCGTCTCAGATAAAGCCACGATGTCAAGATCGTAACGTCGAAGCTCCTTTGCAACAAGAGCGGTCCTTCGTTGATGGTCTGGTGGGAGAGGCGCAGACATGCGCCATTCCCGACAGATCCATCCACGACAACCTCCACCTCATGCGATACATCGTAGAGAGGGTAGCTAGGGAACCTGGCACGGTGGGTCCTTGATCAATTTAGATCAGTCGAAAGCTTTCGATAGGGTCGACCATCGTTACCTAGCGGCAGTCCTGAGGGCGGCTGGCTTTGGGCCCGTCTTCAGAGGCTGGATCGCTGCCATGCACAACAACATCTGCTCTGTGGTGAGGGTGAACGGTCACCTTTCGGAACCGTTCAACATCATGCGCTCGGTCCGCCAAGGATGTCCCCTCTCGTCCCTCTTGTACGTATTGACTCTCGAACCATTACTGCACAAACTGGAGACGTTGAGGGGGGTCCCGCGCGAACTAGGATGCGGAAGATCCGTGTCAGCATATGCGGACGATGTCACCGTAGTGGTGTCGAACGCCAAACACATCGAGGCAATCGGCACTACACTAAGAGAATACGAAGCGGTGACAGGAGCAATGATCAACCAGCAAAAGTCAGTGGGCCTGCAGCTCGGCACCTGGAGAGGCAGGTCCATGTCGTCCAACAACGTCGTCGGGCGCTGGACGGACGGACCAGTTAAATTGCTCGGGGTCTGGTTCGGTCCGGATCTCCAGACGGACAAAAACTGGGACGAGGTGACGAGCAGGGTGGCTTCTCTCATTCAGAAATGGGCCGAGAGGAAGCTATCCCTGAAAGGTCGAGCGGAGGTGGCTAACGTGTATATCGCGTCCGTCATCTACTACCGCATGACCGTCGTACCTTGTCCTAAGACACGCCTGACTGCGCTGGAGCGTTTGCTCTTTCGCTTTTTGTGGAAGGGACGCGCTCCGATGGTCAGGCGGTCCATCTGCTGTCAACACCCGCTACGTGGAAGGCTGGGAATGCCGTGGCTGATGATGCGCAGACACGCGCTCAGGCTACGACATCTCCACCTCTTCCTCGACGGTGATCAGGTGTGGTCTCCGTTTGCTAGACACGTCTTTCCCCAGCTCGTCTCCTTGACGGAGCTGCAGTCCTGGTTCAAGCGAAGACCGAGAGGGAGCGCTTGGAGACTGGAATGTCTTCAGGCGCTCACAGCCCTCGACCAATCGGGCAATGTGATCGATGGAAACTACACCTTGGCGTTCTATAGAGGATTAGTGGAGGGGAAGAGCCACGACGTACTTGGGGAAACTCTAGGCGTCGACGAAAATCAACTAGCCAATCTCTTCGGAAGGACTTTCGGGCCGGGGCCTATGGACAACTTCCAGAAATCCCTGGCCTGGCAGTGCTACCGAGGAGCTTTGCCAGTTCGGGAAAAACTCTACAGGCATGGAGGTGCCGTCAGCCGGGCATGTCCGAGATGCGCACAGTGCGACGAAACCGTCCTGCACGCTCTCGTCCAGTGTCCGAGCATTGCTAACTTGTGGGTTTATGTCGAACACCTGCTGGCGCGTGTAGGACGGATCCAGCTATCAGCTGAGTCTATCGTGAGGATTACCTCGCCCTCTTTCTTTAGCCGGGAAGGGCAGGCAGTTTTTATCTGTCTGGTGGCCATGGCGAAAGAGATAGTATGGTGGACACGTTTGAAAGGGCTGAAGACTAGCACTTACCTCTTCGGTGATGCCCTGATTAACTTTTTCAAATTTCATTTGAAAAGGAAAATCAGGGTAGAGAGGGAAGTGCTCTCTTCCCATCATTTTGTTGAAAGATGGGTGAGAGAAGCAAGTATGGCCCGAATGAATGGGCCTTCTCTGAGTACGTGTCTGTAAATTAAAGGTGGAAAACTGGGAGAGGGCACTTGCCCTGGTGGTCAGGGTCACTGTGGTCTTTTAATGGGCTTTCTCCACAAATGTCCCTCGGAAGTCTCCCCCCTATTGGGGAATTTTTCTTTGTTATTTTATTACATCCTCTGTTTTTTTTACACGCAGAAATGCCAATTTGTACTGTCCTGTATTGTCCTGTACTGTCCTTAATGTCTACTTTATGTAAACCCTTGTGGTTAATAAAGAAAACATTATTATTATTATTATTATTATTATTATTATTATTATTACGTCTTTCAGCAAAAGCCTTGGGATTCCCGACTTCGTAGGCAGTGTCCAAATTTCTACCATCACTACTACTGCCAGAATCCTACGTGATATATTGAGCCTCTGAGATCAGGGACTGATCTGAGGTCAATTAATACACTTCCCCTTGCAATCTGATTGCTAGAGAAACCCTACAAAAAGAAAAAAATATTATTCGGCTTTAGTATTGTTCGTTACTTCATTCTTTGTTTTGTTCGTGGTTTCTAATAATTTGAGTTGTAAGTCTTTTGTTCTCAATTTAAAGTGTCTATCATTTTATCAAATCTATTTTATAAGATCGTCTTTTTGTTGCAAATATATCTTCTAAGTGCCTAGATTTACGGTGTTGTACTCTAAATGTTGCCATTATTAGCTTTATAATTCCATCTATTCCTTTTATTAGTTTTTTGTTTATATTATATCATTATATCATATCATTCCTGGAACAATTAGAGTACTGATAGCAATTATATTAATCTTAGCATTTCCTTCGGTCAATGAAATACGCCTGTTATATCGATCTCTTACATTAAAATTATTGATTTCTTACATTTGATTCAACTATATTATTATTTTCTACACTTTCATTTCGCTTAAGAATGTTATACTCTAAATCATTTATAAATTCAAGATTTAGTCGGTTTTCAACACAAGTATATAAACCTACCTAAATTTGAAAAAGAGAAGTAGACATATATGAGATAGACAGTTATGTGTTTTCTGTTTGTTTTATGCAAAGTGTATGATAAGCTAATCGGCAAAACGTGTGAGAATCGGTATTAAACAAAAAATGTCGTAATTGTCGACTCTATTTTTATTCATATCGAGATCGATAAAATAAGTAGTAAACAATGTACTCTAGTCACTATAATTTCATTGAAACCACTAAAAGAAATCAATGAAAATATCATTAAATAACATGGCATTTGAAGATACCCTTGGTATTAGACACTACAAAATGAAAATTAGAATAAAATGATAACTCTAATTTCTCTGTGTCTTTGTCTAACAGTATTAGGGGTGGGGCGTTGGTGAGTATATTTATCTTCAAGGTGAAATATCTGTCTATTTTTAAATATTTTAATGCCAAGGGTTCTTTAAAATCTATGTACCGCCTACAGCAGGTTCTTCAATCGTTTGACACTTAATGGATACAACTTAAAATATTTTAAGTATACAAGAGTCTCGCTATGAATGTTTTAAGTTGTGACCACGTCAAAGTTATCTCAGTAGCCCGGGAGAACACGTGTTTCTAGATTTTTATCTGCCATTGTTGGCATTAACTCACTCGGTAGTAACACAAGAATAAGCTAAAGTTTATATACATTTTTGTGTATGATACATTGGCTACAGATACACATTTGGATATAGTGAAAAATAGAACATCGACTGGGGATGCTTTTTTACATATAATGTTGACATGGCTGGCTATGATTAATTAGAAATAGCACTAACACAGTGTGGTTTGGGGCTTATTGTTACCCACGCTACCTGTACGCACGTATACCTGGCTTTACTTGTTTTATTTTTACTTTGTTTTGTTTTATTTTTCTATTTATCATCCACAAGAAATGTAATTCCTTGAACCGTTATTTCTAGTAATTTTAGTGACCTCGGGGTAATCACCTGCAAATTTAACTCTGCCTGATTTGATCCTAGAACATAAAGACAGAACTAAATACTTTAAGGTATTTAATCTGATGCTTTACAGTACCAGATTAAATACTTTTCCATTAAATAATTTCTCTTAACTAGAGTATAAGAATAACATTTGATATCATTTATTTTTTACAGATCATGGGTTCAAAGTGTTTGCATTCGAAGCTGGTTCTAATATTAGCCTTCGATATGCATACAGTGGTGATAGTTTGCGGGATAATTATCTTCCGCATCAGTGTGTTAGGTCTTCCTGCAACGAATTCTTCAGGAGATTTTTAATAGATGTATGGAAATATCTGCCTGTTAAACTGGTAATGTATTCTCTAATCATTTAAAAAGTTTAACTTAATAAAAATTATCATAATCTTTTTCTAGCTAATGGTTTTCCATGAATATCAAAATAGAATATGTTGAACATAAAATTAAAATGTGAATCTTTGAAAGATCAGTCTCCCATGGTCAGAAGGTTTATCTGCTGCTAACACCCTCTCCGTGGAAGGCTTCGTACACCATGGCTTAAGATGTGTAAGCTGCAGCATCTACCGAGATTCTAAGTCAGTGAGCATATGTGGTCTGCCGTTTGTGAAGCACACTCTCCTACAGCTCATCTCTTTGGCGAAACTGTAATCCTACGTCAAACGAACACCAGGATTGGGCGTCTGACGTCTGCGGTTCATAGTCCTCTCCAGCAATGCCGTCACTGGAACGTCTGCACTACCATTCTATATAGGATATGTGATGGGAAGAAGTAATTACGCCCTCGAGGAGACCGTGATCCTGAACGATAACCATGCTTTTCCCCTCTGACAGACAATCAGGTTTTGGCTTTGTTCTGATTAATAGTTCTTTCTATGTTGCTGCAACTAATTTGGTAATATTGGTCAGGTACTTCAGCCTAAAATTACATTTCGTCAATCCCAGAGGTTTTCTAACTGCATGCAGTTCTTAAACTATTGCTGGGTTCCTATGTGGCTATAGTAGGCCATACTTTTGATGCTGTTGTATAGTTTATCATATTTCATTCTGATCCATTGTGTTCCTTGTTTTACTGAATGTTTTTGCTCCAAATTCCCTCCCATCCTTCCGTTTCCGTTGGTGTTGTTGTATGCTCAACTGTTCATTTTTTTTACTCTACCTCTAAAATCTTATGCTATTTGATTTGAATACCTCCTTTTCTTGGTAGAAGCGCTCACGTTTTTCGAAGCCTTTATACCTTGCATGATGTCCTTTTCATTCCAATCTGTTTTCTTTGTTTTTTTTTCGTTCATATAATACTATTTAATTATTATTTTGTTCCTGTTTTGTATTTTTTCTTTTGTTGTTTTTTTTGTTTTGTTTTTTTCTTGTTGGACACCTTTTCTATTTCGCTAAGCAGAGAGATTTTGTCGTTTTTAATTGCTTAATTTTCAATTTTATCTGGTATATTTTCTTTCTGCCTGAGAAAATGTTGAGCGAGGGGAGGGTCTGTATCTATTGGCTTCAATATTTGTTTATGGGTTTTGTTTGTCGTATTTCTCATGTTTTCCTTATTTTCATGTGTGGTGTATTTTTCTAAACAACATATTTTGTGTGCAATTAGCACATAAATGATATAAAATATTACTAAGGCCCTTATAGCAGTTTTTTTTTTTATTTTGGTCATTTATTTGGATATTCAATACGATTTATTTTAGTTTTTGCGGAGTTGTTTTCGTATCCATGTTGTTATACATTCTGGGGTAGTTCTTGATATTGAGCCAGGGTCATTTGATATTATTATTATGAGGACGGTGAGGACGATGGATTGGCAGTATCGGTATATGGTCGGACACCATGCTTTGCAGTATAGAGTTACGGCCCTTTATGATCTGAGTTCAAATCACGCCTGGGTCATCCTTACGGGGTCGATAAAATAAAGTACCAGTAATGTACTGGGTAATTGCTGGCCTTGTGCCTAAAATAGAAACAATTATTATTATCATTGGTTGTTGAAGTGAATGGACGTATTATCGTGAGCTGGAGTAGGTTTGTTATTTTTACGGTTTTAAATACGTTTGTTAATATTTTTGTTTTAAAAGAGACATAAGGCTTTAGTCTTTACCCACAAGAAAGGGTTCCCTATAATATTTGGGCCTTTTGTGTGTTTAAAAGAAAATAAAGTACAGGTAATGCACTGGTTTCGATTTAATCAACTTTCCCTTTCCCAAAAATTGCCTAAATCATAAACTATTATTATTATCATTATTGCTGTTGTTGTTGGTGGTATTTGTTATAGGTTTGGTTGATTGTGAATGCAGGGACTGATATGCATACGTTGAAATTTAATGGAAAAAATACAAATAGTACCAATTGGTTCGGTGTGAAGACTACCTTGCAAACTCCTTTTCCAGATTTTCCAAAGTTTACAGGACGCCACCTGGAAATGTTTGGCAGGTAAAAGAAGTTGTTTTAATTGTGTTTACTACTGAAACCTACAATTTATGGAATCCAATGGTATGTAAGAGTGGTGACAGTGTACGCACACACATATCTACATATATATATATATAATAATAGTAATATATATATATATATATATATATATATATATATATATATATATATATATATATATATAAGTTTATCCCGGGTTCAATGGGGGGTAACCACAGTAAGTAAGGTATTCAATACAAAGCAGAGTATAAATATTTAATATAGCAAAGGCTTCTACAGGACTAGAAATGTTTCATTCGGTAGAAATCATCAAGGCTTCCTGATGATTTCTCCCGAATGAAACAGTTCTAGTCCTGTAGAAGCCTTTTCTATATTCATTATATATGTATATATATATGGTGGCTGCCAACTCGTTTTCGAGTACGGCCACTACTTTATATCCATGTAAGATAACTCCTACGGATGCGCTGAACGAGTGACATTTTAGTCCAGCCAGCGACTTAAAAACTCTGGTACAAACACTACACTTGTGACACTTGTTGACACATAGTGCTGGGCCCTTGGTACCATGTGACGACAAGTGCAGAGAGATCTCCAGATATAAAGCAATGCCTGTGCCGTGAAGCTTTTATAGTGAGCAAAGGCACTGCACAAAGCCAGTCCCACTCTCTTAACCAAGATGATATTTACCAAAAAGAAGAACAAGTCAACATCATTGGATACCATCAGGGTTGCAGGTGTTATATCAGAGTTTTCCTTCTCCTAGAATTCTGTCTTGACAAAGGCTAAGGGGTCATCTCTCCCGGTGATATATATATATATATATATATATATATATATATATATATATATATATATATATATATATATAATGTTAAGGTATAAAAACATATTTAATATATATATAATTAAAAAGTGAAGGTGAAAAAACAATTTTTTTTTTTCAGCGGAATGGCGTTCGGAATGCTTGGAACGAATACTCCTTGCCAGAACCATACAGCGTGGATGCTTGTTACAACTGAGCAGGAGTTTTGTGGCAAAGATTATTTTTCTATGAGATGGCCAACTATTGTAGTTACGAAAACTCTGAAGATTTCATCAATTTCGCTTGGTATGGTTTATTATATCTTGCTTTCTTTTATTTTTATACAAAACTCTTCGTATATAAGTCCGTTTAAAGTTTAAACCATTGTCTTCACCGATTTGCCCTATCTGTTCCTGTTAAGTGAGTGTCCGTAAGGTAAACATGGATTCTGTGCAGGTCTTCAGTGAAGTGTTTAGTTTGCACGTGGATATCATTTTGGTACGGAAAGTTAAGGAAGGTGATGTCATCTGCGTAGGTGACGATAAATATGTAATTGACATACGCGTATAAGAGGTTTCCAGTACACCTATCATTGCGAAGGCCAAATTAGTGTTCACTTGGTTTTATAAATGTTATCGTTTGACATATGCCCTATCCATCTGCCTTTCCTTATTTTGGAGAGTTCTGACATAAATACTAAACCCCAAAGCTTGCATTTCTGTGATCCCTACTTTAAAGTATATAGGTCGAGATTTCATTGTTTATTACGAAGAAGAATATGTAGCCATTGTTTCTCAGGCTCTCCAAGACCGCCACATATAAATTCCGTCTTTAGCTCAAGTAAGTGAGACTGTCTAAATTTGGAAGCTTACCGATTATATTCAAATATGCGTGAGTTTAATTCTCATTTAATTCTAATTCTTCTTGCAGCCGTCTTATCTCCACCCATCTGTTTCTCTCTCTTTCACCCTCTTTCCCTCTTTCTCTCTCTTTCCCCCTCTTCCACTCTTATTGGTTTTCGTACTTTTATTCACTCTTCTTTCGCCCATCCCTCTCTCTCTCTCTCTATATATATATATATATAAAACATGAGAAGAAAGAAGAATACTGCGTGGTTTGCACATGGGTTACATATGATAAAAATAGTCCTTCGTCAGTGATTTTCCAACCATCATTGGTATTTCATCGCATTAAAAATCAGATACCTCAGGTTGGTGCGAGCAATAACTAAAAAAAGTTATTGGGACCAGAATTCGCGTAAGGCGAGGGGGACAAGTAAACAACATAGAAGGATAAAAGCAAACCGAAGATAGGAAAATAAACAAGCAACATGGTTGTCCGGTCAGCATAAGCTGGGTGGATTTCATGAGCGAGAGAGGTACAGACCGTGTTGATGTGTGTGAGATGTGAGCAAGAAGAGACCCACACAAGCCAAACGGGAGGAAGTGAGAAGGGGAGAAACAGAGAGTGAGTGAGTGAGTGGAAGTGTGAGGAAGAGGTCAGTCGAGAGAAAGTGTAACTGAAAGAGGGGGCGAAAGAAGGTGAGAGAAACAGAGAGAGCGGGGAAGCAGTAAGAGAGAAACAGACAAACGCAGCCGAGGTAAATATATATAAAATACATGAGAAGAAAGAAGAATTATATATATATATATAGAAGTAGTTCCACAGCAGATAGTTCACGAAGGCGACCCACCAGTTTTGTGGGCTTCTTTGGCTTTAGATAGTCTCAAGTTGCAGATAACTAGATGGTGATCAGTTGACAGCTCAGCTCCTCTCTTAACACGAACGTGGGGCACAGAATCGAAGAGATAAGAGACAATGACAAAATCAATTATTGATCTCTGTCCCTGATTCCCCTTATGGATATCTCGGTGCTGGAAGAAGGTGTTCATAATAGAGAGTTCATTGCTAGAACAGAAATCTAATCAAAGTACCTAGTTGAAACGAATCCTTACTTACCTCATAATATGGCGGTGGAGTGGCAAAAATAGAAAAAGCGTCGGTTTGTGGCTAGAGTGTTGGACACCTAGATCGTGGGTGCCATTTATCTCTTATTCAAATGTGAAAACCTCTGCTGATCTAAACACTTTAATGTTTAAAACGGTTTAACTTGAGAACAAATTTGTAATTTTATTACAAGTTACATACGAGGGTCGGCTGAAGTTCATAAGCTAACCCAGGTACTCTCCTGGAATGAGCAAATGACGTTTATTTTTTCAACATAGTGCCTGAAATGAAACAATGCAGTTATTAATAAAGAGAGTTGAAATTAATGCATGCAAGATTTCACAGCGCTAGCATAACTCATTCATAGTCATCCTATGAACTTTTCAGCCTACTTTTGTATCTATAGATTGTTACGCCGTTGTATTTCACTCCTGCTACTAAAAAAAAGGTCCCCGCTGTCCCTGCTCTTTGATCTACTTTGTTTTGTTTTGTTTTGTTTTCATACCTTTGGGATTGAGAAGATAGAGATAGAATGCACCTCCGTCGGTTCCGACGATGAGTGTTCCGGTTGTTCAATCAACGGAACGGTCTGCTCATGGAATTCACGTGCAAGTGGCTAAGCATCCCACAGACGCGTGTATCGGTAAAGTAATTACCAGGGAAATTCAGTGTGAGACTGTATGTGACACAACTTTCCCCTTTGAATTATAGGTACAGTCCATCTTGCAGTATAGTGTAAGTGGCCTAGCATTCCACAGACATGTGTACTCTTGGCATGGTTCTTAGGGAGTTTCAGCATGATACAGTGTGTGACAAAGCTTGCCCTTTTGTATTACCGGTACAGTCCATCTGATAGGCTTCCAAACAGTTTCTGTTTCCGAAATTTCACTCACGAGATATGATCAACCAATTGCTATGGTAAATAACACTTGTAAAAAATACAATCAGTAGAATTGAACCCGGGATCTAATGATTGCAAAGCGAATTCTAACCATTTGGCTGTATCTACCTTATATATATGTATTACATTATGGTAACCTAAGAAATTATTATTCATTTCGTTATAATGAACACCTTTTATCGATTTTTCTTTCAGATCACTTCAACATTAATGATAAATTATCAATATATATAGAAGTGTAACATAATTTCTTTGGAATTCGTTATCGTTTTTGGTGTTCGAAGAAAATATTAATATTTATCGTTTTATGACTCTTTTGTTGCTGTCTGTCTGGAGATTGTCAACACTCAAATTGTAAAATAGGAAATATATTGCAGGGAGTTTATATTTGAATACATAATGCGTCATATGCTTGCCTTAAATTGCAATTTTAATAAAGAAAATGTGAAGTTAGTTTGTTAACACTTTAAATCTATTTTCATTTCATATTAAATTAATAAAAGTAAATAAAAATATACTGTAAAACATTCTGTAAATGTTCTGTTATTTTAACAAATAAAATTTAACATACATTATGTAAGTTTAAAATTATTATTACAGTAGAGCATCGGACAACATGCTTTGTGGCATATATATAGTTACATCCTTTTACGTTCTGTATTCAAATCTCGCTGAGATTAGCTTTACCTTTCATGCTTGAAGATAGAGATAAAATACACCTCCGTCTGTTTCGACGATAAGTGTTCCGGTTGTTGAACAACGGAACGGTCTGCTCATGGAATTCACGTGCAAGTGACTAAGCATCTCTCTAACGCGTGTACCCGTAACGTAATTACATTCCCTTCAAATTTCTGGCCTTGAGCCAAAAGTAGAAACAATTCTTTCGAAAGATCGTTACATTTGTTCCGCTCATTAAGTTCTGCGTTCAAATCCTGTCAAAGTCAACAAAATATAGTTCCAATCTAGAATTGGGATCACTGTAATCAATTTATCCCCATCCAAAAAAGTGTTGGGGCTGTACCTAAATCTGAAACAATTATGTTTTCTGTTGCTGCTGTTGTTGTTGCTATTTGTTCGACTTTACCCTCCCCAAAACATTGTTGGCCTTGTGCCTAAATCAGAAACCATTATTATTTTATTATTGTTATTGTTATTCCTTGAATCTCAGTCATTGATGTTGGTTAACTGGAAAGTCCGTTGGATTGAATATCAAGCCACTACCTGCAGCCTCAGATATTCAGGACGTATCGGAGGGTTCTTGCCGTTCCAAGCAAGCATGCCTTTTGAAGCGTTCCAAAAAGCGTGAAGGGGCCGATTTTCTTTAACCATCCCTGGAAACCTTTGGAGATAGTCCCCAGTGCGCCTATGACAATCGGGATCACTTTGACTTCATGGCAGTTCCAAATCCTTTTCACCTCCCACTTTAGGTCCTGGTATCGGTTAATTTTCTCCCTCTCCTTCTCTTGCACTCTCGTGTCGAACGGGCAGGCCACATCCACAATCAGGCACGATCTTTTTCCTTTGTCCACAACCACCAGGTCAGGTCTATTGTGTTCCAGTTTTTTGTCCGTCTGTATCCTAAAATCCCACAGCACCTTCACCTGACTGTTCTCCATCACCGCCTCTGGCCTATGCTCATACCATTTCTCAGAATGTGGTAGATTGTTTACTTTGCACAGGTGCCAGTGGATCACCCTGCCCATTACATCGTGTCTCCAGCCCTTATAGTGGGTCTGGGCTAGGTGTTTACACTCGGACACAATGTGAGCCACAGTCTCCTCTCTCTCTCCACAGATCCTGCACAGTGGGCTAGCCTCCTCCTTGTAGATATGGTGCTTCAACCACTTCGTTTTGAGGGCCTGCTCCTGCGCAGCCATTAGCATTCCTTCTGTAGCCTTTTTGAGGTCTCCTCTTCTCAACCAGTTCCATGTCTGTGGATCTCTAAATTCAGTTTTCTCAAAGAAGGTACTATGAACGGATTTTCCCTTAAGGCTGCTCTTCCTCCTTGATGTTATTTCCTCCTTGGGTATCCCCTGGCCTACTGTCCCCTCCTTCAGTACAGCTCTGAGCATTGGCTCCTTACTATAGGTCACGTATTTGTATAGGTTGTTTTTCTCCATCTGAACACAGTCCTCTATGCTGATAAGACCTCTTCCACCCTCAGATCTCCTTAGGTAGAGTCTATCGACATCACTCCTCTTGTGGAACATGTTGTAGATAGTCAATAGCTTCCTAGTCTTCCTATCCATTTCTTTTTGTTCAGCAACATTCCATCTCAGAATTCCCGCACTGTACCTAATAATAGACACAGCTCGGGAATTTACTGCGCTTATGGCATTTCTGCTGTTCAGATGTGACTTCAATACGCTCCTTACTCTCCGAATGTATTCAGTTCTTAACAATTCCTTCATTTTTTTGTTCTTTATGCCATCAGCCTCCAGAACGCCCAAATACTTGTATCCTTCCTCAGAGTCAATTTCCTTTATCATCTCACCTGTTGGTATCTGGATCCCGTTACTTCTGCTCAACCTACCCCTCCTCATCACAATGACTCCACATTTACCAATACCAAACTGCATACATATATCACTGCTGAAAATACGGACAGTGTCAACAAGCACATCCAACTCCTTCTCACTTTTCCCGAAGAGCTTAAGATCGTCCATGAAGAGGAGGTGATTGATGGTAAGCTCTCCCCTTCCCAACTTGTATCCTGCTCTCACTTTTCGCAGCATAATGGTCAAGGGCATCAGGGCAAGGACAAACAACAGAGGGGCCAGGCTATCTCCCTGGAAGATACCTCTCTTGATCTTCACGCTTCCCAAGGATACTCCAGTTGATGTCAACTCTGTCTCCCAGGACCCCATACTCCTGCCCAGCAACTGTCTGATGTTATCTGCCACCCTGAAGATCTCCAGGCTTTTGGTGATCCAGGAATGAGGCACCATGTCAAATGCCTTTCTGTAGTCTATCCATCCCATGGCAAGATCAGTGTGTCTCCTCCTGCAATTCCCCATTACCATCTTATCAATAAGCAACTGGTCCTTTGTACCACGTGACTTCTTTCGGCATCCTTTCTGTTCGTCCGGCAACAAGTTGTTTGTGTGGAGGTGATGGTAGATTTCCTCAGACACAATGCTCGTCAACAGTTTCCACATTACGGGCAGACATGTGATAGGTCTATAGTTGGTAACATCATTACCCTTGATTCGGTCTTTCATTATCAGAACTGTGGTACCTTTTGTCAACCACTCTGGCACCTCACCCGACACCAAGCAGTCATTGAACATGGCCGTCAGCTTCGGGTGGAGGGATGTTAAATGTTTAATCCAATACCCCTGCACACCATCTGGGCCTGGTGATTTCCAGTTGGTTAGTTTTTTGGCTTGCCCCTTAAGAGTTTCAACTGTGATACTCAAATCAGTCTGTTGCTGTGCCTGCTCACCGATCTCCCTCTGTACTGTCTCAATCCACCCTGCCTGGGCATTGTGTCTAACATCCTGCTCCCATATTCCTCTCCAGAATGTTTTAGCTTGTTCCGCCCCAGGGATCAAGTCGGTGCCTCTTTCTTTCCCCTCAAGCTGTCCAAACAGCATCTTCTGGTTGTTGTCGAACATGCGGTTCTGTTTATACTGACTGACTCTGTTCTCGTATCGCCTGATTTTGGCACTCTTTGCTACAATGCGTTGCTTCAATTCCTCTATGATAATATTTAGCTTTTTACTCCTAGTTTTGTATTTTATTTCCAGTCTATTTTTAGTGCCTATGTTTTTTAGTGTCCCATTCAGTAGTGACTCAAGCTTTCCTATGTCATTTCTCATTTCCCCGATTTGCCCACTCAATCGCTTCTTCCACCACGGCTCTGCTCTTTCTTGTCTGTTGTTTCCTCTCGCTTTTATACCAAGTAGTTTCCTCGCCGTATTTGCTGTTGCTTTGAGGATATTGTTGCACTGGTGAAGACTCCTCGCCTCAAGGTATGGGATGACTTTGTTTACCTTAGCTGTTGTTTCTTTTAACTTTTTCCTGTCTACAAATCTTAGGTTCATAGGTCTCCCACTATCATTGTTCAACTCATCTACCACTAAATTTAGGATGTCAACCGAATCTTGTCCTAGCCCGTCAGCATTCATCTCCTCAGTGGCCGTATCTCTGTTCCAGGTATTATTTATCTCAGTATTCAGATCACTGTCTGCTTCGGGTGGTTCCTCCGCTCTCAGGACCTCCTCACCTTCATTTCCCGCCGGCTCGCTTGTCTGGCATACTACACCCGCCATCTCCAAGCCATTCTCTCTGCTCAGTTCCTCCAGTTCCAGCTCGCTTATCCACCCATTAGTTCTTATTACCCGAGCCTGCCCGGCCAATTTTTGTTCATCTAATTTAAATAAACCAATCTCGTTCCAGATGTTATGCATCCGTCTCCTGTAGCCCCTCTCCTTGGGGTTACTTTTCAGGTAGCATTGCATAACAGTTCTATTCAATTCTTTCGTCCAGTTGGTTCTGGCCCCTTTCCTTCTTCTTCTTCCTCCAACATCAGCAGTATTTCGTTGACAGTCAGGTTCCTGCTGCTGAGCCAGGGGGCACCTGTTGGGTGAGAGTCTGTCACATGACGTTCTAGTCTCCATTTCACCGTTATTCGAACTGTTTATGTTCGATATTTAAACACTCTTATCGAGGATTGGCGAATGTATGTTTACATAGCCATCTGTGGATCCGCCATCCCACTTGGCCCTTGTGTGGCATTATCACCACGCTGTATACGGACACACATAAACAAACAAACACACGGGCAGAAAGGGCCCCAAAAATGAATAAGCATAAGTTTCATTGTAATGTAGTATTCGAATGTCTGACTTAGTTTTTGTTTTTTAAGTTTTACTTTTTCCCCCCTCTTCTCTGTCCGTCCGCCTGCTTCTCTCTTCATTCTTATTTTCTTTACGTTTTTGGGGTTTCTTTTTTTGTTTTTGTTTTTCTCTGTTTTTCTCGTTTTTTACTGTTGTTGCTGTGCTGCTTTTGTTGTTTGTTTTTTCTTTTTTCTTTTGAGTCTATCTATATATTTTGATGCCTTCCTCTTTGTTAGTAGTAGGAATTCTATAATGTGGAAGTGGTAGCCAGCAGAGACTAGCGGCGTTGGCGATACTGAGACAGTGGTGGCGGTGATGTCGATACCGAGGCAGTGGTGGCGGTGATGCGACCGTATTACTGTAGTGATGATGCTGTAGCGGTGGCAGCAGCAGTGAAGGAGTCAGGGGGTGGTGGCGGCGGTGATGGGATAGTGGTGGTAATGATGGCCGTAGTGAGCGGTGGCGGTGAAGGTGAAAATGCTGTTGTGTTTAGTGTACACAGATGATGGGGTGGGTGGTGTATCTAGTTTCTGGTGTTGGTGAGTTTCGCTGTCCTATATAGTGTAGCCAGAGGAGAGGAGGGGGGGGGGGTTCTTCTTCTTCCATTTATAGCCATTTTATTTTTTTTTGGGGGATATACAGTGTACAATACAAAGTTGAATATTTGAATATTTGAGCCGTATTACTGTAGTGATGGTGCTGTAGCGGTGGCAGCAGCAGTGAAGGAGTCAAGGGGTGGTGGCGGCGGTGATGGGATAGTGGTGGTAATGATGGCCGTAGTGAGCGGTGGCGGTGAAGGTGAAAATGCTGTTGTGTTTAGTGTACACAGATGATGGGGTGGGCGGTGTATCTAGTTTCTGGTGTTGGTGAGTTTAGCTGTCCTATATAGTGTAGCCAGAGGAGAGGAGGGGGGGGGGGGTTCTTCTTCTTCCATTTATAGCCATTTTTTTTTTTTGGGATATACAGTGTACAATACAAAGTTGAATATTTGAATATTTGAGCCTTATAACAATATATTTTGGGTCCGAATTTTTTGGGGCTCAAGCCGGGTGCTTTACGTAGCATTTGTACTAAGAGTTGTTATTTCACAAATGATTTAAATATGTTAAAAATTCAAAACTTACGGGAGCGATTTCATGACCTCCGTCACCTCGTGCGTCTTCTTCCCTTATTATTTTATTATTATTATTATTATTATTATTATTATTATTATTGGCGACCTACGTAGTAAATCGTATCATCGTGAGCTCCGCAAAGGTTTGTTATTTCCGTTTGTTAAAAATTGCCATTTATGGAACATTTTTATTGTTAACCATATATAAGCGCACATACATTGTTTTCCGAAAAGGACACCCAAAAAGATTGGGGCCTTGTGCCCCAAATTTTAACTTTTATTATTATCAAAAAATTTCTTTGAAAAAAAAATGGCTAATTCACCTCTGCACGAAGCAGCTGAAAGCCTTTCTCACAAATTAACACCTCACACCGACACCACCATTGTAAATGTTACTACGTTTGCCAACACTACAAAAAGTATAAGCAGTAGCAATATTTTAAATTTGTCTCAGGCAGACATTCATTTCCCGCCATTACCAATGACTGCAGGTGTTAAAGCCTCCACCACCACCACCACCGCGACAACAGAAACAAAAGAAGAAAAAAATAAATTAACTCGTGATGTCGAAATGAAATCAAGCAAAATGAACTCTTCCCCACCAAAGACGACTGACGTCACCACCACCACAACTGAAACTAAAATTAATATTAACGATAGCAACAACAACAACAATGACATTATAAAAACCCCCCTCAGTTTCGCCAGAGTAGCAAAACAGTTCGAAGCATTTACGGTAACTCAGGAGGATTTAGAAAATGCCAAACAAATGGTAAAGAAAGATGGGTACAGGGTCAGCCTCACCCCCCCCCCCTAATAAAATGGAGCATCGGCGCCTGTGCACCGTGTCGTATAGAACAATAAATGTAAAATCGCGCCGAGTGGAACGGGCATCCGAGTCCCAAATCCAAAAAGCTTTGGGACATTTGTGGGCAAGAAAAACCCACATCAGACGTGGTCAAAAGTATGGAACCGTGGACGTGTTCTTTGAAACACCAGAGGAGGCTAGAGAACACTCCATGGTCCCATTAAGAAGTGACGACTTCACAGTCGTCCCAAGCTATTGTGGCCAGAGACTCGTAAAGATCAGGGTGAGCCACGTTCCACCGGCCATCGAAATTCCCTGGCTAATAGCGGCTGTCCTCGCCGGCATCGAAGCCAACACGAAAATAATAGCAATAGCAAAAGAAAAGCAGGAGAACTGGTCCGGATCTGGGATGGAGCTCCTGATCCAAGCGGACCAAAAAAGCATTGAGGAGATCCCAGAGGTAATAGACCTCACTGACGGCAGCCACCTCACGGTAATTGTCGAGGGCAGAAGACCTAGGTGTGTCGTTTGTGGTGAAGGAACCCACCTAAGGGCTTTCTGCCCTCAGGCTAAAAGGTTGAGGCCACCTCTCCTACTCACCCCAGTGACACAACCATCAACACCACCAGTAGCAGAGATGGCAGCAACAACTGTAGCAGCAACAACAGAAGCAACTATAACAGCAACAACCCCAGCAACAGTAGCAAAACCAACACCACCACCACCACCAGCAAAACCAACACCACCACCACCCAACGCTTCAGAACTAGCACCAGCGCCTACACCATCCACCACGCCACAACCAAAACTAACGGCTGTGGAGGATTTGCCACTCCCCGGCCTATCACAACTGGAGACAGATTGTGACGACGAGGAGTGGGAAACGATATCAGGAAAAAAAAAAAGAAACCAAAAAAGAAAAAATTCTCTTCCTTCCCCCTCCAAAAACAAAATACAGAGGGAAACAAATAAATTAAGAAACAAAAAAGTTAGGACAGATATGCCACCATCCACACAAGCATCACCAACCCCATCAACCCAAACACCAACACCATCACCATCATTAACCCCAACACCACCATCACCTACACCACAAAAGTCACCAAAATGCGAAACAGAAACAAACCCACAACAAACGCAAACAAAACAAAACAACCAAAACGATACACACTACACAGCATTAAATTTGAACAACAAGCAATTATTACACTACATCCAACACAACACCAGCATCACAGAAAAAGACTACACAACAACCCCAAATTTCACACCACCTCCACACATACAAATCACTCGCATCACACAGAAAACGTACATGACACTAAAACAAAAATTCCCCAAAGACATCGGAGACTTCCGACAAGCACTCTTCAGGAGGATTTATAAGGACATCCTTCCTGAGGAGGCCACAAGCAGTGAAAAGGATGGAAAAACCGTCCTTCCCCTACGAGAAGTAAGGTAAGTGGTCTTTCCCATCTTTTCCACTCCTTTTCAACATGACCTCACTCAGAATAGGCAGCATAAATGCGCGTGGCTTGGGGTCGTCATGGAAGCAGGGCCACCTGCTCAACGACCTCAGGTCACTAAACATAGATGTAGTGGCCATCAGCGAGACCAGAATCTCCGAAGCACAGGCTTTCGCACCGATCTTCGGCGGCTACGATGTGTACGCATCTCCCAGCCGTCCGGGATCGGGGGGAGGAGTTGCTGTGCTTTTTCGGAGAGGTTTGGATCTTGCCATGCGGGCCATCTTCCTGGACCCAGAAGGTAAGTTGGTGGCGCTGGACGTGACTAGCGGAGACGGCCAATCTTTCAGGTTAGTGGCCGTCTATGCCCCGACAGGAGCAGGGCAGCCTGATTTCTTCCGGCGTCTGGAGACCTTTCTTGGAACGTCCCGCTCTTTAGTGTTAGTGGGCGACTGGAACGGGATCTTAGATGCACGCTGGGATTGTGTGGGATTAGTGGATAGGGAAGGAGGGTGCAAGAGTCTCACCAACCTGCTCAGACGTTTTGAACTGTCTGACAGGTACCGAATGGATTTCCCGAATGTACCAATGTGGACTTGGACAAATCGCATACGGTCATCCAGATCATATCTAGATAGAGTATTTTGTAGGGAAATAGATAGGTCTAGCATAGGCTGTCCACAATTCAAGATAGTCAGCTACACGGACCACAAATTCGTGATCTGTGTGCTTGACTTAGATAGGCTTCATAGACGAGGACCCGGCTACTAGAAGCTAAACGCGTCCTTACCAGCGCGCAAGGCCTACAGAGACCGGATTAGCGAACTAGTTAAGCGGGCGTTGACGGGGGCCATCGTCAACAACAAGTGGTGGTTTGCTCTGAAAAGAGCAATTAGAATAGAGTCCATTAGGTTTAGTAAGACTTTAGCAATAGAGAAAAATAGAGCAGAGGGAGAATTAGTTAGAAAATTAGATGAGGCGCTTAGCAAAGGCATCGCGACCGACGTACTTGCGGCGAAATTGGCCCTTGACCAATTCTTCAATGCAAAGCACGAAGGCTGCGTTGTCAGAGCTAGGGTGCGTGCTCTCAGACACGAGGGGACGAAAGCCGTTCAATGGGCCCGAGTGGCGGAGGCGCGTCGTGGCAACAAAGCCACGATCCGGTCTTTGGTGGACCACGACGGGCGCATGCTACTCGATCCTGGGCAAATGTGTGAAGCTTTTCAGCGACACTTCGCTCAACTGTTCGGGGGCAGTGGCGGGCCGGATCGAGGGATGGACTTTAGTGTCTACCTCGACGGACTGCCGCGGCTTTCGGCCACTGAGGCGGAGTGTTGCGAAAAGCCGATAGCAACCGCTGAAGTACGGGATGCAATGACTAGTTGCACAAGGGGTAAACGCCTGGTTTGGATGATCTGCCCTATGAACTTTACGTACAAATGCCAAACTTGTTCGGAGGCCTCTTGGCGGACGTCTACTGCAACTGGCAACAGAACGGGAGAATTCCCAGCTCTGTGATCCGAGGAGCGGTGGCGCTGCTGAGAAAGGATCCGAACAAGGGGGATAACATAGATAATTTTAGGCCCATAACTCTGCTAAACACAGAGTTCAAGATTTTGGCCAAGGTGCTAGCAAAGAGGTTGGCGCTTGTCGTTGGTGGTCTGGTGGGAGAGGCACAGACATGCGCCATTCCCGACAGATCCATCCACGACAACCTCCACCTCATGCGATACATCGTAGAGAGGGTAGCTAGGGAACCTGGCACGGGTGGGTCTTTGATCAATTTAGATCAGTCGAAAGCCTTCGATAGGGTCGACCATCGTTACCTGGCGACAGTCCTGAGGGCGGCTGGCTTTGGGCCCGTCTTCAGAGGCTGGATCGCTGCCATGCACAGCGACATCTGCTCTGTAGTGAGAGTGAACGGTCACCTTTCGGAACCGTTCAACATCATGCGCTCGGTCCGCCAAGGATGTCCCCTCTCGTCCCTATTGTACGTATTGACTCTCGAGCCATTACTGCACAAACTGGAGACGTTGAGGGGGGTCCCGCGCGAACTAGGATGCGGAAGATCCGTGTCAGCATATGCCGACGATGTCACCGTAGTGGTGTCGAACGCCAAACACATCGAGGCGATCGGCACTACACTAAGAGAATACGAAGCGGTGACAGGAGCAATGATCAACCAGGAAAATTCAGTGGGCCTGCAGCTCGGCACCTGGAGAGGCAGGTCCGTGCCGTCCAACAGCGTCGTCGGGCGCTGGACGGACTGACCGGTTAAATTGCTAGGGGTCTGGTTTGGTCCAGACCTCCAGACGGACAAAAACTGGGACAAGGTGACGAGCAGGGTGGCTTCTCTCACACAGAAATGGGCCGAGAGGAAGCTATCCCTGAAAGGTCGAGCGGAGGTGGCTAACGCGTACATCGCGTCCGTCATCTACTACCGCCTGACCGTCGTACCTTGTCCTAAGCCCCGCCTGACTGCGCTGGAGCGTTTGCTCTTTCGCTTCTTGTGGAAGGGACGCGCTCCGATGGTCAGGCGGTCCATCTGCTGTCAACACCCGCTACGTGGAGGGCTGGGCATGCCGTGGCTGATGATGTGCAGACACGCGCTCAGGCTACGACATCTCCACCTCTTCCTCGACGGTGATCAGGTGTGGTCGCCGTTTGCTAGACACGTTTTTCACCAGCTCGTCTCCTTGACGGAGCTGCAGTCCTGGGTCAAGCGAAGACCGAGAGGGAGCTCTTGGAGACTGGAATGTCTTCAGGCGCTCACAGCCCTCGACCAATCGGGCAATGTGATCGGTGGAAACTCCACCTTGACGTTCTATAGGGGATTAGTGGAGGGGAAGAGCGACGACGTACTTGGAGAAACTCTAGGCGTCGACGAAAATCAACTAGCCAATCTCTTCGGAAGGACTTTCGGGCCGGGGCCTATGGACAACTTCCAGAAATCCCTGGCCTGGCAGTGCTACCGGGGTGCTTTGCCAGTTCGGGATAAACTTTACAGGCATGGAGGTGCCGTCAGCCGGGCATGTCCGAGATGCGCACAGGGCGACGAAACGGTCCTGCACGCACTCGTCCAGTGTCCGAGCATTGCTGACTTGTGGGTTTATGTCGAACACCTGCTGTCACGTGTAGGACGGATCCAGCTATCAGCTGAGTCCATCGTGAGGATTGCGCCGCCCCCTTCCTTTAGCCGGGAAGGGCAGGCAGTTTTTATCTGTCTGGTGGCCATGGCGAAAGAGATAGTATGGTGGACACGTTTGAAAGGGCTGAAGACGAGCACTTACCTCTTCGGTGATGCCCTGATTAACTTTTTCAAATTTCATTTGAAAAGGAAAATCAGGGTAGAGAGGGAAGTGCTCTCTTCCCAGCATTTTGTTGAAAGATGGGTGAGAGAAGCAAGTATGGCCTGAATGAATGGGCCTTCTCTGAGTATGTGTCTGTAAATTAAAGGTGGAAAACTGGGAGAGGGCACTTGCCCTGGTGGTCAGGGCCACTGTGGTCTTTTAATGGGCTTTCTCCACAAATGTCCCTCGGAAGTCTCCCCCCTACTGGGGAATATTTCTTTGTTATTTTATTTCATCCGCTGTTTTTTTTACACGCAGAAATGCCCATTTGTACCGTCCTGTATTGTCCTGTACTGTCCTTAATGTCTACTTCATGTAAACCCTTGTGGTTAATAAAGAAAACATTATTATTATTATTATTGTTTTTATTTTCTTTCATTATTGTTTCTGAGATATATGCCGAGTGTCTTCCTGACACCTAGGGCAAATAAATTCACAGTGTGCATTGGTAAGCCAGTTAATACAGCACATTGATTATAATTTAAAAAAATAAACAAAAAAAAACAGTATACATATATACACATGTGCATATGCATATGTAAATACAAGGAGGGATATCAATCTTACAGAGATAGTGCTCTTCTCAATACGTGTGCAGTACCAGTCAAAACAATTTGTTGAACCTCATGCAGAGAGGGTAAACCAGGAATCATTCGCAAATATTGTTCTGTTCCTTTCTTGATCATTCCCAGTCCTCCCACAATCACTGGTATTGTAACGGCCCTGAGGTGCCACATTTTCTCAATTTCAATAAGCAGATCTTTATAGCTTGTCAAATTCTCTTGCTGCGATATTGTGATCGAATGGGATGCTCATATCTATCAATAAACAGACCTTGTTATGTTGATCTTTTACAATGATGTCAGGTCTATTTGCTTTTATGGTTCTGTCAGTATGTACAGGAAAGTCCCAGAGAATTGTTACTTTTTCTCCTTCAGTTACAGCCTCAGGGTGATGATTGTACCACTTGTCTTCACCTTTGATTTTGTAATGCCGACATATTACCCAGTGTAGATATTGGCCAACTCTGTCATGTCTATATTTGTATTCTACTAGTGCTAAAACTTTACATCCAGAGACTATGTGATCCACTGTTTCAACCTCAGCATTGCAGAATGGGCACTTTGGGTTTATTCCGTTTCTCATCACATTGGCCTGGTAATTACGAGTCAATAAGCTTTGATCTCGGGTAGCTAAGATGAAGCCTTCACTCTCCGCCTTTAGCCCTGAACTGCGTAGCCACTGATGGATGTGCTTTTGGTCAACATCAGCTTGTTTGCTACGGGCCACATATTTGCCATGCAGAGGTTTCTGCTCTCAATTTGATGCTAATTGTCCTTGCCCTTTTGCTTTTGCCAGTGATTTTATGAGCCTAGCAGCATCAGTTGAAACAGTTTCTTTAGTCTGTCCAGCCTGGGTATCAAGTATGAGATCAGTAGCATATTTTTTGCTCTCCTTCAAGATAGAATGAAGCTTCTTACTTCTCTCATGCTTTTCAACAGGTTTTATTATTATTATTATTATTATTGTTATTGTTATTCCTTGAATCTCAGTCATTGATGTTGGTTAACTGGAAAGTCCGTTGGATTGAATATCAAGCCACTACCTGCAGCCTCAGATATTCAGGACGTATCGGAGGGTTCTTGCTGTTCCAAGCAAGCATGCCTTTTGAAGCGTTCCAAAAAGCGTGAAGGGGCCGATTTTCTTTAACCATCCCTGGAAACTTTGGGAGATAGTCCCCAGTGCGCCTATGACAATCGGGATCACTTTGACTTCATGGCAGTTCCAAATCCTTTTCACCTCCCACTTTAGGTCCTGGTATCGGTTAATTTTCTCCCTCTCCTTCTCTTGCACTCTCGTGTCGAACGGGCAGGCCACATCCACAATCAGGCACGATCTTTTTTCTTTGTCCACAACCACCAGGTCAGGTCTATTGTGTTCCAGTTTTTTGTCCGTCTGTATCCTAAAATCCCACAGCACCTTCACCTGATTGTTCTCCATCACCGCCTCTGGCCTATGCTCATACCATTTCTCAGAATGTGGTAGATTGTTTACTTTGCACAGGTGCCAGTGGATCACCCTGCCCATCACATCGTGTCTCCAGCCCTTATAGTGGGTCTGGGCTAGGTGTTTACACTCGGACACAATGTGAGCCACAGTCTCCTCTCTCTCTCCACAGATCCTGCACAGTGGGCTGGCCTCCTCCTTGTAGATATGGTGCTTCAACCACTTCGTTTTGAGGGCCTGCTCCTGCGCAGCCATTAGCATTCCTTCTGTAGCCTTTTTGAGGTCTCCTCTTCTCAACCAGTTCCATGTCTGTGGATCTCTAAATTCAGTTTTCTCAAAGAAGGTACTATGAAGGGGTTTTCCCTTAAGGCTGCTCTTCCTCCTTGATGTTATTTCCTCCCTGGACATCCCCTGGCCTACTGTCCCCTCCTTCAGTACAACTCTGAGCATTGGCTCCTTACTATAGGTCACGTATTTGTATAGGTTGTTTTTCTCCATCTGAACACAGTCCTCTATGCTGATAAGACCTCTTCCACCCTCAGATCTCCTTAGGTAGAGTCTATCGACATCACTCCTCTTGTGGAACATGTTGTAGATAGTCAATAGCTTCCTAGTCTTCCTATCCATTTCTTTCTGTTCAGCAACATTCCATCTCAGAATTCCAGCACTGTACCTAATAATAGACACAGCTCGGGAATTTACTGCGCTTATGGCATTTCTGCTGTTCAGATGTGACTTCAATACGCTCCTTACTCTCCGAATGTATTCAGTTCTTAACAATTCCTTCATTTTTTTGTTCTTTATGCCATCAGCCTCCAGAACGCCCAAATACTTGTATCCTTCCTCAGAGTCAATTTCCTTTATCATCTCACCTGTTGGTATCTGGATCCCGTTACTTCTGCTCAACCTACCCCTCTTCATCATAATGACTCCACATTTACCAATACCAAACTGCATACATATATCACTGCTGAAAATACGGACAGTGTCAACAAGCACATCCAACTCCTTCTCACTTTTCCCGAAGAGCTTAAGATCGTCCATGAAGAGGAGGTGATTGATGGTAAGCTCTCCCCTTCCCAACTTGTATCCTGCTCTCACTTTTCGCAGCATAATGGTCAAGGGCATCAGGGCAAGGACAAACAACAGAGGGGACAGGCTATCTCCCTGGAAGATACCTCTCTTGATCTTCACGCTTCCCAAGGATACTCCAGTTGATGTCAACTCTGTCTCCCAGGACCCCATACTCCTGCCTAGCAACTGTCTGATGTTATCCGCCACCCTGAAGATCTCCAGGCTTTTGGTGATCCAGGAATGAGGCACCATGTCAAATGCCTTTCTGTAGTCTATCCATCCCATGGCAAGATCAGTGTGTCTCCTCCTGCAATTCCCCATTACCATCTTATCAATAAGCAACTGGTCCTTTGTACCACGTGACTTCTTTCGGCATCCTTTCTGTTCGTCCGGTAACAAGTTGTTTGTGTGGAGGTGATGGTAGATTTCCTCAGACACAATGCTCGTCAACAGTTTCCACATTACGGGCAGACATGTGATAGGTCTATAGTTGGTAGCATCATTACCCTTGATTCGGTCTTTCATTATCAGAACTGTGGTACCTTTTGTCAACCACTCTGGCACCTCACCCGACACCAAGCAGTCATTGAACATGGCCGTCAGCTTCGGGTGGAGGGATGTTAGATGTTTAATCCAATACCCCTGCACACCATCTGGGCCTGGTGATTTCCAGTTGGTTAGTTTTTTGGCTTGTCCCTTAAGAGTTTCAACTGTGATACTCAAATCAGTCTGTTGCTGTGCCTGCTAACCGATCTCCCTCTGTACTGTCTCAATCCACCCTGCCTGGTCATTGTGTCTAACATCCTGCTCCCATATTCCTCTCCAGAATGTTTTAGTTTGCTCCGCCCCAGGGATCAAGTCGTTGCCTCTTTCTTTGCCCTCAAGCTGTCCAAACAGCATGTTCTGGTTGTTGTCGAACATGCGGTTCTGTTTATACTGACTGACTCTGTTCTCGTATCGCCTGATTTTTGCACTCTTTGCTACAATGCGTTGCTTCAATTCCTCTATGATAATATTTAGCTTTTTACTAGTTTTGTATTTTATTTCCAGTCTATTTTTAGTCTATTTCCAGTCTATTTTTAGTGCCTATGTTTTTTAGTGTCCCATTCAGTAGTGACTCAAGCTTTCCTATGTCATTTCTCATTTCCCCGATTTGCCCACTCAGTCGCTTCTTCCACCACGGCTCTGCTCTTTCTTGTCTGTTGTTTCCTCTCGCTTTTATACCAAGTAGTTTCCTCACCGAATTTGCTGTTGCTCTGAGGATATTGTTGCACTGGTGAAGGCTCCTCGCCTCAAGGTATGGGGTGACTTTGTTTACCTTAGCTGTTGTTTCTTTTAACTTTTTCCTGTCTACAAATCTTAGGTTCATAGGTCTCCCACTATCATTGTTCAATTCATCTACCACTAAATTTAGGATGTCAACCGAATCTTGTCCTAGCCCGTCAGCATTCATCTCCTCAGTGGCCGTATCTCTGTTCCAGGTATTATTTATCTCAGTACTCAGATCATTGTCTGCTTCGGGTGGTTCCTCCGTTCTCAGGACCTCCTCACCTTCATTTCCCACCGGCTCGCTTGTCTGGCATACTACACCCGCCATCTCCAAGCCATTCTCTCTGCTCAGTTCCTCCAGTTCCAGCTCGCTTATCCACCCATTAGTTCTTATTACCCGAGCCTGCCCGGCCAATTTTTGTTCATCTAATTTAAATAAACCAATCTCGTTCCAGATGTTATGCATCCGTCTCCTGTAGCCCCTCTCCTTGGGGTTACTTTTCAGGTAGCATTGCATAACAGTTCTATTCAATTCTTTCGTCCAGTTGGTTCTGGCCCCTTTCCTTCTTCTCCTTCCTCCAACATCAGCAGTATTTGGTTGACAGTCAGGTTCCTGCTGCTGAGCCAGGGGGCACCTGTTGGGTGAGAGTCTGTCACATGACGTTCTAGTCTCCATTTCACCGTTATTCGAACTGTTTATGTTCGATATTTAAACACTCTTATCGAGGATTGGCGAATGTATGTTTACATAGCCATCTGTGGATCCGCCATCCCACTTGGCCCTTGTGTGGCATTATCACCACGCTGTATACGAACACACATAAACAAACAAACACACAGGCAGAAAGGGCCCCAGAAATGAATAAGCATAAGTTTCATTGTAATGTAGTGTTCGAATGTCTGACTTAGTTTTAGTTTTTTAAGTTTTACTTTTTCCCCCCTCTTTGTCCGTCCGCCTGCTTCTCTCTTCATTCTTATTTTCTTTACGTTTTTGGGGTTTCTTTTTTTTTGTTTTTGTTTTTCTCTGTTTGTTTTTCTCGTTTTTTTGCTGTTGTTGCTGTGCTGCTTTGGTTTTGTTGTTTGTTTTTTCTTTTTTCTTTTGGGTCTATCTATATATTTTGATGCCTTCCTCTTTGTTAGTAGTAGGAATTCTATAATGTGGAAGTAGCAGCCAGCAGGGAAGTGGGAGACTGGCGGCGTTAGCGATACTGAGACAGTGGTGGTGGTGATGTCGATACCGAGGCAGTGGTGGCGGTGATGTGACCGTATCACTGTAGTGATGGTGCTGTAGCGGAGTCAAGGGGTGGTGGCGGCGGTGATGGGATAGTGGTGGCAATGATGGCCGTAGTGAGCGGTGGCGGTGAAGGTGAAAATGTGTCGTTATCTGGCTGTTGTGTTTAGTGTACACAGATGATGGGGTGGGTGGTGTATCTAGTTTCTGGTGTTGGTGAGTTTAGCTGTCCTATATAGTGTAGCCAGAGGAGAGGAGGGGAGGGGTTCTTCTTCCATTTATAGCCATTTTGGGGGGGGGATATACAGTGTACAATACAAAGTTGAATATTTGAATATTTGAGCCTTATAACAATATATTTTGGGTCCGAATTTTTTGGGGCTCAAGCCGGGTGCTTTACGTAGCATTTGTGCTAAGAGTTGTTATTTCACAAATGGTTTAAATATGTTAAAAATTCAAAACTTACGGGAGCGATTTCATGACCTCCGTCACCTCGTGCGTCTTCTTCCCTTATATTATTATTATTATTATTATTATTATTATTATTATTATTATTATTATTATTTCTCACTTACCCCGTTTCTCATCCTACATGGCCGTACTTAGAATAGCCAGTATAAATGCAGTGACCTTGGGTCATCTTGGAAGCAGGGCCACCTGCTCAACGACCTCAGGTCACTAAACATAGATGTGATGGCCATCAGCGAGACAAGAATCTCCGAAGTACGAGCCTTCGCACCGATCTTCGGCGGCTACGATGTATTCACATCTCCCAGCCGTCCACGATCGGGGGGAGGGGTTCGGAGAGGCTTGGATCTCGCCATCTTCCTGGACCCAGAAGGTAAGTCGGTGGTGCTGGACATGGCCAGCAGCGAAGGCTAGGACGGCCAGATTTCTTCAGACGTCTAGAGACCTTTCTTGGAACGTCTCGCTCTTTAGTGTTAGTGGGCGACTGGAACGGTATCTTGGATGCACGCTGGGATTGTGTGGAGATAGTGGATAGGGGAGGAGGGTGCAAGAGCCTCACCAACCTGCTCAGACGTTTTGAACTGTTTGACAGGTATCGACTGGATTACCCGAATGTGCCAATGTGGACATGGACAAACCGCATCGGGTCATCCAGATCGTATCTCGATAGGGTATTCTGCAGAGAACTAGATAAGGCTAGTATAAGTAGTCCACAATTTAAAATAGTCGACTACTCAGACCACAAATATGTGATCTGTGAGATTGACATAGACAGACTTCATAGACAAGGACCCGGTCACTGGAAGCTGAACGCGTCTTTCTCGGCTCGCAAAGCCTACAGAGATCGGATTAGCGTATTAGTTAAGCGGGCGTTGACGGGAGCGGTCGTCAACAACAAGTGGTTGTTCGCCTTGAAAAGGGCAATTAAAGTAGAGTCGATTAGGTTTAGCAAAGGACTAGTGATAGTGGAAAATAGAGTAGAAGGAGAGCTAGTCAGAAAGCTAGAAGAGGCGTTTAGGACAGGTCGCAACCGACGATCTTGCGGCGAGATTGGCACTCGACCAATTCTTCAACGCAAAACACGAAGGCTGTGCTGTCAGAGCTAGAGCGCGTGTTCTGGAACACGAGGGGACAAAATCCGTCCAATGGGCCCGGGTGGCAGAGGCGCGACGTGGCAACAAGTCCACAATTCGGTCTTTGTCTGACCAAAACAGGCGCGTGTTGCTCGAACCCGAGCAGACGTGAGGCTTTTCAGCAGCACTTTGCTGAACTGTTTGGGAGCAGCGGCTGGCCGGATCGGGGTATGGACTTCAGTGCATACCTCGATGGACTGCCTCGGCTCTCGACAACCGCAGCACAGTGTTGCGAAAAGCCAATAACAGCCGGTGAAATACGGGAAGCGATGGCTAACTGCACGAGGGGTAAATCGCCAGGTTTGGATGGTCTGCCCTTCGAGCTTTATGCATTTATGCCAGACTTGTTTGGTGAACTCTTGGCAGACGTCTACTCCAACTGGCAGCAGGACGGGAGCATTCCCAGTTTTGTGAGACGGGGAGCGGTGGCGCTGCTGAGAAAAGACCCGAACAACGGAGATGTTATCGATCATTTCAGGCCCATAATCCTGCTAAACGCAGAGTTCAAGATTTTGGCCAAGGTGTTAGCACCGAGGTTGGCGCTTGTCGTCGAGGGTCTGGTGGAAGAGGCGCAGACATGCGCCATTCCGGACAGATCCATACACGACAACCTCCACCTCATGCGATACATCGTAGAGAGGGTGGTTAAGGAACCTGGCACGGGTGGGGCCCTGATCAACTTGGATCAATCCAAAGCATTCGATAGGGTCGACCATCGATACCTGGCGGCGGTCCTCGAGACAGCCGGTTTCGGGCCCATTTTCAGGGGTTGGATCGCTGCGATGTACAGCGACATCTGCTCAGTTGTGAGGGTGAACGGTCACCTGTCGTAACCGTTCAGCATCATGCGCTCGGTCCGCCACGGTTGTCCCCTCTCGTCACTCTTGTGTGTATTGGCTCTCAAACTGGGGTCGATGAGGGGCGTCCCACGCGAATTAGGATGCGGGAAATCCGAGTCGGCTTACACCGATGACGTCACTGTGGTGGTCTCGAGCACCAAATACGTCCAGATGCTCGACACCGCTCTCAAGGAATACGAAGCGGTGACAGGAGCAAAGTTAACCAACAAAAGGCGGTGGGCTTGCAGCTCGGCACCTGGAGAGGCAAGTCCATGCCGTCCGACAGCGTCGTGGGGCGTTGGACGGACGGACCGGTTAAATTGCTCGGTGTCTGGTTCGGACCGGACCTCCAGATGGAGAAAAACTGGAGCGAGGTGATGAGCAGGGTGGCCTCCATCACACAGAAATCGGCCGAGAGGAAGCTGTCCCTGAAAGTCCGGGCGGAAGTGGCGAATGCGTACATAGCGTCCGTCATCTGCTACCGCGTGACCCAACTCTCACCAAAATGGAGCGCCTCCTCTTCCGCTTTTTGTGGCAGGGACGCGCTCCCATGGTCAGACGATCCATCTGCTGTCAACACCCGTTGCGTGGAGGACTGGGCATGCCATGGTTGATGATGCGCAAACATGCGCTGAGCCTGCGATATCTCTGGCGCTTCCTTGACGGTGAACAGGTGTGGTCGCCCTTCGCCAGGGACGTTTTCCCACAGCTCGTCTCCTTGACTGAGCTGCAGTCTTGGGTCAGGAAAAGACCGAGGGATAGCACTTGGAAACTGGAATGTCTCCAGGCGCTCACCGCTCTCTGCCAGCTGGGCACCAGTATCGGTGGAACATCCACCTCGGCGTTCTATAGAGGACTAGTGGAAGGGAAGAGCGACGACGTTCTTGTAGAGATCCTGGGCGTCGAAGAAGATCAGCTGTTTGCTCTCTTCCGGAGAACTTTCAGCCCAGGGCCTATGGATAACTTCCAAAAATCCCTGCCTGGCAGTGCTATCGGGGAGCGTTGCCGGTTCGAGATAAGCCCTACAAGCACCGAACTGCCGTCAGCCGAGACTGTGCGAGATGCGCGCAGAGCGACGAAATCGTCGTGCACGCACTCACTCGTTCAGTGCCCGAGCATTGCTGACTTGTGGAGCTATGTCGAACAGTTGCTGTCGTCTGTGGGACTGATCCGCTTATCGACTGAGTCCATTGTGCAGATGTCTCGCCGTCTTCCTTCGAGGAGGAAGGGCAGGCGGTTTTCATCTGCCTGGTGGCCATGGCGAAAGAGATTGTGTGGTGGACAAGGTTGAAAGGGTTAAAGACAGACACATTCCTCTTCGGCGAATCCCTGATTAACTTTTTCAAGTTTCACTTGAAGAGGAAAATCAGGGTGGAGAGGCAAGTGCTGCCTTCTAGCAAGTTGTTGAAAGGTGGGTGAATGTAGCGAGAATGGTCTGAGTGAACGAGACCGCTCTGAATATACGCCTGTAGTTTGAGAAATGGAAAAATTGAGAGAGGGCGCTTGCCCTGGTGGTCAGGGTGGCCGTTGTCTTTTGTGTGGTTTTCGCCACGAGTAATCCTCGGAGGTTTCCCCCTATTGGGGAATTTTTCATTGTTTGAATTTTCATTTTTATTGTTTATATATATATATATATATATGTTTCTATGTCTTTTTCTTTTTCTTTTCTTATATAAATAATTGTTTCTACTTTTGGCACAAGGCTAGCAATTACCCAGTGCATTGCTGGTACTTTATTTTATCAACCCCGTAAGGATGAAAGGCAAAGTTAACCTCGGCGGGATTTGAACTCAGAATGGCAAGGGCCGTAACTCTATGCGTCAAAGCATAGCGTCCGACCCTCTACCGATACTGCCAATCCACCACCATTTTTCTTATATAAATAATAAAAATCTTTACACGCACAAAACCCACATCGTACCGACCTGTACCGTCCTGTGCCGTCTGTAATGTTTTTCTTGATGTCAGCCCTTGTGGCCAATAAAGAAATCATCATTATTATTATTATTATTGAATGCCATGGTTGACGGAGGCTCGGCTCTGTAAGGTATAGTAATTTTTAACCGTTAAAACAATTGTAAATTGTTTAAAACTTGAACCAAATTGTTGATAAAGACACCCTCCTCCTCGTGAGAGGGGTCTTTCTGTCCGTTATTTGGCCCTTCGGGGTTAAATAACCAGTTATTGGGGTTTTGTACCCAAAATTTCATTTTAAACAAAAAAACATGGCTACCAAAAAGAAATTTCATACGTCACTCCCACTCATTCCGTCTTCTTCTTCCTCAATCATCACTACAGCAGAGAGAAGATTGTCTCTCTCCCTCCCTTCTTTAAATGTGTCTCTCTCCCTCCCTTCTCTTTCGCAAGTGACGAAAGAAAAGAAAAGTCTCGTGCAAAGCGTGCAAGGTTTCTCCACGACGACGACGACAGCGACGAAACAGGTGTGCGGGAAATACGAAAACCCAGTTCATTCGTCTGACGTCAGGAATAATAGCAGTAGCAGCCGTAATAACAACAGCAACAGTGACAATGAAAACAACAGTAGCAGCCGCAACAGCATCACCAGCAGCATAAACAACAACAGCATTAGCAGCAGCAACACCAACAACAACCACAGCAACAGCGGCGGAGGCAGTAGTCGTAGTACCTGCAGCAACAACAAAAGTACCAGCAGCTCTGACGACAACAACAACAGCAGAGAAAAACCAATCTCATTTGCAGGTATTGCGAAAAATTTGGAAACAATCCTCATAACAAATGAGGAATTAGAGGAAGCGAAGAAGATGGTGACAAAGAACGGACACCGAGCAATCTGCAAGGCAGCGAAAAATTTTTTCGAAACCCAAGAGCACTGTACGGTCACGTACCGTACAGTAAGTACAAAATCCCGTAGGGTGGAAAGAGCCACAGAGGCCCAAATACAAAAAGCCTTGGGGTCTGTGTGGCAGCGGAAAACGCACATCACCCGAGGCAAAAAATATGCCACCGTAGACGTACTTTTTGCCACACCCCAGGAGGCAAAGGCCCAATCAGTAGTGACCCTAAGGAGCGAGGAAATGGTGTTGGTGCCCTCCTACTGTGGGCAAAAAATTGTGAGGGTCAAACTGACCCACGTCCCCCCCGGAATGACCCCTTCTTGGCTGGCCGCGTCTGTCCTCGTCGGAATCGAGGACAAAACAACTGTACTGCAAGTACAGAAAAAAGTAAGAGAAGATTGGGTCGGCTCCTCCATTGAGATGCTAATCCAAACCAACCAGGAGTGCATCGAAGCTATCCCGGATGTGATAGACTTCGATAACGGCACTCAACTGCCCATAAGTGTTGAGGGCAAACGCCCGAAATGCTTTCGCTGTGGATCGAAGACTCACCTCAGGGCCTTCTGCAACGAGAAGACCCTGAGAAAGGAGAAAACCCCCCTCCTTCCGAATCCGGCTCCACGGCTACCAGCAACAGGACAAGCGGCAACCAGGAACGATAGGCCCGTGGCACCCATACCCACTCCACGGAAATCAAAAACAGCAGCAGCAGTGGAAATACTAACAACAACAACAGCAATACCAAATGCAGCTGCAACAGAGACTCCAGTGCAAACATCACCAACAACAACAAGTGAAAGAGTGGAGTTGGTACCCCTCCCCGACCTCACAGAATCAGACATGGAGTGTGAGGTGGGAGAGAGATGGCAAAAGGTCGTAAGAAGGCACAAACGCAGAAGCAGCGCATCGTCGCCTTTGAAAAGTGAGGAAAGAAATGAGAAAAGGGTAAAGTCTACTGCAAAGAGACCCACAGCAGCAACAACACCAACACCATCACCACCCACACTAGCGCCACCATCACCACCGGCGACAACCCCACCGCCAACAACACCTTCAACACCACCACCACAAGCACCAACATCGCAAACACAACAACAAAACACACACACCCAGCAACAACGACAAGAAAATAGCAGAACCACACCCCACCCCCAGAAAAACAAATGCACGGCAATAAATACACACAACAAGAAACTAATGACTTACATAATTGAACACACAGACATTTCACAACAGGACTACATAATACCAGCACCAATCAAAACGCCAACTAACATAAGACTGCTAAAAATAGCACAGAAACAATACACAAATATTAAAACGAAATTCCCCAACGCAGTTGGTGATTTCAGGGACCTAGGAGGAACCATCAATCGAAGAGTATACTCAGACATTCTCTTAGAAGAGCCGACGACCAGCCGAAGGGACGATTCAACGGTCCCTTCACCAGACGATCAAGTGAAAAGGGATGTAAAAACCATCCCTCCTCTACCAAAAGTACGGTAAGTGGTCTTTCCCATCTTTTCCACTCTATTTTAAACATGACCTCACTCAGAATAGGCAGCATAAATGCGCGTGGCTTGGGGTCGTCATGGAAGCAGGGTCACCTGCTCAACGACCTCAGGTCACTAAACATAGATGTAGTGGCCATCAGCGAGACCAGAATCTCCGAAGCACGGGCCTTCGCACCGATCTTCGGCGGCTTCGATGTGTACGCATCTCCCAGCCGTCCTGGATCCGGTGGAGGAGTTGCTGTGCTTTTTCGGAGAGGTTTGGATCTCGCCATACGGGCCATCTTCCTGGACCCAGAGGGTAAGCTGGTGGTGCTGGACGTGACCAGCGGAGACGGGCAAGCTTTCAGGCTAGTGGCCGTCTATGCCCCGACAGGAGCAGGGCGGCCTGATTTCTTCCGGCGTCTGGAGACCTTTCTTGGAACGTCCCGCTCTTTAGTGTTAGTGGGCGACTGGAACGGGATCTTAGATGCACGCTGGGACTGTGTGGGATTAGCGGATAGGGGTGGAGGGTGCAAGAGCCTCACCAACCTGCTCAGGCGTTTTGAACTGTCTGACAGGTACCGATTGGATTTCCCGAATGTGCCAATGTGGACTTGGACAAACCGCATAGGGTCATCCAAATCATATCTAGATAGAGTATTTTGTAGGGAAATAGATAGGTCTAGCATAGGCTGTCCACAATTCAAGATAGTCAGCTACACGGACCACAAATTCGTGATCTGTGTGCTTGACTTAGATAGGCTTCATAGACGAGGACCCGGCTACTGGAAGCTAAACGCGTCCTTACCAGCGCGCAAGGCCTACAGAGACCGGATTAGCGAACTAGTTAAGCGGGCGTTGACGGGGGCCATCGTCAACAACAAGTGGTGGTTTGCTCTGAAAAGAGCGATTAGAATAGAATCGATTAGGTTTAGTAAGGCTTTAGCAATAGAGAAAAATAGAGCAGAGGGAGAACTAGTTAGAAAATTAGACGAGGCGCTTAGCAAAGGCATTGCGACCGACGTGCTTGCGGCGAAATTGGCCCTTGACCAATTCTTCAATGCAAAGCACGAAGGCTGCGTTGTCAGAGCTAGGGTGCGTGCTCTCAGACACGAGGGGACGAAAGCCGTTCAATGGGCCCGAGTGGCGGAGGCGCGTCGTGGCAACAAAGCCACGATCCGGTCTTTGGTGGACCACGACGGGCGCATGCTACTCGATCCCGGGCAAATGTGTGAAGCTTTTCAGCGACACTTCGCTCAGCTGTTCGGGGGCAGCGGGGGGCCGGGTAGAGGGATGGACTTTAGTGTCTACCTCGACGGACTGCCGCGGCTCTCGGCCACTGAGGCGAAGTGTTGCGAAAAGCCGATAACAGCCGCTGAAGTACGGGAGGCAATGACTGGCTGCACAAGGGGTAAATCGCCTGGTTTGGATGGTCTGCCCTATGAACTTTACGTACAGATGCCAGACTTGTTCGGAGGCCTCTTGGCGGACGTCTACTGCAACTGGCAACAGAACGGGAGAATTCCCAGTTCTGTGAGCCGAGGAGCGGTGGCACTGCTGAGAAAGGATCCGAACAAGGGGGATAACATAGACAATTTCCGGCCCATAACTCTGCTAAACACAGAGTTTAAGATTTTGGCCAAGGTGCTAGCAAAGAGGTTGGCGCTTGTCGTTGGTGGTCTGGTGGGAGAGGCGCAGACATGCGCCATTCCCGACAGATCCATCCACGACAACCTCCACCTCATGCGATACATCGTAGAGAGGGTAGCTAGGGAACCTGGCACGGGTGGGTCCTTGATCAATTTAGATCAGTCGAAAGCTTTCGATAGGGTCGACCATCGTTACCTAGCGGCAGTCCTGAGGGCGGCTGGCTTTGGGCCCGTCTTCAGAGGCTGGATCGCTGCCATGCACAGCGACATCTGCTCTGTGGTGAGAGTGAACGGTCACCTGTCGGAACCGTTCAACATCATGCGCTCGGTCCGCCAAGGATGTCCCCTCTCGTCCCTCTTGTACGTATTGACTCTCGAGCCATTACTGCACAAACTGGAGACGTTGAGGGGAGTCCCGCGCGAACTAGGATGCGGAAGATCCGTGTCAGCATATGCGGACGATGTCACCGTAGTGGTGTCGAACGCCAAACACATCGAGGCGATCGGCACTACACTAAGAGAATACGAAGCGGTGACAGGAGCAATGATCAACCAGGAAAAGTCAGTGGGCCTGCAGCTCGGCACCTGGAGAGGCAGGTCCATGCCGTCCAACAGCGTCGTCGGGCGCTGGACGGACGGACCGGTTAAATTGCTAGGGGTCTGGTTCGGTCCGGACCTCCAGATGGACAAAAACTGGGACGAGGTGACGAGCAGGGTGGCTTCTCTCACCCAGAAATGGGCGGAGAGGAAGCTATCCCTGAAAGGTCGAGCGGAGGTGGCTAACGCGTACATCGCGTCTGTCATCTGCTACCGCCTAACCGTCGTACCTTGTCCTAAGCCTCGCCTGACTGCGCTGGAGCGTTTGCTCTTTCGCTTTTTGTGGAAGGGACGTGCTCCGATGGTCAGGCGGTCCATCTGTTGTCAACACCCGCTACGTGGAGGGCTGGGCATGCCGTGGCTGATGATGCGCAGGCACGCGCTCAGGCTACGACATCTCCACCTCTTCCTCGACGGTGATCAGGTGTGGTCGCCGTTTGCTAGACGCGTTTTTCCCCAACTCGTTTCCTTGACGGAGCTGCAGTCCTGGGTCAAGCGAAGACCGAGAGGGAGCGCCTGGAGACTGGAATGTCTTCAGGCGCTCACAGCCCTCGACCAATCGGGCAATGTGATCGGTGGAAACTCCACCTCGGCGTTCTATAGAGGATTAGTGGAGGGGAAGAGCGACGACGTACTTGGGGAAACTCTAGGCGTCGACGAAAATCAACTAGCCAATCTCTTCGGAAGAACTTTCGGGCCGGGGCCTATGGACAACTTCCAGAAATCTCTGGCCTGGCAGTGCTACCGAGGAGCCTTGCCAGTTCGGGATAAACTCTACAGGCATGGAGGTGCCGTCAGCCGGGCATGTCCGAGATGCGCGCAGGGCGACGAAACCGTCCTGCACGCACTCGTCCAGTGTCCGAAAATTGCTGACTTGTGGGTTTATGTCGAACACCTGCTGTCGCGTTTAGGACGGATCCAGCTATCATCTGAGTCTATCGTGAGGATTGCCCCGCCCTCCTCCTTTAGCCGGGAAGGGCAGGCAGTTTTTATCTGTCTGGTGGCCATGGCGAAAGAGATAGTATGGTGGACACGTTTGAAAGGGCTGAAGACGAGCACTTACCTCTTCGGTGATGCTCTGATTGACTTTTTCAAATTTCATTTGAAAAGGAAAATCAGAGTAGAGAAGGAAGTGCTCTCTTCCCAGCATTTTGTTGAAAGATGGGTGAGAGAAGCAAGAATGGCCCGAGTGAATGGGCCGACTCTGAGTATATATCTGTAAACTAAAGGTGGAAAACTGGGAGAGGGCACTTGCCTTGGTGGTCAGGGTCATTGTGGCTTTTTACTGGGCTTTCTCCACAAATGTCCCTCCGAAGTCTCCCCCCTATTGGGGAATTTTTCATTGTTATTTTCATTGTTATTTTTGTTACATCCTCTGTTTTTGTTTTTTTTACACGCAGAAATGCCCATTTGTACCGTCCTGCATTGTCCTGCACTGTCCTTAATGTCTACTTTATGTAAACCCTTGTGGTTAATAAAGAAATCATCATTATTATTATTATTATTATTATTATTATTATTATTATTATTAGGGCGGTGGATTGGCAGTATCGTAGAGGGTCGGACGCCATGCTTTCCAGCATAGTTACGTCCCTTTACGATCTGAGTTCAAATCCCGCCGAGGTTGACTTTGCCTTTCATCCTTACGGGATCGATAAAATAAAGTACCAGTAATGCACTGGATAATTGCTGGCCTTGTGCCTAAAGTAGAAACAATTATTATTATTATTATTGTTCTTTGAGTATCAGTCATTGATGTTATTTAACTGGAAAGTTTGTTGAAATGAATATCAAGCCACTACCTGCAGCCTCAGATATTCAGGACGTATCGAAGGGTTCTTGCTGTTCCCAGCAAGCATGCCTTTTGAAGTGTTCCAAAAAGCGGGGCTGCACTAATTTTCTTTAACCATTCTTGGAAACTCTTTGAGATAGTACCTAGTGCGCCTATGACAATCGGGACCACTTTGACTTCATGGCAGTTCCAAATCCTTTTTACCTCCCACTTTAAGTCTTGGTATCGGTTAATTTTCTCCCTCTCCTTCTCTTGCACTCTCGTGTCGAATGTAGGCTACATCTACAATCAGGCACGATCTTTTTTTTCTTGTCCAAAACCACCAGGTCAGGTCTATTGTGTTCCAGTTTCTTGTCAGTCTGTATCCTAAAATCCCACAGCACCTTCCCCTAATCGTTTTCTATCACCGACTCTGGCTAATGCTCATAACACTTCTCAGAATGTGGTAAATTGTTCACTTTGCATAGGTGCCAGTGGATCACCCTGCCCATCACATCATGTCTCCGGCCTTTATAGTGAGTCTGGGCCAGGTGTTTACACTCGGATACAATGTGAGCCCCAGTCACCTCTCTCTCTCCACAGACCCTACACAGTGGGCTAGCCTCCTCCTTGTAAATATGGTGTTTTACCCACTTCGTTTTGAGGGCCTGCTCTTGCGCAGCCATTAGCATTCCTTCTGTAGCCTTTTTAAGGTCTCCTCTTTTCAACCAGTTCCATGTCTGTGGATCTCTAAATTCAGTTTTCTCAAAGAATGTACTGTGAAGGTTGCTCTTCCTCCTTGTTGTTATTTCCTCCTTGGACATCCCCTGGTCTATTGTCCTCTCCTTCAGTACAATTCTGAGCATTGGCTCCCTACTATCAGTCACGTATTTGTGTAGGTTGTTTTCCTCCATCTGAACACAGTCCTCTATGCTGATAAGACCTCTTCCACCTTCAGATCTCCTTAAGTAGAGTCTATCGACAACACTCCTCTTGTGGAACATGTAGATAGTCAATAGCTTCCTAGTCTTCCTATCCATTTCTTTTTGTTCAGCAACATTCCATCTCAGAATTCCCGCACTGTACCTAATAATAGACACAGCTCGGGAATTTACTGCACTTATGGAATTCCTACTGTTCAGCTGTGATTTTAATACGCTCCCTACTCTCCGAATGTACTCAGATCTTATCAATTCCTTCATTTTTTTGTTCTTGATGACATCTGCCTCCAGAACACTTAAATATTTGTATCCTTCTTCAGTGTCAATTTCCTTTATCATCTCACTTATTGGTACCTGGATTCCTTTGCTTCTACTCAATTTACCCCTCTTCATCACTAGGACTCAACACTTACTAATACCAAATTGCATACATATATCATTGCTGAAAATACGGACAGTTTCAACAAGCACATCCAACTCCTTCTCATCTTAACATCGTCCATGAAGAGCAGGTGATTGATGGTAAGCTCTCCTTTTCCCAACTTGAATCCTGCTCTCACTTTTCGCAGTATAATGGTCAGGGGTATCAGGGCAAGGACAAACAACAGAGGGAACAAACTATCTCCCTGGAAGATACCTCTCTTGATCTTCACGCCTCCCAAGGATTCTCCACCCGATGTTAACTCTGTTTTCCAGGACTTCATACTTTTGCTCAACAACTGTCTGATGTTATCTGCCACCTTGAAGATCTCTAAGCTTTTGGTTATCCAAGAATGAGGTACCATGTCGAATGCCTTTTTATAGTCTATCCATCCCATGGCAAGACCAGTGTGTCTCCTCTTGCAATTCCTCATTACCATCTTATCAATAAGTAACTGGTCCTTTGTACCACTTGACTTCTTTCGGCATCCTTTCTGTTCGTCCGGTAACAAGTTGTTTATGTGGAGGTGATGATATATTTCCTCAGACCAATGCTTGTTAACAGTTTCCACATTACGGACGGACATGTGATAGGTCTATAGTTGGTAACATCATTACCCTTGATTTGGTCTTTCATTACCAGAACTGTGGTACCTTTTGTCAACCACTCTGGTACCTCACCTGACATCAAGCAGTCATTGAACATGGTTGTCAGTTTCGGGTGGAGGGATGTTATATTTTTAATCCAATACCCCTGCACACCATCTGGGCCTGATGATTTCCAGTTGGTTAGTTTTTTGGTCTGCCCCTTAAAAGTTTAAACTGTGATACTCAAATCAGTTTGTTGGTGTGCCTGTTCACTAATCTCCTTTTGTACTGTCTCAATCCACACTACCTGATCATTATGTTTAACATCCTGCTCCCATATTCCTCTCCAGAATGTCTTATACTGTTCCGCCTCAGGGATCATGTCGTTGCCTCTTTCTTTCCCTTCAAGCTGTCCAAACAACATCTTCTAGTTGTTGTCAAACATGCGGTTCTGGCTATACTGACTGACTCTGCTCTCATATTGCCTAATCTTTGCACTCTTTGCTTCAGTTCCTCTATGATAATATTTAGCTTTTTCCTCCTAGTTTTGTACTCTATTTCCAGTCTATTTTTAGTGTCTATGTTTTGTAGTGTTTCATTCAGTAGGGACTCAAGCTTTCCAATGTCATTTCTCATTTCCCTGATTCGACCATTCTATCGTTTCTTCCACCAAGGTTCTGATATTTCTTGTTTGTTGTTTCCTCTCGCTTTTATGCCAAGTAATTTCCTCACCGCATTTGCTGTTGCTTTGAGGATATTGTTGCACTGGTGAAGGTCCCTCGCCTCAAGGTATGGGATGACTTTGTTTACCTTAGCTGTTGTTTCTTTTAACTTTTTCCTGTCTACAAATCTTAGGTTCATAGGTTTCCCTATATCAATGTTCATTTCATCTACCACTAAGTTTAGGATATCAACCAAATCTTGTCCTAGCCCGTCAGCATTCATTTCCTCAATGGCCGTCTCTTTGTTCCAGGTATTATTTATTTAAGCATTCAGATCATTGTCTACTTCGGATGCTTCCTCCGTTCTCTCAACCTCTTCACCTTCATTTCCCACTGGCTCGTTTGCCTGGCATACTCCACTCTCCATTTCCAACCTAATCTCTCTGCTCAGTTCCTCCAGTTCCAGCTCGCTTATCCATCCATTAGTTCTTATTACCCGAGCCTGCCCGGCCAATTTTTGTTCATCTAATTTAAATATACCAATCTCGTTCCAGATGTTATGCATCCGTTTCCTATAGCCTTTTTCCTTGGGGTTACTCTTCAGGTAACATTGCATAACAGTTCTATTCAATTCTTTCGTCCAGTTGGTTCTGGTCCCTTTCCTTCTTCTTCTTCCTCCAACACCAGCAGTATTCGGATGACAGCCACGTCCCTGCTGCTGGGCCAGGGAGCACCTGCTGGGTGAGAGTCTGTCACATAACGTTCCAGTCTCCTCTTCACCGTTATTCGAACTGTTTAGGTTCGACATTTAAAGTCATATCGAGGATTGGTAAATGTATGGTTACATAACCACCGGTGACTTCATCACCTCCAGTGATTTGATCACCCCCGGTGATTTTAGCGTGGCACTATCACGCTGTAGACGAACATAAATAAATAAACAAATAAATAGATAAAAACTTAAAAAGCTAAACATAAGTTTCATTGTAATGTTTGAATGTCTGACTTAGTTTTTTTGTTTGTTTTTTTTTCCTTTACGTTTGGCAGTATCGGTAGAGTGTCGGACGCCATGCTTTCCAGCATAGTTACGTCCCTTTACGATCTGAGTTCAAATCCCGCCGAGGTTGACTTTGCCTTTCATCCTTACGAGGTCGATAAAATAAAGTACCAGTAATGCACAGGGTAATTGCTGGCCTTGTGCCTAAAGTAGAAACCATTATTATTATTATTATTATCAACCAGGATCATTATTATCAACCAGGAAAAGTCAGTGGGCCTGCAGCTCGGCACCTGGAGAGGGAGGTCCATGCCGTCCAACAGCGTCGTCGGGCGCTGGACGGACGGACCTGTTAAATTGCTAGGGGTCTGGTTCGGTCCGGACCTCCAGACGGACAAAAACTGGGACGAGGTGACGAGCAGGGTGGCTTCTCTCACCCAGAAATGGGCGGAGAGGAAGCTATCCCTGAAAGGTCGAGCGGAGGTGGCTAACGCGTACATCGCGTCCGTCATCTACTACCGCCTGACCGTCGTACCTTGTCCTAATCCCAGCCTGACTGCGCTGGAGCGTTTGCTCTTTCGCCTTTTGTGGAAGGGACGCGCTCCGATGGTCAGATGGTCCATCTGTTGTCAACACCCGCTACGTGGAGGACTGGGAATGCCGTGGTTGATGATGTGCAGACACGCGCTCAGGCTACGACATCTCCACCTCTTCCTCGACGGTGATCAGGTGTGGTCGCCGTTTGCTAGACGCGTCTTTCTCCAGCGCGTTTCCTTGACGGAGCTGCAGTCCTGGGTCAAGCGAAGACCGAGAGGGAGCGCTTGGAGACTGGAATGTCTTCAGGCGCTCACAGCCCTCGACCAATCGGGCAATGTGAACGGTGGAAACTCCACCTCGGTGTTCTATAGAGGATTAGTGGAGGGGAAGAGCAACGACGTACTTGGGGAAACTCTAGGCCTCGACGAAAATCAACTAGCCAATCTCTTCGGAAGAACTTTCGGGCCGGGGCCTGTGGACAACTTCCAGAAATCGCTGGCCTGGCAGTGCTACCGAGGAGACTTGCCAGTTCGGGATAAACTCTACAGGCATGGAGGTGCCGTCAGCCGGGCATGTCCGAGATGCGCGCAGGCGACGAAACCGTCCTGCACGCACTCGTCAGGTGTCCGAGAATTGCTGACTTGTGGGTTTATGTCGAACACCTGCTGTTGCGTGTAGGACGGATCCGGCTATCAGCTGAGTCCATCGTGAGGATTGCTCCACCCTCTTCCTTTAGCCGGGAAGGGCAGGCAGTTTATATCTGTCTGGTGGCCATGGCGAAAGAGATAGTATGGTGGACACGTTTGAAAGGGCTGAAGACGAGCACTTACCTCTTCGGTGATGCCCTGATTAACTTTTTCAAATTTCATTTGAAAAGGAAAATCAGGGTAGAGAGGGAAGTGGTCTCTTCCCAGCATTTTGTTGAAAGATGGGTGAGAGAAGCAAGAATGGCCAGAGTGAATGGGCCTACTCTGAGTATGTGTCTGTAAATTAAAGGTGGAAAACTGGGAGAGGGCACTTGCCCTGATGGTCAGGGTCACTGTGGCCTTTTAATGGGCTTTCTCCACAAATGTCCCTCCGAAGTGGAGGCTAATTAAACGGGAGAAGTCCTGGGCAAACCCGACCATCCCGGACGGGGCAATAGCGGCCATGCAAAGGAGGGCGGTGTACTTTCGATGCATTTCGGTGCAGACACGAACAGTTGAACTTGCCCACCAAGCAGAGGTAGAGGCTGCTTTCGAGTACATCGGAAGTAACATAGAGTATAAAGCAAGAGGCAAACAGTTCGGTACCATCTCGGTACTGTTCAAAACCGAGGCCCCTGCTATTAAGCACTCGGTGACCCTCTGCAGAACGGAACGCATTATCATGCATCCGTCCTAAATGGGTAAAGGGACAGTAAAGGTCCGCATTCCCAGCATCCCACCAGGAATGAACATATGGTGGCTGCTGAGATGCGTAATCGAGAAGTGGACAGACACTACCCTCCTCGATATCAAAAGGACAGAGAGAGAGGACTGGTCCGGAATGGATTTAGAGATTCTTCTCCAAATGAAACTGGAGGACATGAACAACATCCCGGATTTTGCCCGCCTGCAGGACGGGACAACAATCCAACTAATCACTGACGGAAGAAGGTCACGCTGTTTCGTCTGCGGGGAAGCAACGCATCTGCAAGCCTTCTGCCCTCAGCGCAAAAATGCAGGGGGTCGCAAACCTCCTTTGTTGCCAACGCCAGTGTCAGCACGGAAAGCTGCACCACCACCACCACCAAAAACAACACCAACAAAGACAGGACACCAACATCAAAAACAGCCGGATCACCACCAACACCACAACCAATTCAAGGGGAAAACGAGGAAAGCTCTCCCACTCCCCCAATTATACACATAGACAAAACAATAAACGCACACACAGACACAGAGACACTCACAGCCACAGACCCTTTGTCTTCCAGCAGCGAAGATGAAGGAAAACCCAAAAGTGAAAAAAACCCAGAAAACTCACCAAAAAAAAAAGCCCCAACAAGTCACAAAAACATACACAACGAAAAATACAGACACCACTAACGCAAACACTTCCCCAATAACATCAGCACCATCAGCAACCTCGACCCCACCCCCACCACCACCCCCGAAACGCAAATAACCTAAAAAAACACAAGTACAAATAAACAAATAAATACCTGAAATTGCAGACACCACACCTACAACAAACACAGACATACCCGAAACGACACCACCAAAACCATCACCACCACAGTCACCAAAACGAAAACAAATAAAACCATACCAACAAAATGTTAAAAACTTCGTGCTTGTCAGAAGGGCCAACGATAAACTGATGGCCCTCTTAGCATTAACTCTTCATTTATAACCAGTCTGAAATGGAATTATGTCCCTTTTAAATGTTGCGGTTACTAAGTAAATATTATATTGTCAAATACGCGAGCTTTTCATCTATCACGAATTGTATACTGTACACATATTTCGCTTTGCTTTCTGACATAGGAACAGATTTGGAAGAAAGAAATAGCTGATTATGCCGACTCATTAGGTAACCAGCACTTTTTTACTTTTTGGTTTTAGAATTTAAATACCCCTCCAGGCATTTTTGTTTACTGATTACTTAGACAATTTCACAATTTCAACTATATTACAAATGTGAGACTTCGTTTGTATTTAATACATAAAATGTTTCGTTGAAGTATTTTCTCACGGCCATATTGTTGATAATATTCATAATCAGCATCAATACAGTCTAAAATCTGTCTCAATATCTCGGTTTCCTTGGCGTTTAGCGAGTAAAAGTACAAGACCCCCCCCCCCCCCGCCCCCTGAACAAAACGCCAGTCCATCGCAAGGTTAAATACCCAGCTACTGTTGGTACTCATTTTCTGCTTAGTATACTGAAGCAACGTGAAATGAAGTGTTTTGCTCAAGAACACAACACACAACTCGACCCTGGTATCCGACACACGACATTGTGATTGCAAGTCCAAAACCCTAACTACTAGGCCACGTGAGTCTGAGAAAAGTACTACATTGGGGACTGACGCAAATAAAACCACTAAATACTGCAATAGATAGAGAAATGTTCGAAAATTATACTGCAGTCTCCAGCCAACGGTGCAAAAACTGGCGATGATCCTGCGACCTGTCATGGAAGGTGTGTGATAGACGCATAAAGGTTGCATATCCCGACAACCCAAAATAGATTCAGAAGGGACCAAACACTAATTGGCAACTGGAACGCTACAACCCTTACAAGTAGGGTACCAGAACTAATGGAGGAGGTCAGATGTTACCGGCTAGATATAGTTAGGGTTTCCTCAAAAGTTCCGTAGCTCTGGTAATATAGATTTCGATGGAGGATAGAAACTCCACTATTCAGGTGTGGTGACAGAAATGACTGCACAGCGAGAGGGGAAATACTCACAAGCCCCAGAATGTGTTGTGGACTGGATACCATTGGGGAGGTGGATTTGACTCTTGAAGATTAGGCTGAAAGGTGGATGATGCGAGTTTATCCACCATATTTCCTTGATGAGATCACTGCAGCGTTAGATGTAGTTAAGAATGAGTCACGTATCCTAATGAGAGACATGAATGCACATGTTGGCACTGAACACCTGACATAAAATAGTGTGATTGGAAGGAAGGGCGATCCCGATCTAAACAAGAATGGATGGGTCTTATAAGACTCCTTGTTTAGTAATGGGATCTCTATTATGAACACCTTCTTCCAGCACAGAGATATCCATAAATATACATGATAGAAGGGAAATCGAGAACAGAGATCGATAACTGATTATGTTATTGTCTCTGATCTCTTCGATTTTGTGCTGGATTAAGAGATGGGCTGAGCTGTCAACTGATTTGCAATCTGAGTCTACCTAAAGGCAAAAAAACCCACAAAACTGACATGTCCAGCTCGCCCAAGGTGGGAAGCATTGGTGGATAAGGAGGTCAGGACAAGGTATGCGGGTACTATTTCATTCAAACTTAGAGAACTCCAACTCGGCAATTTCTGCTTCAGCTGTTAAATGCTATTGATGAAAGTGGCTTGGTGTGGCGCCAGGTGGCAGGAGGACCCCTTTGTTCAATCAAAAGTCCAAAGATGCCATCCGAACAAAGAAGGAGGCTTACAAAGTTTGACTTGAAAATAAATCCTCTTTCTTGCACTTGCACTACAAGCATGCGCGAAAAGTCGCAACAATGATAGTAAAGGCGTTCAAAGTTAAGACATGGGAGGACTTTGGCGTTAAACTGGAATCCAAGACCATCCGCCGATTTAGTAATAAATAGACCCCACTCTCTGATAAGGCACCTAAGCAATGGCAATCAGGGGAGATAATTCAAATTTTCGAAAGGGAGACAAGAGAGGTATTTCCTTGTTAAGCCTTCACGATAAAGTCTATGCTAAGTGTCTGGCAAAGTGATGTAAGGATATTGTCGAGTTCAAGCTAGCTGATGAACAGTGTGGTTTTCACCCTGGACGCAGTTTAGCCTACCAAATAGTCACACTACGGCAGGTCTTCGAGAAATCGTGGGAGTATTACTAAGAGGTATATGCTTATTTCGTAAACCTAGGAAAGGCATATGACCGTGTTCTATGACACGTTACGAAATGTTCTGAGAGAGTATGGGATCGATAGACGGCTTCTTGTTGCCCTGATGTCTCTAGACGACTGCCCTGTTATTTGTGTCCAGATAAAGAGTGTTAAGTTGAAGCCATTCAAAGTGGGTGCTGGACTCCGCCAACGATGCGTACTGCCACTGCTCCTGTTCATAATTTTCATAGACTGTATTGATATGCGCAACCGGGTTGGAAGTGGTATCAAGACTGGCGAATGCATATAAGTCGTCAGAAGGTGATCTCCGACATGCACTTGATAGGTTTTCTGTCGAGTGCTGCATAGCTAGAATGAAAATCAGTACTGTGATGACTGAGACACTCGTTTGTCCTCGCATGGCAGCCTGTGCAGTGCCTCTACATGTCAGTGGAGAAGTTCAAGTATCTATCAAGAGATTTAATGAAGTGCAAGAATTTCAGGAGCTGGTGAAGTAATGCGTCAGCTCCAGCATTCAGTCATCAGAAGGGAGATAGATGTAAAAGCTAAACTGATTATCTTCATTTCAGTATTGGTACAAACCCTTACCTATAGTCATGGTTTTTTAGGAAATGACCGAAAAAATACGATCGCGAATACAAGCGGCCGAAATGGGTTTACTCTGAAGAGTCTTTGGAGTAACGTTACTCGATAGAGTGCGTAGCACAGAAATCAGAGTTTCTCCAGGTAGAGCCACTACGTTTCCGAGAGAGATCACTGCTCCGATTCAATGGGCATATGGTAGAATGTCTCAAGAAAGAATTGCTAGACAGATTTTACTTGTAAAACCAGCCGACAGGAGACCCAGAGTAAGATGAATGGATGGCATGAGCTCAGCTGGTCCGACTGGTTCCATTGGAAACGGTTGTTTCTGATGTGATTCCCTAGAAGGAATAAGTGGAAGAAGATACAACCCTCCCAGAAATGATCTTAGTATAATTGGGGGTGAGAGGTGGTTGAATGTGAGAGGTGTAAATCTCTAATTTTAATAAAATTTATATAAATTTTAATGTAACTTTTTACAACAAAAAATCTGTAAATAAATCGATTTTTTAATGTTTACAATAAAATTGTTAAATTATCTCAGCTGTTTTATAACAGAATTAAATATTCAGAATAAAAGTATTTCAAATTTCAAAATAAAGAAGTTGCTAGTAATATTTATCTCCAGTTTTAGAAGTCAAAATTAATGAATTAAGGAATTGACACGATGAATTGTTAGGACTTGGAAAAATCAGGCTGGTGTCATCTTTTAATAAACATCTTTTAATTAAACAAATCAGGCTAAATAAGTTGTATAATGTATAGGGAGTATGCGATTATACATTGAAATCAAAACACAATAAACATTCTTTTATACAGACCATTATAATTTTCTAAGAAACGATTTAAGATAAATTTTTTTTTAAATAATAGATAATAAATCATATAAACCAAATTAAGTATTGTAAAATATACATATATAAAATTGTCTTCGGGTATTCTGGGGAACTGTTGTGTGGTGTACAGGTTTCACAGCATTTCCTTTTCATTAAACTGTTATAAAAGTTACAGAGTTTTCTACGACACCCACTAATTCTATCCCCATAATTGCAATCGTTTGATTTCCTGCTTAATGCTGCACAAGTCCAGCAACATTTAGTGGCGAAATCTTCATAGTAACATAAGAAATTTCTGTCAAATGTAGCACCGTGACATGTGGCATTTAAATTCGGAAATGTTCCTAGAAATTTGTCCCCTAGCCAACAACTCATGGGAATATCCGGGAGAGAATTGCTTGGCATACAGAATCCTTTAACGCACCACTTTCTTCTGCCACATGTTGTACCTTCGAGTGGCATCATTTTATCACACTTACCTTTATTATAACAATTCATATTCATACAGAAACTCTTGGAGTCATGAAAATTCTCCCTTTCACATTTGTATGCATTCGATTCCTTTGCAAACCTATAATAGCATTGCTGGTTCGCACTGATCCATTGACCTGGTTTCAATTGAGTATTAAGATGATGTGTATGTGTAGAGTTTTTTCGCCACAAACAACCGTATCTATTATTATTGCGGCCTAAGTTGAAGATCTTTAATATGACGTTTCGTGAACATTTTGAAAATGAAAACATATTTGTGTTATAAACCGAACGCATGACAAAATTGAGTTTTGGCGACATAACGTATCTATATTTGGAAAGGCAATCTGTGTCATCTAAATCGTAAGGTATTCCAAGTCTATGTCCTATTAGTTGCACTGCAAATAAAGCGGTTCTTAGGGTTAGCATTTCAACAACGATACTGATAGAATCTTTTGAACATATTCCAGCTTTCTCATAGCCATCTATATGTGATAGATTCAATGATACATTTTGTAATGTTATAAACAATATATGATCGACATCACTAGTATAGTCTGAAAGCTTCAGCCAACGTTTAAAACGAATCCATTGGTCAGTTGCGTTGACTGTTTCATTATCATATTTCAAATTGAAATAAGATTTCGTTTTAGTAATAACCAAGTATTTACATATTACATTAAAAGTATATTTTGAAGTAGACAAAGTATTGAACACAATATTCAGCTGTGAAATCAATGTTTCATAATATATATGAATTAATTTATCCGTTTTTAAGTGACACCTACCTGGAGCTACGTCTTTGAAGTGTATATATATTGAATAATCCAATATAACTGCTAACTCAATATTTAAATCCTCAGAGCTTCGCTTTTTCCGAGGGTGTGAGTTATATGGAGGATTTATAATGGTTGTCTTATTCTTCAAAATATCATAGCACATATGCTGTGATGGAATGCTTTGCAGAAAATATATTGTATGCCAATGTCCATATTTACCGTGGAAGCCTCTGATATCGTGTGTAAAAATATCAGGATAGAGAGCGCAATAGAAACCGTGGAAACAAAACATTCCAGTTAAAAGATACTGATAGAAAGTTTCATTGCGTATTTGCTCCTTTTTACATTGAACTGCAAAATAACCATTTTCGTTCGTGTATATACCAGATAGGTAATCACAAGTAGTATCATTTTCGTTTCTGTTTTTCTGAAAACCGTTGTAATTGGAAATATACGTATCAAACGATTGATACGTTCGTGAGCTTTTTTTCAATTTTAACACTACGTCATTTCTATTTGTTTGAAGATTAAAATACAAGACATCTTGTTTACTTTTAGTCCAGTTGGTGGGCGAGGTTTTTATATTATATACCCAAGCAGCTAAAGGCTTGAAGTTTTGAGTTCCAATAATTACTTCGCAAAAGGAACAACAAAGAATGTATAAAAATAAATTCGCGAGAAATTGGTCCATAAGTTTCTTTTGAAAAAAAAAATTGAATCAAAACCCAAATGGATGGATGTGTTGTTGATATTACAATTTTAAAATATTAAAATGTAGCACACATTTGTTTTTTTTATTATGACGTCATTTTGCATGGCTATGATTTTTCTTGTTTTGTTTTCTGCAAAAATGATATATACGTGTCAGTATATATTTACGATATGCAGCGAATTGTCAAAGTCATTAGATCGTCGAATAAAATGCTTTGCAGTATTTGTTCCGACTCTCTACTTTCTGAGTTCAAATCCCTCCGAGGTCAACTTTGCTTTTTATCCATTTAAGTACCAGTCTAGTACTGGAGTCGATTCTTCTTCTATGCCTCTTTCTCATTTCCTTTCTGGAAGAAATCTGCTGTATTTAGACCTAGAGAGAAAATGGGCCCCGCCAGGTTTACAAAATGCCCAAGGAACGCCATGTGTCAATATGGCGCCCCTACGACTCCCTCAGGAGTTACGGTTCCATACATATATTTATCATGTAGATTCTTTAAACGTTAATTATGGCTTAACTTCCAGAAACATGCGCAAAATAAACCGAAGCCGGTTATGACAATACTGTCGATTCAAAAATCAACAAGAAACACCTGGAACGGCACAAGCTTGGAAATTTTGGTCCAAATGAAACCGGACAGAATTTCCAAGATACCAGAAAGAGTGCCAGTAGACAATACAAACTATATACACATTTCGGCAGAAGGAGGGGGGGGGGGGCACATTGTTTTAAATGCGCAAGCACATCGCATTTAAAGGCCTCCTGTCCCCTCTTATGAACAAACACCTCCACCCCCACGACCACCCCCAAAAGTACTTTTACCAACACCAACACCAAAACCACAACAACAACACACAAAACAAGCAAACACACAAAAACAAACAACTGCTCAACCACAAACAATAGAAAAAACGCAAACAATTCCCCTGAAAAACACAGTCCCACCCCATCCCACTCCATCCAACACTACCACATCACACACACAAACACACTATCACCACACAGCATACCCCTCCCACGCGCCCTTGATAACGATTCATCGTCAGACGAGGCTACTTCTCCATCCCCAAGTGAAGATGAAGGAGAGCCTCGGAAATTAAAAAAAAAGAGAGACACCGCAAAGCCATAAAAACACCAACCACCAACACAAACAACAATACAAACACCATCACAATCCCCCCCTCCCCCTCCCCCCCCCCCCACCTAACGGCAAAACAAACACCAACACCACCCCAAACACAAATGCCCACCATAAAAAGAAAACTACAAAATGAACAACAAACCAAAACAACACAACAAAAAAACAAACAACAATACACATACATTAACACAAACAACAAAAACATAATGGAGGTCATCTCCGAAGACCCCAAAGTAGAAACTGAGGGGAAAACTTTTGTCAAGTCAGACTCTTAACCACACCTAAAACTGATAAGGGTTTCGATGGAAACCTACCACAAATTAAAAGAACAATTTTCGCAGGACGTTGTCAATCCCTGTCAAAAACCTATTAACCGCATCCTATTAAAATGTTTCCCCACCCCACCCAACACCCCCACCAGCACCCAAATAGAGATTTAACAACCCGATCTCCAGGAAACGAAAAGGTAAGTGCATCTTTTCGTCCTTTTTCGCCAACTCTTCTCCACCAGCATGGTTAATTTACGAGTTGGAAGTGTGAATGTGCGTGGCTTAGGGATGCCCTGGAAACGCCAACTTTTAAACGAGCTTAGGCACACGGTATAGATGTGATAGTCATCACCGAGTCCAGGATCCCCCATCTTCAATGACTTTGAGATCTACGCATCTCTCTCTCAGCCAGGAGGTGGAGGGGGTGGCTGTCATGTTTCGGAAAAAAACATAGACCAAGAAATACAGCAAGTACACTTGGACCAGGAGGGTAGACTGGTAGTTCAAGACGCGAACAGTGTTGGAGATTGAGCCTTCAGACTGGTAGCCATTTATGCCCCAACTGGGCAATCGCGGCCAGACTTCTTTAAGCGTCTAGAGTCTTTCTGTGAACGTCTCGCTCCTTGCTTTTAGTTGGGGACTGGAATGGTATCCGAGACGCACAATGGGACAATGTAGGAGCATGTCCTAGTAGAGGGGGGTACAACAGTCTTACAAATTTAATCGGCCAATTCCAACAGGCCGATAGGTATCGACTAGATTTCCCGACTGCACCACAGTGGACGTGGACAAACCTCAGCGGGACATCTAGTCACCTGCATAGTCAACCATGATAGAACACATAGACAAAGACGCGGATACTGGAAGCTGAACATGTCGTTACCGACACGTAAAGCCTACAGTAGACGGATTAGTAGATTAGTTAAGCAACAGTTGATGTCAATAATAGATGGTGGTACTCTCTGAAGAAAGCAATTAGAGTAGAGTCGATAACTTTTAGAAAAGAACTAGCCTTAGAGAAAAACAAAACAGAAACATAACTAGTAGCCAAGGTAGAGGAGGCGCTTAGGAGTGGCAACGCAGCTAGAGTGCTAGCAACAGAACGGCCTTAGACCAGTTCTTCGTTGCGAAACACGAAGGCTGCGTGGTCAGAAGTAAATCACGTGCTCTAGGAAACGAGGGAGCAAAAGCTGTTAGCTCGGCCCGAGTGGCAGAGGCGAAAAGTGGCAACAAGTCCACGATTCGGTCTTTGAAAGACCAAAACGGACGCGTGCTACTTGACTCCAAGCGGATGTGCATGGCTTTTCAGCGGCACTTTGCGCAACTGTTCGAGAAGAGCGGGCAATGGACTTCGGTTCATACATTACGGCCTACCGCGTCTCTCGAGCATGGACGCCGAGTTCTGCGAAAGACCGATCACAGCCACTGCGGGCCGCTGCGGGAAACGCAAATCACCCGGTCTAGATGGTCTACCCTATGAATTTTACATAGGCATACCGGACTTATTCTCTGGCGTACTCGAAGCCGTCTACTGCAAATGGCAGTAGAATGGGAGAATTCCCAGTTCTGCATGCAGGGGCGTAGTAACGCTGATCAGGAAAGACGAGAACAAGGGGGACGAACTAAGCAACTGTAGGCTCATAACTCTCCTAAACACTGGCCAATGTGTTAGCAACGAGGCTGGCGCTTGTCGTCGAGAACCTGGTGGGAAAAGCTCAAACGTGTCCAATTCCAACCAGGTCCATACACGACAACCTCCATCTCATGCGATACATCATAGAGGGGTTAGGGTGTAAACCCGGCTTCGGTGGAGCTCTGATCAATTTAGATCAGTCTAAGGCGTTCGATAGGGTCGACCATCAATACTTGGAAGTGGTTCTCAAGGCGGCCGGTTCCGGACTCGTCTTCAGAGGCTGGATCAAAGCAATGCACACCAACATCTGCTCGACGGTCAAGGTGAACGGCTACGTATCGGAGCCGTTCGCAATCACACGTTTCATCCGACAAGGATGTCCTCTTTCCTCCATTCTTTACGTATTGACTCTAGAGCCACTACTGCGGAAGTTAGAGCTTCTGCAGGGCATCCCGTTGGAACCGGGACTGCGGAAAGCGGCGTCGGCTTATGCCGACGACGTGACAGTTATGGTGTCTAAACCCTCGGAAATCAGGGCGATCGGCAAATTACTGCAGGAATACGAGAGGCTCACAGGAGCAAAACTGAACCCGGACAAGTCTGTCGGTTTGCAACTCGGAACGTGGAGAGGCAAACCGATGCCGTCCGACAGCGTCGTCGGACGCTGGACGGAAGGATCGGTGAAATTGCTCGGGGTCTGGTTCGGTCCCGACCTCCATGTGGAAAAAAACTGGAACGAGGTCATGGCCAAGGCATTTTCACTCACCCAGATGTGGGCAGAGTGCAAACTATCCTTGAAAGATCGAGCGGAGGTGGCGAACACTTTCATAGCGTCCGTCATCTACTACCGCTTGACCGTCGTGCCTTGTCACCGTGAATACCTTACCAAGATGGAACGCATGCTGTTCCAGTTCCTTTGGAAGAAACAGGCTCCGCTGGTGAGGAGATCCGTCTGGTGTCAGAACCCTTCCAACAGAGGGCTTGGAATGCCATGGCTGATGAGGCGCAAACACGCGCTGAGGCTACGGCATCTCCAGGTATTCCTCACCGAACAACCGGTATGGGCCTGTTTGTGAGACAAACCTTCCCACAACTTGTTTCGCTGACGGAGCTGCAGTACTGGGTCAAGCGGAGACCGAAGAAAATGGGCGCCTGGCACATTGAATGTGCTCAGGCGCTCACAGTCCTCTTTCAAGCGATCACAGCAATCATAGAGGGTTAGTACGTTACAAATGCGACGACGTGCTCGGAGAAACTCTGGGCGTCGAAAACGACGAGCTCACCAGTCTGTACGGTAGGACTTTGCCAGGGACCTCTGGACAACTTCCAGACGTCCCTGGCCTGGCAGTGCTACCGAGGAGCTCTACCAGTTCGAGACAAGATCTACAGGCACGGACGCCTCGGCAGGGATCCTTCAAAGAGGACGTGTCCAAGATTTGAGCAGGACATTTAAACCGTCTTGCACGCAATTGTACACTACCCGGGCGTAAGCGACCTGTGGAACTACGCAGAACAACTGCTGTCACGTATGGGACAAATCCAGTTGACTGCCGAGTCCATAGTAAGGATCAAACCACCAACTTCTTTCAAAAACGAAAGAGAGGCGGTTTTCCTCTGTATAGTGGCTATGCTAAAAGAGATTATATGGTCGACGAGATTGAAAGGACTGAGAACAGATGCCTTTCTCTCCGGACAATAACTCATTCCCTTCTTTAGGTACCACTTTAGAAGGAGAATCAGAGTGGAGAGAGAGGCACTGCACCCCAGTAAATTTACTGAAAGGTTGGTGAATGTAGCAAAAATGGCCCGAGTGATTAAGCCTTCTCTGTATATAAACCTGTAGGTTGAAGATGAGAGCAAAAGGAAGAAAGGAGCACTTGCACAACACGCTCCTGTAGTTGAGGGTTGTTCTATCGACGGGGTATTAAACAACCCATTTGTAACGCCTCCCCTCTATTGGGGATTTCGATTGTTAAATTTGTTTGTTTGTAAAATCCCCGTATGTAAAATCCCCGGCATGTGTCTTTGTATTGTCCCCTTTTCTTGTGCGCCCTTGTGGCAAATAAAGAAATCTATCTATTTATCTATCTATCTATCTATCTATCTATCTATCTATCTATCTATCTACCTACCTATCTATCTATCTATCTATCTTGGTGGCGATAGACGTGGTTTACTTCGCTCCTCGAGTATTGTGGATATTTACACAAATAATTGTGAGTTTATTGTTAAATTTGTTTTTATTGTTTAATTTAACCCCTCGCCTGGGACTGCAGACGTTGGGGTCAATAATTTTCGCCCCTTTTTGGGGTGAAACTTTCATTGTAAAAATTTGTTGACGAATTTGCCAGAGAAAGAAGCAGCGTAACGTGCTAAGTCTTCCCTCCTCACTTCCGAAAAAGAAACAATGAACTTGGAATTAATAAAAAAATTTGTAAAAATGGGTGCTAACCCAAATGGAATTAATAACAGCATGAACCCCACAACCAACAACACCAACAACGATAACACAAACAACACCAGCGCAAAGGAAAACACCAATAAAAAAAAAAAGGAAAACAACAATAATAACAACAACAAGACCAAACAAAACGTACCCACAACTGAAGTCTCCTTCGCACAGGCGGTACGAGAGACACAGACCTACAGACAACTCGACATTTTGAATGCAAAAGAATTGTTAAAAGAAGCAAGGAACTATGTGACTTTTGGGGAAGGAGGGGAATTTACAATAACCTCCCTCCAAGAAATTAGAAGAGAGACGGTCCTGAGGACCTTATCCTTCCGAACAATTTCGAACATAACGAAAAAACCGGCTCAATTAACCCAAAGCGAAATTGATCTGGTACTAAAGAATGCATGGACTGATATATCTTTCATTCAGAAAGGGAAACTGTATGGGAGTATATCGGTCTTAATGAAAGATCAATTGACGGCCCAGAAATATTCTGTGTCGCCAATTGTATCAAAGTTATACACCTTTTTCCCTACATATCTGGGAAAAAGAACCCAGAAAATTAGAATCTCAGGAATCCGGCCAAATGCGAGCATTTGGTGGGTGCTAACGGTATTCTTAGAGGATGAAGACAAGATCCTTTCAATGGGAGAAGCCACCGGGGTCGTTTTCGGCGGCACGAGCGTGGAGCTTCTGGTCCTAATGAGACCAGAACGAATCGCTAGAATACCGCAGAGGGTGTCCCTGGATGGTATGACATTCATAAACATCTCAGTTGAGGGTAGGCGGCCCGCATGTTACCACTGCTCAAGCAGAGGTCACCTAAGGGCTGCCTGTCCTCAATTGACAAATAAAAAAAAGGCGCTGTTGCCTACTCCACAAACAACAACACAACCACCACCACAACAACAACAACAACAAAAACAACAAGAAAAAACAACACAAAACACCGTCCCACCAAACCCTCCTCACCCAAAACAAATACAAAAACACACATAGTCACAACAGAACCCCAAAATATACCCCTTCCATACAACACGGACGAGAACCCCGTTTCAACGTCACCCAGTGGCGATGAAGGGGAACCCTTCCAACCCGTGAAAAGAAAAAAAGGAGACATCACATGAACAAAAACGAAACAAACACACAAACACGAACACAAACAGACCAAACAAGAACCGCCCTTCCCGAAAACAAAATACATACAACAAAACGCAAACACACACAAGAACAACAAACAAAAACAAACACAACAAAAACACTATACATACATTAACAAGAACAATAAAACTTTGATGAAAGCAATAGACAATAACCCTTCGGTGGAACCCGAAGGATCACTTTCACCTACACAGCGGGCAAACCGCACCTAAAGATAATTAGGGTCCCAATGGATACCTATATAACACTGAAAAAGAACCATTCAATGGATGTGGGGCCCCCCTGCACCAAACCATTTAACCGCGTCCTATTGAAATGTTTCCCCACCCCCACCCCAGACACCCACACCCCACTACAAACCACCACACCACCAAACAACCCTTCCAACACCCCCATGGAAATTGTGTAGCCTGGTCCCCAGGAGACGAAGAGGTAAGTAATTTCTTTTCCTCTTCCTTTTAACTCTTCAGCACCAACATGGCCAATATAAGAGTTGGATGTGTGAATACACGCGGCCTGGGGATGTCCTGGAAACAGGGCAAACACTTAAATGACCTCACGTCGCACAGAGTGGGTGTAATGGCTATTTGCGAGTTCAGGATCAGCAACGAGCGCCAACTGGCCTCCATCTTCGACGACTTTGAGATCTACGCATCACTCTGTTAGCTGGGGGTGGGATTGGGGTTGTCGTTCTGCTGCGAAAACACCTGGGTCTTGCCACACATAAGGTACACCTGGACCCGGAGGGTCGACTGAGGGTTCTAGACGTCGGCAGTGGTAAAGGTGGACACCGCGGCCGGACTTCTTCCAACGCTTAGAGACTTTTCTAGAAACGTCCCACTCCTTGCTTTTAGTGGAGGACTGGAATAGTATCCTGGATGCACGTTGGGACTATGTAGGGGCATGTCCCGATAAAGAGAGGTGTAACAGCCTCAAACGGTTAATCGGCCGATTTGACCTGGCCGATAGATATCGACTAGATTTTCCGACTGTGCCACTGTGGACGTGGACTAACCGCAGCGGAACATCTATGTCGTACCTAGATAGGGTCCTAGTTAGAAATAAGGATAGGGACATATTAAGCTGTCCAAAAATGTTCATGGTTGACTATTCGGATTACAAGTTAGTGGCCTGCATACTCAACCTTGATAGAACCCATAGACAGGGACCCGGTTTCTGGAAGCTAAACTTGTCCTTACCGACAAACAAAGCTTACAGTAAACGGATTAGCACTTTAGTTAAGCAGCGGTTGACAGGGACAATTGTCAACAGCAGGTGGTGGGGCTCTCTCAAGAGAGCAATTAGAATAGAATCGATAGGTTTTAGTCAGGAATTAGAAAGAGATAGGAATAAAACTGAAAAGGAATTAGTAGATAGAGTAGAAGAGTCGATTAGGAGTGGCAACGTGGCCAACCTGCTGGCGTCAAAAACGGTCTTAGACCAGTTCTTTGACGCGAAGCACGAGGGCTGCGTTGTCAGGAGTAAAATACGTGCTCTGGGTAACGAGGGAGCCAAAGCTGTTAGCTGGACCCGAATGACAGAGGCAAAAAATGGAAACAAATCCACGATTCGGTCTCTGAAGGACCAGAATGGGCGTGTGATCCTTGTACCCGAGCCTTTCAACGGCACTTTGAACGACTGTTCGGGAGGGGCGGGGGCGGGTGAGACTATGGATTTCGGTCCATACCTCGACGGTCTACCGCGGCTCTCGGACGAGGAGGCGAAGTCCTGCGAAAGGCCGATTTTCAGCTGAAATAGTGGAAGCGCTGAGCCAATGCAGCAAACGCAAATCTCCGGGTCTCGATGGTCTACCATACGAAAATGTATGTAGCAAGTCGGACTTGTTCTCCAATCTCCTCGAGGCGGTCTACTGCAACTGGCAACAGAACGGGAGAATTCCCAGTTCTCTGACCAAGGGCGTAGTCACTCTGGTGAGGAAGGACGAGAACAAGGGGGATGAGATAAGTAATTTTAGGCCCATAACTCTGCTAAACGCAGAGTTAAAGATTTTGGCCAAGGTGTTAGCGAAGAGGTTGGCGCTTGTCGTCGGGAACCTGGTGGCAGAAGCGCAGACATGCGCAATCCCGTCCAGGTCCATTCACGACAACCTCCACCTCATGCGATATATCGTAGAGAGAGTAGGGTGTAAACCCGGCTTTGGTGGGGCCCTGATCAACTTGGATCAATCTAAGGCGTTCGATAGGGTTGACCATCGTTACCTGGATGCGGTGCTCGCGGTGGCAGGTTTCGGACCCGTTTTCAGGGGCTGGATTGCTGTGATGTACAGCAGCAACAGCTGCTCAAGGCTCAAGGTGAACGGCTATCTCTCGGAGCCGTTCCAAATCACTCGATCCATCCGACAGGGGTGCCCTCTCTCCTCCTTTCTGTATGCGCTGGCTCTCGAGCCACTACTGCGGAAGCTGAAGCTGTTGCAGGGCATCCCTTTGGAACCGGGATTGCGGAAAGCGGTGTCGGCTTATGCCGATGACGTGACAGTAATGGTGTCGAGCGCTTCGCAAATCGGGGAGATCGGCACCTTACTGGAGGAATACGAAAGGTTTACAGGAGCCAAGCTGAACAGGGACAAGTCCGTCGGTTTGCAACTCGGAACGTGGAGAGGCAAACCGATGCACTCCGACAGCGTCGTCGGACGCTGGCCGGAGGGGCCGGTAAAGCTGCTCGGGGTCTGGTTCGGACCAATCTCCAGGTGGAGAAAAACTGGGATGAGGTAACGGCTAGGGTGTTTTCACTCGCCCAGAAGTCGAGCGGAGATGGCGAACACTTATATAGCGTCCGTCATCTACTACCGCTTGACCGTCGTGTCTTGCCCAGCGAAAACAGGCTCCAAAATGGAGCGCGCGCTCTTCCAATTCCTTTGGAAGAAGCGGGCCCCTTTGGTTAGGAGATCCATCTGCTGTCAACACCCTTCGAACGGAGGGCTGGGGATGCCGTGGTTGGCGATGCATAAACACGCATTAAGGCTAAGGCACCTCGAGGTATTCCTCACCGGTCAATCGGTGTGGGCTTCGTTTGTGAGGCGCGCCTTTCCGAGACTCGTCTCGCTCACCGAGCTGCAATCCTGGGTCAAGCAAAGACCGAGAAAAGTGAGCGACTGGTACATTGAATGTTCCCAGGTGCTCACGGCCTTCTGGCAAGCGGACCCGGCAATCAGTGGAGACTCCAGCTCGACATTCTAAAGAGGGTTGGTTCGCAGCAGGTGCGACGACGCTCTCGGAGAAGCTCTGGGCATGGAGGAAGACGAACTAGCCAGTTTGTTCGGTAGGACGTTTGGACCGGGACCGATGGGCAACTTCCAAAAGTCCTTGGCCTGGCAGTGCTACCGAGGGGCTCTATCCGTACGGGACAAGCTCTACAGACACGGGCGCCCGGGTAGGGATCCCTCGAAAAAGATCTGTCCGAGATGCGTGCGTGACGAGGAAACCGTCGCGCACGCATTCGTACACTGCCCGGGCGTTGCTGACCTGTGGGGCTATGTGGAACGACTACTGTAGCGGGTGGGACCAATCCGGTTGACAACCGAGTCCATTGTCACGATCAAGCCGCCTCCCCCCTTCAAAAACCAAGGAGAGGCGGTTTTCCTCTGTGTGATAGCCATGGCTAAAGAGGTTGCATGGTGGACGAGGCTGAAAGGGCTGAGGGCGGACACCTTTCTCTCCGGCCAACAACTGGTCTTTTTTTTCAAATACCATGAAGAAGGATCAGAATGGAGAGAGAGGTGCTCTACCCCAGCAAGTTTTATGAAAGGTGGGTGAAAGTTGCGAGAATGGCCCGTGTGAATGGGCCTTCTCTCTACCTCAGCCTGTAGGTGGAAAAGGATGAAGGAAGAAGGGAGCACCCTCTCTTTGTGCTCCCGTAAAGAAGGGTCGCACATTTTTTTTCGGGGGTGTGTGTGACCCCCAAAACGATCCCTCCCTATTGAGGACCTTTTTGTTATAATTTTATTTGTTATTACATTTTTTTACTCTATTTCTATGTAAACTCCCCACCCTCCATGTATGTGTCCCTTTCTTTTGTGCCCACGTGGCAAATAAATAGAAATTTATCTATCTATCTATCTATCTATCTATCTATCTATCTATTAATCTAGCCCTTGTGGCTAATAAAGAAATTTATCCATCTATCTATCTCCCTCTACATCAGTGTACTTATCTATGTATCTACGTCTGTCTCTATACCTACCTATTTATATATTTGGTCTACTTTATATCTATTTTTCCCTATTTATATATTATGCAATAAAGAAAAATGTCATTTACTATGCAATAAAGAAAAAGCCATTAATGAATAACGAACGTGTTCATAAAAAATATATACAGACACGTATACGAAAATGCGCATAAACGTTCTAACTCACATGTACAGAGAGAGAGAGAGAGAGAGAGAGAGAGAGAGAGAGAGAGAGAGAGAGAGAGAGAGAGAGAGAGAGAGAGTAAACTCTACACATTTCACGTTTTTTGTATTAGTAATTATTATCAATTTATTGCTGATTCTCATTTCATTCATAAACTAGGCAAATGAGTAATAACGATAAAAGGTGATTCGGATCTTTTAATGATTTCTGTTCAATTGGTCGGCTGTCTTACTGGGAATTCGTCGTCAATAGTTTCATCGATCATGTAGATCCCAGCCGGTGCTTTAAACTATGTGTTCAGAGTTCTGTGATGCGTTAGTGGATGCTGACATTTGAGGAATCAAAATAAACCATGACGTAGGATGATCTCATGCGGTTTACCCTTGTCATACTACCTAAGATATATGTAACCTAAGATATATGTAAACTAATGACACTATTCCTGAAATGAGGAATTAATAAATGTAGAATGGTATGGTATGGTATGGTATGGTATGGACCCGTAACTCCTGATAAAGTCGTAGAAAAGAAGTACATCTACCTATGTATGCTGGGGTTTCCCTATCTTGTTCGGCAAGTGGGGAAAAAAAGGATGTTGCAGCCATTGTCTACCCACCCGGGTCATGAGGGGGTTTGAGGGCGAAGTAAGTCCTACGCAATCCTTCCACTCCCTCCCCTCTTCCTTTTCCTTTTTCCTCTTTCGCTTACCCTGAGGCAGCCCATCGGGCTTTTGTAGCCTCAGTACCCCCACCCCAATAAATTCTATATAGCATTGGCCGAAAACGCAATACCAGCTAAATATATAGCAGCTGCTTTAGAATCGATTTTGGGGGGGTTTTTTATTTAATTTTTTAATATTATTATTTTTTTTTTTTTTTTATTCTCAATTTATTAACTTTCTAATTTTATAACTTGCTACTCTCAGATTCCTCCAGAATTCCTTTTTCGCCTGCTTCCTAACTAGCCTAATTTCATACACACTCCTTAGAATTTGCTGTATAGAATTCACTTTCATCGCTTGAACGGCTCCACCCACTCCCCCATTGTTCTACAGGAAAGTTCAGCCACTCCCACCTACCACCCACCGCCATGAAGGATTTAATTGTGTTTACAAGAAATTTTGAATAATCCTTTTGACAACTACAACCTTCCCATATAAGGAATTACTCCTTGAAAAGTTCGGCTATTTATTACCACGCTAAAAATTCTACTTTAGTCCAGAAATAGCCGTCGAAACGGCTTGAGCTCTGCCGTCGGTGTCTTGAACATTTTCCTATTACCCACTCTACTACCCTAAGTATTGAGTACTCTGGTGTGTTATGGTCCATCTGGTTCCTTACCACACTTCCTACGTTTTATATATATTAGGATTCTGTTGAAGTGTGTATACATTTTGGGGGGACAATCTGTATATATATATATTTTGGTGTCCCCAAAAAATATATACACACCTCAACGGTATTCTAATAAATATTGCCTGTACAGGTGATCAAAGTATCTATACATTTTTGGGGGCACAACATGTGTATATATATATTAGAGCTGAAATGATTGTAAATGACCCCATTGAGTCTAATCTCTAAGCTATATATATATATATATATATATATATATATATATATATATATATATACATATATATACAGGGTGTCCCCAAAAATGTATACATACTTCAACAGCATTCTAATAAATATTGCCTGTACAGGTAATCAAATTGTGTATACATTTTGGGGGTGGGTGGGGGACAACATGTGTGTATATATATTATACATTATAGGGTGAAAGCAGAAATTCTTTGCTTAAACTTTAATCTGTACTAATAATAAATATACATACTACGGGTTTATACATACTTTTTTATTTATATATACAATCCTTATCAAGCCCTCTTCGGATTTTGGTCTTTGTATTTATTATTACTATTTGCAGGGGCGGTGGAAGTTTAGTTTAACTCTTTGCACTCTAAAATGATCAGAAAACTTCGATATGCGATAAACATAACATGTATATAAATTGTAGCGCATATCCAAGTAGACGTGTGTTTTGGTAGTTTGGGGAGAAAATATAATTATTGGAAGGGGGCATCCTCCCCACCCAGTTCCACCACCGCTCTATATATATATAGTTTTTTTTTAATTATGCTTTGCGATCTTCTTCGCATTTGGTAAGGAACTGGTATTATACCAAATTTATTCATCTCATATATATATATATATATATATAAATATATATATATATATATATATGTGGTAAAATGAAGTATCCTAGTTGGATTGTTTATCGACATAGACGTGAGGGAAGGTTCCTCGTCTATTTACCATTTTTGTAAGTGAGAATTATAACAAAGTGAGTGGGTGTGTGCGTAAACAAGACAATAACCACAACGAGAGTTATATTCAACAAATGTAAATAATGGTGATGTTTATTATGTTTATATGTGTTTATTATATTACAAATGAAACATACCAAATATAGACGCGGTCAGTTGTGGTGAAGGGAACGTATTACAATTACAAAGGTATTGTGGGGTTTGCTGTTTGCTGTTCCCTTGGCTGTTTATCGTTTCGTGGTACAGGGGCTGTTTTCTGTGGCGTGTATGCCGTCTGCTTTTCCGTGGCTGTCTGCTCTCCTCGGTGTTCTCAACCAGGGGGAGACAACTAGGCCTGGTCCATTATCTGCCAGGGCGTGAGGCGCCTTACTACAGTACCTCTTGCCAGATTTTCAAATCATCGAAAATCGATGTTATTACTCACACGTGGAGTAAGATGGCGAACAATGCAACAAGGGGGAGCTATTCGCTCTACCAATCATTAAATCCAGAATAAGGATTTGAAAAATGTTAAAAAACACAACATGCATGCATAAAAAAAGGCAAAGAAAAAGCAGAAACACAGAAGCAAAAAAAAAGTGTGCAGCTAACACAGTCTAAATATAGACGGTGCTGCAAAGTTTTTTGGGCCAGTGGACCCTACGACCTGAACGGATCGTGGTCTTGTAACGTGGCGATGGTGGTGGTGTAGGGACAGGCGATGGTGGTGGTGTAGGGACAGGCGATGATGGTGGTTCAGGAACAGGCGTTCGCTCAACAGGCAAATACGAAGGGGTTCGTGGATCAGGAACCACAGCGTCCGTGTCAAGGTGTGCCTGCTTAAGTCTGTCTATTGTAACTGTCTCCCTGGATCCTTTAATATCTAAAGTGAAATGCTTAGCCGAGCGCGCTAAGACACGGTAAGGTCCAGTGTAAGGCTGTGTGAGCGGGGGCTTCACAGAATCTTTCCTTACAAAGACATGTGTCCACGAGGCAACATCCCTCGGGACAGCAGTCTTGACAGTTTGTTTCCTAGTGTCCATTGGCGGCAAATCCTGGAAATAGGAGCGCAACGGGACACGTAGGAAGCGTGATCTTGGGCATCAAGATCGATAGGGGCAAGCATTTGCCCGGGCAATGTCAGAGGGGCACCGTACAGTACTTCGGCCGGTGAAAATCCAAAGTCGACCTTCACCGTTGACCGAATCCCTAGTAGCACAATAGGGAGGTACTCGCTCCGATGCGCCGAGTCCATTGAGGCCATTAAGGAGGCATTCAGTTGTCGGTGAAAACGCTCCACCATACCATTCGAAGCGGGATGGTACGCCGTAGTTCTGATGCGTTTAGCACCAATTAATTTTGACAGTTCGAGGAAAAGGCTCGACTCGAACTGTCGTCCACGGTCGGTAGTTACTGTGGATGGAACTCCATAACGAGAGATCCATCCAGACAAAAGAGCACGCGCTGTTGTCTCAGCGGTGATGTTTTTCAAGGGGATGGCTTCAGGCCATCTCGAAAAACGGTCAATTATGGTCAGCAGATAAGAATAACCATCGCTAACAGGCCAAGGTCCCACTATATCAATATGAATGTGTGAAAAACGCGCATCTGGGTTAGTAAAGGTACCCAGGGGAGCCTTGACGTGTCGATGGACCTTTGATTTCTGGTAAGCGACGCAGGAACAGCACCAAGCAGCAATTTCACGCCTCATATTTGGCCAGAAAAATCTAGCTGATATGAGCTTTGCTGTGGCGGAAGATCCTGGATGCGAGAAACTATGTAATGCCAGAAACACGGTCCGACGATGATTCTCTGGAACGAAGGGCCTAGGCACGTCCAAAGACACGTCGTAGAGAATTTGGCCAACTGCAGTCGACAGAGGCAAGTATTTCATCTCGCAATTCGCAAACTCAGGTGATGTAACATCCAATGACTCAAGGGGAGGCTGATCCGCAGCCAAACGAGTCAGATCTATGTCAGAGGGTGACGAGATCGCTGTCACGAGTAAGCAGGACAAAGCATCGGCCGCTGTATTTAGTGAACCCGGAATGTGTTGGATATTGCGTATATTGCGAGATGAAATCAAGGTGTCTCGTCTCTCTGGGCGAGTATTTATCAGCCTTCGCTCTCAACGCAAAAATCAATGGTTTATGGTCAGTGAGGATAGTAAATAGTCTACCCTCTAGCATATGTGAAAAATGTTTCACGGCTAAATCGATGGCCAAAAGCTCCCTTCCAAAGGTGCTGTAGCGCGTCTCAGCAGGTTTCATCTTTCTGGAAAAGAACTCCAGCGGTTGCTGGTAACCATTGGTGTTTTGCTGTAGCACTGCGCCCACAGCGATATCCGATGCATCAACACAAAGCGTTAGCTTTGCACCGGGTACCGGGTGAGCCAGTAACGAAGCATTAGCCAAAGCAGTTTTGGCGTGCTGAAAATAAGCAAGTTGAGTGTCTGTCAAAGAAATGTCTTTGTTCTTCTTCCGACAATTTTTTAAAATCTCCGTCAGGGAGAAAAGCAATCTTGCACAATTTGGCACGAAATGCCTATAAAAGTTAATCAGGCCTAAGAACTGGCGTTACTGACGTAGTGAGGTCGGTGGAGGCAAATCCTCTATGACCTTAACTCGCTCAGGCCGGGGTCGAATACCGTCAGCATCGATGACGTGACCCAAGAAAGTCAGTGACTCAGCACCAAAAACACATTTGGGTGCATTAATCTGCACGTTATACGCCTTCAATCGGCGGAAAAGAAGATTCAAATGGTGTGTATGTTGCTCTTGAGAAGAACTACCAATGAGCAGGTCGTCAATATAGGTATAGACGAAATCGAGGCCACGAGTAACCTCATCCATAAACCGCTGAAACGTACTAGCGGCATTCCTTAATCCGAACAGCATGGTCAAAAACTCAAATGACCCAAATGGCGTAACTATAGCCGTTTTTGGAATGTCATTTTTATGGACAGGAATTTGATGGTATGCACGAATTAAATCCAGTTTGGAGAATATCTTGCATCCCTGCAACGAAGACGCAAAGTCTTGCAGATGAGGGATAGGATAACGGTCCGGTTCCGTTATCGAATTTAAGCGTCGATAATCTCCAGTAGGTCTCCAATCGCCAGTCGCTTTCGGTACCATGTGTAATGGGGACGCCCACGGGCTCGTGGACGGACGTATAATCCCCAACTGCAGCATATGATCAAACTCTGATCGTGCTGCTTTGAGTTTTTCCGGGGGCAAGCGACGAGGACGAGAAAAAACGGGAGCACCAGTTGTAGTTATGAAGTGCTCCGTGGTATGATTTGGCTCATCAATTCGGAAATTTCCCTGAGTCAGTTGCGGGAACGAGTTCAACAACGCATGGTAAGTATCGCCGGTGATAGCAAGAAAAAACAACAGTTAAACCAGTGATGCCATCAATTAGGCGCTTACAACGGATGTCCACCGTCAATGAAAAATGGTGGAGAAAATCCGCGCATAGAATCGGATACGGCAAGGCAGCGACAGTAAATATCCATTTAAACTCGCGCCGCAGATTACAGAACTGCAAAGGTAGCGAGATTTGTCCGAAGGTTCGAATCGGCAAACAATTTACTGCCTGCAACTCAATGGGTGTCTCAGAGGGAGTCTCCTTCATACAACACACAGGCCATATTGAACAAACTGCACCAGTGTCAACCAGAAAGGCTCTACCTGATAGCAGGTCCTCAATGAAAAAGTGGCGGTTGGATGATGTTTCGCAGAGCACACTATCCGCCGTTAGTGACTCTGGTCGTTGTTTCCCTTGTAAGCACAAGGAGGCCTACAACGGGCGGCTTTGTCACCATATTTGTCATGGTAATAACAATATGTTTGATTTGATGTTTTGGAAAGGCTACGGTGGCGAGGAGTTGAATAAGATCGTGAGCGGCTCCTCTGCCGTCCAAAAGACCTGAATTCCTGGCACAACTCCGCCATTTGACGAGTCATGGCTTCCATTGTTTTGACTAACTTCTCATCACTCGCTGATGAGCGTGATTGAGGAAGAGAAGAGGAAGCAACGTACTTTTGCTTCGAAGTGTCTCTCTTCATCACTTCTACTATTTTGTCAGCAGAGACAGCAATGTGATCGAGGGTATTTACTTCTAGCATATGGGCTAGGATCGCCTGTACCTCTTGAGGTAGGCGAGAGAAGAACAATTGCTTCAGGAAAGGGCTATCCTGATCTTGGTAATCACTCAATTCCTGCAAATGCCGGAGAAAAGCGGTAGGGGTTCTGTCACCTAGTCGTTCGTCCTCGATCAATGACCGAAAACGACTCTCTACCGACTTACAGTTCCTTCTCAAGATCTCGCCTTTTAAAGACTCATACGTTAAGTCAGAGGGGGGGGGTCTGTAATTAGGTCTTGGACCGAATCTGCTAAATTAGGGGGAAGTCCGCTAATCAAGACAGCGAGGCGCTGGTCAGACTCGGTCTTACAGACCGTAAAATACGCCTGTAGCTGGGCGAACCACAGCTTAGGGTTTCCAGTAAAGGCGGGCAAATATGGCGTATTCATCGTGAAACGTTTAAAATAAAAAAATATATATATATAAACAGCAATTAATGTTCCCTCGTACAAGGAAAAGCAAACACCCGATATGGAAAAAAAATCAAAGGTCAAAAAGAAACAGACATTCAAAACATTAGGAAATAGGAAAAATACATAAAATACATATATATGCAAAAGTTTTATTTAAAATTGTTGGGTTACAACAAGTAAATATTTTATAACCGATATAAAGCACTCGACAAGTTTTTGGAGTAGATATACGATAGTAAACAAATGGAAACTATATTTATAAAACCATATTTATTTCATTATACATATTTCAGGGATACCATATTAAAAATATGGCATGCCTTCGTCAGATAAAATACAATATATAAACTGTTTTATAAATAATTTTGACGTACCATAAATATAAGCCACCATTAAGGTAGGAAGCTGGCTTGGTAGTGAGGTGTTTATAATTATTTAGTTATAGTGTTAAGCACAGTTAGAAAGAAAGACGGAGAAAAAGAAGAAATGTATGTAAAGAAAAACAGAGAGAAATAGAGAGAAATAGAGAGAAATAGAGAGAAATAGAGAGAAATAGGGGAGAGAGAAAGAAGGAGGAGGTGAAAAAAGAGAGGCAACCGAAGTCAACAGATGAATAATAATAATTCACCATACAAATAGAGAGATTTAAGAGAGGGAGTACGGTAATTATTTAGTTATAGTGTTATGCACAGTTAGAGAAGAGACGGAGAGAAAGAAAAAATGGAGATGACGAGAAAATAGAGAGAGAGAGAGAGAGAGAGAGAGAGAGAGAGAGAGAGAGAGAGAGAGAGAGAGAGAGAGAGGTGGGAGGAAAAGAAAGAGGGAGAAAAAATAATTATATAGGGGGAGGTGAAAATCAAGAGAGAAATAAGAGAGAAACATGGGAGGCAAAGTCAAAACGACAGATACATAAACTTCATCATATATAAAGAGAGAGGAGAAGAAAGAGCTATATCTAGAGAGAGGGATGATAAAGTTACATCTTTACGTCATGTCCTATCAATTTGAATTATCAATTCATATGAACTGGGTAATATAATGTAAATATCAATATTCATGAATGAGACATAGATATATAATGTGTGAAAATAATTTTGCTCAATAATGACCATATGTTTAGTTTAAAACTCTGAGGTCAATGTACCAAAAACTGAGATAAATCTTCAAAAACTTTCTGAAAAAAGAAAAAGAGTAAGTTATGTCAAGCTCTAGTCGATAAAACAGACATACACATGACTTTACGTGATCAACTCTATAATTTCTTGTGTCATAAAAAGATTTCCTTGTGTTATAAAAAATTTCACTATATATATATATATAAAAATAAACGATTAATATTCAAGCCCTCACACATATGATTATCGTTCATGTATATAATATTATGCATATATGTAACTTATACAGAACTATACCTACATATATATATATATACATATATATGTATACACAAGATATCTGCGTGAGTGTTCCAGCATCTCTATGCACACATACAAGCACATGAACAGATAAAATATACTCTGTAATCTTTCCATATGCATGTTAATACATATGGCCTTTGTATAGAGATAACCAGATATCAATATATCAGCACAGAAATTATTTAAAGGATTTAGAAGACCCTGTGGTTCTACGCATGCTCTTATATTTAGTCTTTCTTTCTAACTGTGCTTAACACTATAACTAAATAATTATAAACACCTCACTACCAAGCCAGCTTCCTACCTTAATGGTGGCTTATATTTATGGTACGTCAACATTATTTATAAAACAGTTTATATATTGTATTTTATCTGACGAAGGCATGCCATATTTTTAATATGGTATCCCTGAAATATGTATAATGAAATAAATATGGTTTTATAAATATAATTTCCATTAGTTTACTATCGTAAAATACATATATATTTTTTTTTTTTTTCTTCTTCAACGTCTGTCCCCTTGTGTTGCTTCAACGAGCAAGCCAAATCAAATAACCCGTGAAAAAGAGAAAAAAAAATGTTTGTTTTAGAATATATCCACGTTGGATATCAACAATAGGTAGCCTGTGGCTAAAAATCCCTTAGGAAAAAAGTAAGGCATGTGTATCCCCTGCGGGGCAGTAATGTTCACAAAAATGTTTTTTTGCCTTGATCAAATATGGAACACACAGACGCAATTCAAAATGTCCCTGTCCTGGCGGAAAATTACAAAACGGGGAAGGAAAGCAACGCCATCTTTGAAAAAAATGTTGGCTGGTTTGTATACCTTGTCAATACGGTATAAACACTTTATTATTTCTCTGTCCTTTTTTTTTTCTTGTATTTTTGTAAGTTGCGAAAAGGTTGGCAACGTGGTAATAACAGTGAAGTTCAACTGAATAAAAAGGCTGCGTAAAATTCTTACGTCGGTCACCAGTGTGGTAAAATGAAGTATCCTAGTTGGATTGTTTATCGACATAGACGTGAGGGAAGGTTCCTCGTCTATTTACCATTTTTGTAAGTGAGAATTATAACAAAGTGAGTGGGTATGTGCGTAAACAAGACAATAACCACAACGAGAATTATATTCAACAAATGTAAATAATGGTGATGTTTAATTTGTTTATATGTGTTTATTATATTACAAATGAAACATACCAAATATAGACGCGGTCAGTTGTGGTGAAGGGAGCGTATTACAATTACAAAGGTATTGTGGGGTTTTCTGTTTGCTGTTCCCTTGGCTGTTTATCATTTCGTGGTACAGGGGCTGTTTTCTGTGGCGTGTATGCCGTCTGCTTTTCCGTGGCTGTCTGCTCTCCTCGGTCTTCTCAACCAGGGGGAGACAACTAGGCCTGGTCCATTATCCGCCAGGGGGCGTGAGGCGTCTTACTACATATATATATATATATATATATATATATATATATATATACTTGTGTATAATGGTAGCTATGGTGATTCCATAGGCGGTATGCCAAAATTAGCACTCAATATTCATACAGAGTAGAGTGTGGATATATATATATATATATATATATATATATATATATATATATATATATATATATATATATATATATATCCATATATAAAACCAGAATTATTTTATTATATATATTTCAAGGGCAACCAAGGCAAATTTTGGTGCGCTTTCATCAGATAAAATACAAAGTTTGTTTTATAAATGTTGACATACCCGCAGAAAAACAACCTTGACGGTTGAAGGTTCTCTGGATAGTGGAAAAAAAATTTTATTTAGGGTAATTCAAAGTTATGTGTGAGTATGCAAATGAATGTCAGAAAGAATTGAAAAAACAACGGTTTATTTAGATTATACTGTTGGAAGAAGAGAGAGAAAAAGAGAAAGAGAAAGAGAGAAGAAAAAAGAAGAAAGAGAAAGAGAGAAGAAAGAAGAAAAAAGGGAGAAAGAAATAGGGAAAATTAAGAACGAGCGAAGAAATAAGGTTATCAAGAGATGTAAATCGTAAATATATCGTTCTTTTATGCTATATTTATATTAAAAATAATGATGAATTAAAAATTTTGATAAATTGAAAATAATGTTAAATTAAAAATAATGTTAAATTAAAAAATATATTATAATAAAGATGTGTTTAAAATATATTAAAATATATTAATAAAAATATATGGGTAAAGATGGGTATGTCATGTTATAGATGATAGTTTTACATTGGGAAAATATTGAGAATCCAGTTTTGTTTATTTATTAGTTATTATGGGATAAGTTTGACAAAAATATATTTAGCTAGATTTTATTATCGGTTCTAAGTCAAATCTTAAATACTTAGAAAAATTACAAAGATTACGACAAATTACGAGAGTTTACACAAGATTAAATACTTAAATAAAAGTATATACTAAAACCATTTAAAAATTAAGATTATAAAAATTCAGATTATAAAAAACTATAAAGAAGTTTTAGGAGATTTTTTAGAAAACTCAAAGACTCCAAAGATACACAAAAATCTTTTTAAAAACTTATAAACTATTCATAAATTATAATTAACATCTAAGATTATTCAAACTATAAAGAAGTATTCGGAAATATTTGAAAATACTTAAACACTTAAAATATTTAAAATATTTAAAAGTGTTTAAATATTGGAAAATATAAAATCCCAAAAATATTAAAATATTAGTTGACCAAAAAGAATAATTTTTTTATATATATAATTTTCTAAAATATTTTTTTTTATTTTTTAAAGCATTTTAAAATTTTCAAAAAATTTGAAAGAGATTTTTTAAAGTTTCAAGTAATCATTCCGAAAGGATTATAAGATATTTTTGGAAGTAAGATAGATAAAGGTAAAAATATATTTATGAGGTAGAAATATTAGAAAGTAAAGGTTTTAAGAAGTAAATTAGAAATTTAAGAAGTGTATTATATATATATATTTACGAAGTAAAAGATATTAAAATTGGAATTAGATTAAATTTCTGAACATATATGGATATAATTTAAGAAATGAGATTATAGGTGTTTGGATAGAGTAAACATTATGTAGGGAAGATTAAATGTGTAATTACATTTTATGTATATATTTAAAAGTTGAATTTAAACGATGTTTACAAGAACTAAATAAATGATTACGCAAATTAATGGAGTTCTTACATTTAAGTATAAAGAATATTTCTTCAACACATAAGTTGGATAAAGCTGTGTTTGTGTAGGCAGGTGCTTTAGAAACAATATTCCAAGATAAAGAATAGTTTATATTCTTGGATTTTAAGTTCCATAATAAGCTGGATATAGAAATTTTTTTACCAATATTCCTAAACGAACATTTATGGTTATTGAAACGAGATTTGAAGTCTGTAGAAGTAGAGCCAACATAGTTAAAGGAATTATCATTGGTTTTGACATTGCATTTATAAACCACATTTTTAACTAAACAGTTATTTTTTAAAGGACAGTTAGATTTCATTCTACAATTACAATTATCAGAATTTAAATTATTGGGAACAGTATTATTATATTGGATATTGCTAGATGTATTAATGCTAATCTGGTTAAGGTTTAGATTTCTATTATTGATTCTATTTATATTCTGTGCTAAATTCATAGTAGTAGAGTATGATAGTTTAATTGTATGTCTGTTAAAGATTGAATAATATCTATGTGCCTTGGGAAAACAATTATCAAGAGCTTTAAAAAATAGTTTAGCTAAAGGTGTTTTAATACTTATTGAGAAAGGGGGAGCGTACCAAATTATGTTTCTAGTTCTGTTTCTTCTTTTAGTTTTAGAGTTTGTGCTAGGTTTCTTATTATAATTATAATAATAATTATGGTTAATTGACGTATCATTATTGTCCATGTATTTAATTTCATTATTATAGCCTGCTCTACTTAAAGCTTCGTTATAATATTGTGCCTTATCTTCAAATATATTGTTATTCGCTGAGATTCTAGAAATACGTTGCTGTACGGAATTTACGATGGTGTTCTTAACAGATCTAGGGTGATTAGAGTTAAAGTTAACATAATTTAAATTCTCATTGATTTTATGAAATGGATAGTATAGCCCAGTATTAAGGTTTAATGTTACATCTAAAAAGTTAACTATTTTATAATTATTCTCTATTTCTAACTTAAGATTAAAGCTATTAAAAAATTGTATTATTGATTTTTTTTCTATTGATTTACAAGTTCGCGTGGCTGGCCGTAGCCTAAAAGTACACCGAACACTATAATCGGATAAGCGATTGCAGTACTCTTAGCATAGTTTGCAACCATCATGTATGTATGTATGTTCTTCTGGTTTTATAATTTCACAAAGTTTTACCAATAGAGCGAGAGTCGGTTTCTAACATAGACACAAGACTCTCTCATTGGAGTTTACACAACATCAACTAGGTATATATGTATGTATGCATGTGTAGATATGGATGTTATTGTATGTGTGGATGTGGATGTTTTGAGTTGTATGTGTGCATGTGTATATGCTTTGTATCTGTACATGTGTATATGCAGTTATTAGATGCAACATTTTTGGAATGTTTTACATATTTTTACTGTTCCATTAATGGATTGTACTTGTAATTTCCTAACTAGTTGTGTTCCTTCTGTTCCTGTGAAGCCTAACATATCCCAGTGCCCCAATAATCACAGGTATAAATCTGAAGGTGTAATCAGGGTGGAGTATCTGCAGATTTCTCATCAGTTCTGCATAAATATTCTCCTTTTCACTAATCTTTGATATTATATTGGCATCTGCTGGGCAGCTAATTTCCACTACTGTGCATGTTTTCTTCTCCCTGTCCCATATCATAATATCTGGTCTGTTATGCCTGCATTTTATTGGGATTTTTACTGGAACATTCCACCAGTACTCTTTCATATTATGTACATGGATGTCTTCCACATTGCTGTAGCTTTTAATGTGTTTATTATGGGGGCTATCTTTTTTTACGAACTGCATTGTACAGTGTTTTGGCCAATACATCATGCCTCATAGGTAGATAGTACCGCGATGACATCTTTGGACAGCTGCTGATGACATGGGTGATATCCTCGATGTTAGTTCTGCAGAGTCTGCACTTGTTATCACATCTAGGTGTTTTGCCTGCATCCCTATCTTTTTTGTGAATCAGGTATTTCGTGCTAATCTCCTGTTCCTGGATTGCAAAACGTATCCTTCAAAGTGGGAGCCAATATAGCGGTTGTTGGTCCAAGATAGACTACTTTCCTTATCTATATTACTCTCACTCTGGAGCTTCCTGGCAACATATCCATGCATGATTTTTTGCATGTGTATGTATGTATGTTCTTCTGGTTTTATAATTTCACAAATTTTTACCAATAGAGAGAGAGTCGGTTTCTAACATAGACACAAGACTCTCTCATTGGAATTTACACAACGTCAACTAGGTAGATTATGTATGCATGTCTGCACGCATGCATGTGTATATATGGATGTTATTGTATGTGTGGATGTGTATGTTTTGAGTTGTATGTGTGCATGTATATATGCTTTGTATCTGTACATGTATATAAGCAGTTATTAGATGCAACATTTTTGGAATGTTTTACATATTTTTACTGTAATTGGATTGTACTTGTAATTTCCTAACTAGTTCTGTTCTTTCTGTTCCTGTGAAGCCCAGCTTCTCAAGATTTGTATAGGGGCAGTTACTAATATATCCCAGTGCCCCAATAATCACAGGCATAAATCTGAAGGTATAGTCAGGGTGGAGTATCTACAGATTTCTCATCAGTTCTGCATAAATATTCTCCTTTTCGCTAATCTTTGATATTATATTGGCATCTGCTGGGCAGCTAACTTCCACTACTGTGCATGCTTTCTTTTCCCTGTCACATATCATAATATCTGGTCTGTTATGCCTGCATTTTATTGGGGTTTTTACTGGAACATTCCATCAGTACTCTTTCATATTATGTACATGGATGTCTTCCACATTGCTGTGGCTTTTAATGTGTTTATTATCGGGGCTATCTTTTCTACGCATTGCGTTGTACAGTGTTTTGGCCACTACATCATGCCTCATTGGTAGATAGTACCGCGATGATATCTTTGGACAGCTGCTGATGACATGGGTGAGATCTTCGATGTTAGTTCTGTCTGTATGTATGTATGTGTGGGGTCACTCTTGAGTGCTACTGGTAACATGTAACCCAGTACAACCTGTCGCATAGTCGGGTCGTCGGCGACTAAACCGGCACCCCACCAAGTTTACTTGGTGAGGAGGGTGATTTTGGACACCCTGCAGGACAAAAAACAAAACCTGACAAAGGGCGGAAGAACTCATAAGGGTCAACAGCCATCCAAAAGTGTGTAAATATGTATATACACATGTACATATGTATGTATATGTATATGTGTATATACATGGGTGCATGTGTATGTATATGCGCGGGGACATAGAAATAGTCGGGATGGACACTCCATCGCGCGGTTAAACCACTGGGAGTGAAGGACCCCTAGCCTTTCTCAGGTCATTCTTCTAGGAGAAGGCAACTCAGGAAACTGGGATAACTCCGATATAAAACCTGCAGCTCAGTAGTTACCGATGATGTTGATTTTTACATCTTTTCGGTTATAGCTACTGTCGCTCAGATAGTGGGATTGGCTCAGTGCACAGTCTTTCCTCACTTTAAAAAATATATTCACGCACAGGCATTGCACGATAGAATTAATTAATAATTATTAATAATGGTATATCGTGCAATGGCCATACTCGATAACGAGGGGGCAGCCATCATGTATGTATGTATGTGTGCGTATGTGTGTGTGGGGTGTATGTATATCGCTTGACATGTAACATTCTTTGCGATGCATGGTATTGCTGGTCATAGGCAAGTCCCAAGCTGGACTAAAAAACAACATCCGTGATACTCATGCTCAAGTATCAAGAGATGGCATTACTCGAAATCAAGTTGCTGCCACCATGTATATATGTATGTATGGTGTTCATAAGTACATGTAAGTTATGTGTGTGAGTGTGGGTGGGGGGGGGGCGTGTGCGTGCATGTGTGCGTGAGTAGTTGTACGTTTAAGTAAACTGGGGACAACCGAATCTAAGCTTGTAGATTTTTTAAATAAAATATCTAAATAAAATTGCTCCAAATATCAAACCTATTTTTCTCTTACTAATCCTTTCCATAGGTGGGAAATGTGTAAATTCTAAGCGCGCCTTCCAGTTCTATAATACGAGGATCGGCTGAAAAGTTCATAGGCTGGCTATGAACAAGTCATGCTAGAGATGTGAAATCTTGCATGCATTCATTTAATCTCTTCTTATTAATAATTGCATTGTTTCTTTTCCAGGGACTATTTAAAAAATAAACCTCATTTGGTTATTCTACGAGAGTATTTTGGTCAGCCTATGAACTTTTCAGTCGACCCACGTAGTTCGTATTATCATAAACTATGTATGAAAACTTCAATAAATTTTGAAATATTTCAAATCTAATGTAGCAAACAAATATTACATATTATTATATAATGTCAATTGAAATAAAATATTTAGTATAAGGGTAAAAAAACTATAGAAATAATTTAAGTTTTGCTATTGAAACGAAGTCAACATTTTCAACAACTGGCAAAAAATATTAACCCGAGATTTTTATCTACTTCACGAAACAAGGGAGAGTACTCAAATATTAATTACCTCCCTTACATCACAAATTGTTAATTTTTTTTTATGCCTGTTTAAGAAAATGATTTGTCGAACCACTCTTGATCAACAAGGCCGTGAATGTCTAAAATTTTAAGATGTTGAATTAAATAGAATATTCAGTTACGTATCACGCTTGAATTGTGTTTATTTTGACAGATTTTATTTTCATTCATTAATCGATAATATGAGCATCTATTATGTATAATCGACGATAACAAACTCATTTCAATAACTGGTCTTCCTCAGAAATCGTTTAATAAAATATTAGTTTTTCGTAAGTAGAAAAATGTAACATTTCAAACAGACTATATTTTGCTTTTTATAGAAATTCTTCCTTCATTTAGAAACCACATCAGCCCCTGGAATTTTGGGGAAATGATATCAGTAGTATTTAACGATAAAATATGAGAACTTGAAATAGATCTCTTGGTATATTATGATAATTTAACATTTACATTTAGCATACAATACAGTATGGGGGGTGTACATATATATATATATGTATGTGTCTGCGTGTGTGTGTACGTGTTGTATATAGGATATTTAGGAAAAACATTTGACAGCCTTCCGCTATGTTTTTTAAGGTTATGACCGCTATCACACAGCCATAGTCTCAGCAAAAAAAAAAAGAAGCCACTGACAACGTTGTTTCTCACTTGTTAGTGGTTGTCAAAGCTGCATATCCACCAAGTTTCGACTGAGACAAAAACAAGCAACTCTCATGATGCTATCTGTCTACACGAGACAGATAGCATCGTGAGAGTTGGGAAAGAGGTCCTTTAGAAATGCTCGCTGCATGATAATCAAAAGTTCACACTCAGGGAAATTGCACAGCAATACCGCATTGAATCCGTGGTTGAAAAATGTATGCTTATCAGCAAAAAATCATGCATGGCTATATTGCCAGGAAGTTTGAAAGTGAGAGTAATATAGATAAGCAAAGTATTCTTTCTCGTATCAACAACCTCTATATTGGCTCTCACTTTGAAGGATATACATTTGCAATCCAAGAACAGGAAATAACTACAATATACCTGATTCACAAAAGAGAAAGGGATGCAGGAAAAACATTTAGATGTGACAACAGATGCAGACTCTGCGGAATAAATATCGAAGATGTCACCCATTATAAGCAAATGTCCAAAGATGTCATCACGATACTATCTGCCTATGATACATGATGTAGTAGCTCAAACACCATACAATTCAATCCGTAGAGAGGATATTCCTAAGATTAAAAATATAAAAAGATAAAGGGATGCGGAGGACATATGCCTATATATGAAAGAGAACTGGTGGAATGTTCCAGCCAAAACCACAATAAAATGTAAACACAACAAAGCAGACAGTGATATAGAGCAGAGAAAATAAGGCATACACAGTAGTGGAAGTCAGCTGCACAGCAGATGTCAATATAATATTAAAGATTAGCGAAAAGGAGAACATTTATGCTGAATTAATAAGTATTCTTCAAAATAGACACATCACCACATACAATAACATTCATATCTACACGCACACAAGCACACACACACACACACACACACACACACACACACACACACACACACACACACACACACACACACACACACACACACACACACACACACACACACACACACACACACACACACACACACACACAAGCACGCGTATTTACGTAGCTGATGTCAAAATTCTAATGAAAGAGTCTTGTGTCAATGTTAGAAACGCTCTCTCACTCATTCTCTCTCTCTCTCCCTCTCTCTCCCTCTCTCTCTCTCTCTCTCTCTCTCTCTATTGGTGAAAAGTTATTTAAAAAAAAAAACAATTTTGCGAGAGGGGAAAGTCAATTAAATCAACCCCAATGCATTACTGGTACTTTATTTTATCGTCTCCGTAAGGATAAAAGGTAAAGCTAACCTAGGTAGGATTTGAAATCAGAACATTAAGTGTCTTGTGAGTTCAGAGCGGCTTTTCAGATTTTGCTGCATACAACACAAGTAAGTGGGTCTGCAACAATGAACTTGGCATATTCTGTTGACGAACTGTGACTCCTGTGGTGACTCTGGAGTCCTGTGTATGACAGGCATATTCGGCTACATGTATGGCAAACAAACTGAGAAACCGCTGGGTCTACATTCTCTCCCTTGCGGGAAATTCTTTTGGTCTTTGCCCAGCTTACTTTCTTTGCATGGATTTATCGATATCCTTCATATATGTTTTTTTCTCCACTTATTTCTGTCACCAGCCTCCACTTGTCGTACGTGAAGGCCGATATCAAGTTGCAACACCGAGTCTTTGACACAGTCCTTGAAACGCTTCTTGGGTTTTTACCGTATTCCCATCTGCTTGGGAATACAGCTATCATCCAGCCGCATCAGATGTCCTGCACAGCGAAGGCGGTGCTTGTGTATGAAATCTTCTATACTGAGTGTATCAGCTTGTTCCAGTACTTCTGTGTCTGGAACATGCGAGAAGCAGTGGGTACCCAAGATTGATCTTATACAGCTTAGGTGGAAGTGACCCAATAATTTTAAATGATTCCTGTAAATCACACAAATCTTACAAGAATAAAGAAGGCTTGTAAGAAGACAAGCGTTATCAACATCTACCTTTGTTTTATTTTTCCTTTTGTGCATAAAAAAGCTATACTACTATAGCTTCCGCAAGGTTAACGAGTACCTTTGTCCTTGTACAGAGGAATCATTATAGTATCTCTCCATTCCTTTGGGACTTCTCCAGCCATTCAGATCTCAGCAAAGAGACCATCTAGGCCAGCTTTTTTTCCAAGATTTAGTTTTAATTGGTTAAAAGGTTAAGATATATGTAAAATATTAAAATATAAAAGATAAAGATGTAAAAAAAAACATACAGCCATTCACACAGCCACTCAATATATACATATGTACATAGTATTGCATGGCCGTTGACTCTCATGAGTTCATCCGCTCTTTGTCAGGTTTCGCTTTTCATCCTGCATGGTGCCCAAAACACCCACCTCACCAAGCAAGCTTAGTGGGGTTGCCGGTTTAGTCACCGATGACCCAACCATGTGACAGGTTGTACTGGGTTACACGTTATCAATAGCACTGAGGAGATACCTGGCATACATACATACAGAGACGCGCGCGCACAAACACACACACACACACACACACACACACATACACGCACACACACACACACACACACACACACACACACACACACACACACACACACACACACACACACACACACACACACACACACACACACACACACACACACACACACACACACATACACACAGACAGACACTCAGACAGACAGACTGACCGACAGAATATTGTACATAATTCATGTTAAAGTTTTGGATATCCAGTTTTGTTGATAAGCAGTCAATGGATAAATGCTTTGTTTTAACACAAAAATGATAAAATGTAATGTAATGTAAGGGAGATAATTAAGGTTTGAGTACTCTCCCTTGTTGCGTAAATACTTAGATATATTTTTTAAATTTGGTTTTAAAAAATTAACTGCTTTAAAATAGCAATTCTTAAATTAGTATTGGACCCTTGTCGTCAATTATGACGGCAATAGCGTTTAACGTATTTCATTTTCGGAGTTCATATATATATATATACCAGGATTACCAGATATATGAAGCATCACACAAAATAAGAAATTTGTGCCTTCATAGATTAATGTTTTGCATAAGAGAAACCCTATAAGTTTAAGTTGGTTACTAGCAGGTGGAAGTGATTAAAAATAAGAATGATATATTTATAATATATTTCTAGAATATAATTACATATATGTTCAACGTAATTGTACAAGTGGCGTAGAGGATTAACTGTAACTGTAACTTTGGAGAAATAACTATTTACATGAACAAGTGTAGGATTAGAACCCAGATCCTGCCATTGTAGCAGCATAATTAAGATAGAGAATACATTGTGTGTAGGTTTGTATGTGTAAATTCTTAAGTGTTATAGACTCCACCTTTCTTATTTCTCTTCGCAAAAACCTGGTATTCCAGCCACACCTTCCTGGGACACTGCCTTCATCAACAGCTTATCCGCATGGGGTTCGCCTCCACTTCCACCCCACAACCTACTCTCGTTCCCCCACACACATACACACACAACTCATCTTCACCGATCCTTCCGCCTTTTCATTCGTGCCACTTTTCGTTCCACCTTCTCCCAAATCCGCCCCAGCAACTTTGAACTCCTCCAAACCTTTCTCCTTCTCTATTACACCTGTCACCCTTTTCACGAACATTCGATACTTCTCTTTATCCACATACTCTTCCATTCCTCACATCCACTAAACTCTGCAAACTCAATCTTCCCCTTCATTCCACCGCCATGGTGTTCCTCTCCCACCAACACACTCTCCTCCACATCCCACTTTCTTCCAGCTACCTACTCCGCATCAAACCCTCCTGACCCCACCCCCATCCCACCGAATCCCTCTCAGACCCACAATTTGTTGTCACTCTATCCGCCGACCAGCCTCTCTCGAAATCTGAAGGTTCCCTCCTCAGTAGAGGTCTGCGTTTCATACTCCTCACACCTTCCAGCGACAAATTTCGGACCTGCACGGACGTTGTACGGTGGTTCCTGCGCCGCATAAAATTGCAAGCACATTCTTACGGCAATATACAGACTCAGAACAATTCTAGCTGCCTTAAGGACCTGGGTCGGCGACCATTACATTTGAACGCCACTACATGGACAATTCAACACTCTAAACACTTTCATCGACACCTGCCACCCATGGTGAATCGGTTCAATTTCCGGAAACGCTACCAACAATGCAACATCCCCTTGATCAAAATCGTCGCACTTCTCTCTCTCTGATACCATGATGACAAACGGAGGTTTTACTGTAGCTCCGCAATCTCCTCTTCTACCGCCCCCTGTCCTATGATGCCACCCCTCGCTACTAACAACAAGTATTCTCCACTTTACGCGAACTCATCACCTCACTACGGAGTGTGCACCTTATGATCTGCACACCCCGTACCTTCACCATCTATTTCTTCCCCAAAATACACAAACCGGACACCCCTGGCCACTCCATCGTCTTCCATAACTCCGCTAGAAATAGAAGCGGTGATTATAACCACCGAGCTCAACAAGTTAAGAGTTTGGGAGCCGTTAAATACAAATAATTGTTTCTACTTTTGGCACAAGGCCAGCAATTATCTCAGTGTATTACTGGTACTTTATTTTATCGACCCTGTAAGGATGAAAGGCAAAGTTAACCTCAGTTGGATTTGAACTCAGATCATAAAGGGCCGTAACTCTTTGCTGCAAGCATGGTGTCCGACACTCTACCGATACTGCCGAATCAAAACATCAAATATGCTTAGAATTTTATGTTTCTCAGCTAAGTTCAACTTGTAAACATATTAGATGTTTTGATTCCTTATTTGTATTTAACCGGTCCAAACCTCTTAACCTGTTGAGCTCGGTGGCTATATTCACCGCTCCTATTTCTAGCGGAGTTATCGTCCACCTTGTGGATATCTATTCGCCATAGGTTTAACGTGATTACACCATATGGTTCTCAGCACGACGGTCGAGATGGATTTAAATGTAGATTTTCACAGGTATATTGATTTATTTACCATTTTCATTCTATATTTCCCTTAGAATAGTGAGAATAAACCTCTGATGAGTACACTTGGATTCCACCTGTGTATATATTCTTCTATAGCATATGTATTTGGTATATATACAATAAACCGTGTTTCTTTTACGATATATGGCTCGTTCTCTCTATATATAAACATATATCTTTTAATTTGGTTATTATGATTCTAGATAAAGTCTATTGAGCTTGCTTATAGAGAAACACAAAATTCTAAACATATTTGATATGTTTTGATTCATTATTTGTATGCATAAGGAAAGTATATACTTTCAAACGTTCAATCATCTGACAGGAAGGTATACGATGCTGACGATAGCTAATAAGCTTGAAACTAGTACGTCGTTCCTGTGTCAGTGTTGAACAAAAAGGCGACGATGGTTGCCGAACACTGTACGGCGTAATAAATGTTCGGTAAACCCATACGTACATATATATATATGTGTGCATGTATGTATATATATATATACATACTACTGTACGTCTGTACGCATATATGTATGTACGTATGCATACTTATATTTAGGTATCAGCCGTACTAAGAGTGAGAAATGAAATTTCGTTTCATTCTTTTCCATTTATCGTTTCCGGTACGCCCGGCCGACTAACTCACTCGATATGCAAATTAGGCTGCTCAGCCGTTAATATGCATAAGGAAAGTATATATACACACACACACACACACACACACACACACACACACACACACACACACACACACACACACACACACACACACACACACACACACACACATATATATATATATATATATATATATATGTAATTCGTTTTTGAATTTGTTTTGCGAGATTTCTTATCCGAAAACGTGTGTTGAAATAGATATTGTTATACTTTGGGAGGGTCATGTTGCCAATAAAAACACATGCACCTGTTGGTTTTCATTTCAATTTATTATAAATTTCCGGTTGGCCGGTTGGTTCGATAACCGGAAAGTTGTTTATATATTGTCAAAGCTCTTTTATCACACATTCTGTGACCTTCTCGGTGACTAGGTTTTTATTTTGTGTGTCTCTACTTTGTTCTGCCCTACACCATCTTGTTTTTGTGCGTTGTGTGCTTAGATTGTGCATGCGTTACATCCGGGTGTGTTATTTATGTGTTTATTTACTTGTCACTAGCTGGTTGTTTGTTCTATCTGTGTGTGTCTGATTTGTTTTGTTAGTTTGTTTTTTTGTGCGTGTCTGTATGTCATCATTTTGTCCTTAATTACTAGCTGTGATGTTGCTATCCCACTCAATGTTTTCTGCTTAATTTTGGTTGGAGTTCGTTTATGTTTGTCGCCTCTGTGATTTTTCTGAGCATTGCATCTTTTCTGTGTTCTCTAATGTACCTCTTGTTCTATTTCGGCATGTTGGTGGAGTACTGATGAGTTTTTCCAATTCTGGAGTTCTAGTAAGTGTTCATTTATCCTTTCTCCTATGCTACGGGCTGTTTCACCTGTAAATGTTATATTCTTATTCCTACACTGTCCCTCGTTACATCTTATGCTGTATACTTCGTTCCTAGTTTTGCAGTTAATTTGTGGGCTTAGCTTGCAGACTATGCATTTCCTATCAGCACAGGGGGATCTTTGAAATGGGTATGTTTTGCTAATTAGGGTTTTTATGGGAATACCTGGTCTTTCAACTATCATAATATTGAATTTGAGCTTGTCTAGGGCCCTTCTAAATCTATAAGCTAGTTCGCCCCTAGGGGTTGTATGGACGAACATTACACTCTGGTATTCATTGCTATCATACCATGAGTTTATTTTATTTGCCTTATTCCTAATCCTTTCTATTCTGTTCGAAAATGTTCTCCTATACATGGGGCAAGTTCTATTTGCATCCTTTTCTACAATTTTTGCCCATTTGGCTCTAGCTCCTTTATATACCCTGATCTTGTCTCTCTGACTGTAGCCAGAGAACTGCATGTGATTGATGAAGTGTTGTATGTCTCTCTCTAATTCTTTGGGGTTGCACATGCGGGACACGTTCCTCATCACTCTTACTAAGTCTGCAATCAGTATGTTGATTTTTATGTGATCCAAAACAGCTGAGTTTCGGTGGATCAGGTATTTGGAGGTCATGGGTTTGGCATAATGCGAATGGAGGATTTGCGTTCTATTACTAATAGTTTCCAACCAGAGTTCTGTGTCTAGTACGGGTAATCTATGGTTGGGGTGTTTATTTGGGTAGTCTATAGTAACTTTAATACTCTGGTGGGTGGAGTTAGCTATTTGCTGGATGCTTTCCATGGTCTTCTAATTCCTGACTGTTCTCCTATGGTGGTGTTTATACACACACACACACACACACACACACACACACACACACACACACACACACACACACAGCGTATTGTTATGGTTGATTTCTATAGTTTACTCCCATTCACTGAACAACCTACATATTTTATTATTTCAATTGACTTCATTAGTGTTACTGGTAACTTGACATCCGGTACAACCTGCTGCATGATTAGGTTGCTGGTCACTAAACCAACACTCCATTAAGTTTGTATAGTGAGGTGGATTGCTAGGACCCGGCAAGACAAAACCAAAACCTGCCGAAGAACGTATACATCCAGCAGTGAGTCAACTGACATCTAGCGTCACGGCACGAAGACATAAAAGTACTGGAAATGGTAGCCAAGCACACGTTAAGTCTACTGGGAGTGATTGATCCCCAGTTCTATTTCTAATCAGAACAACCATCTAGGAGACGAGTAACTCCGTATTTTAAAACCCACTGTTTTGTGGGCGTAATATAAAGCCCCCCCCCCCCCTTCTTGGTGCAATGTACGCCACCAGGCTACTGTCTGACTTGCTAGTAGAACAATGGAAACCGCCTATCTTACATTACTGTGTCCGTAGCAATACCTTTTAGTCGATTTCAATAGGGGTAGCTAAATCATGGCGCCACAGTATATACGGTGATATAACCGTGTGGGCAGACTGCGCTCGTCAACCTTCGTTGGCAACCAGCTTTACAGAAGAACCACTGACTCCAAGCCCGAGCAAATTTGGCTCGTTAGATAATCCGACTAGGGGAAGGAAACTCCGACTTTAATACCTACTAACTAAGGATCTCGCTGTCACTGTCCCAGCTTGCTGGGCTATGACAGATGGTTTTTGCGATGTAAAGGTGGAGAGGGGATACTACGCACATACTGCTGCTTGTTCCACGCGAAGGGAGGGGATAGAATAGGTGGCCTAGCCAAAGCTCAGATTAACCCATCAAAAAACATCCATTGCTGCACCCTCCCCGGTAGAAGGTGTAGCCAGTACTGCTTTCAATCAGTTGACTCTCTTCGGCGAAACGTGTTTCTGATAGTGTAGCAATGGCTTCATTGTAGCAGTAGAGTTCTCATACAATCAGAACAGTGCGTTTGTGTGCTCTGTCATTCCAAGAGAATACCTATTTTCCATATAGCGACAGGGAGTGTTGCTATCTTGTATTTTTATATTATTTCTCAGCGCTGTAAGGGATCTCAACCAGTCAGGGTTATCTGGTCCGAATGTGATGAAGTAGGCAACATTTAGGACACCTTTTCTTGTTTCTTCCAGGAGGTAAAAATACATTTCTATTGAGAGCTGCTCGGTTATTTAGGAAGGTATTGAGTTCCGCAGCTACTTCGGTCAGTAGGATATAACAAATATGCTAAGCCACTAACAGGTTTTATTTCAATTAATCATCTTAGTTAAGAGAGACATTTTTGTATATTGACTTTTTAATAACGATGGTCTTGTTTGTATCCTTAAATACTTAGTTAGATACTTCCGATCTTAAAATCCTTAATCCAATTTGAATTCCAAGTGATAGTTGCTTCATTTGCATACTTCATTTCTTACCTCATTAGAATATACCTCATTTGAATGTATACTTTCGTATTAGTGTAAAGATTCTCATTAACACACTTAGTTTAAATGTCATTTGCATACCTACATCTTTGTACTAGATACCTCATTTAAATATCTACCACCCTACTAACGGAAACCTCATTTGCATACTTAAATTCTCAGTGGCAGCAATCTCATCTCGGTAGAGGGTCAGACGCCATGCATTCCAGCATAGTTACGTCCCTTTACGGTCTGAGTTCAAATCCCGTCGAGGTTAACTTTGCCTTTCATCCTTACCAGGTCGATAAAATAAAGTACCAGTAATGAACTGTGTAATTGCTGGCCGTGTGCCAAAAGTAGAAACAATTATTTACTCTCTTAATAACAGCAGCCTTTGGTAGAGTTACCTTCTACCAGTCAACGAAGGATTCTTTGCGCGGTCACTCGACTTGCTAGAAATAGCAGCTAAATCTACCTCAAATATACTTGGGGCATTCGATAAAACATGGATAAAACCCTAAGTAAATACTGAGTCTGTCTATCTTTTTCTTTGTCTAATACGGTCCGTTCTCCTATATATAACCTAGCTGGGTCGAGCCCATAGCCGGGTCGAGCCCATAGCCGGGTCGAGCACCTAGCCGGGTCGAGCCCATAGCCGTGTCGAGATATAGTGAATTGAATGTTTTGATTAACAAATTATCCATGCAATTATTAGACATAAAATTCATATAGCTTCTTCTTCTTCTTCTTCTTCTTCTTCTTCTTCTTCTTCTTCTTCTTCTTCGCCCACTTATTCCTGAGAGGGTCGTGGGGAAGAGTCTTCAAACACTCCTTACAGCGGGCCCTGTCAGAAGCAATCGTCTCCAATTCATTCGACAGGATCCCCAAGCGTGACTAGCCGAGTTCGTGGATGAATCTGTCCAGTGATTCTTTCCTAAGACATTCTAACCACATGCCCGTAATATCGGAGCTGTGATCTCTCAGTTCGGAGACGTAGCGGGTTTACCTGCAGCGATTCTCTGATCTCCGAGCTACGTACTCTATAATATAATGTAATGAAAATGATTGTGTACAGTGCTCAGGTGCACTACAACTCATCGAAGGTGCATGTATAGTACACAGAATTATAAACAAATGTCAGGAAAGTGAACAGTGTATGAGTCATGATACACACACACACACACACACACACACACACACACACGTGTGTGTATGGAGGGGTAATATCAGGTGTAGTGTTAGCGAATTTCAGGAAGTATGGAAGTTTTAAAGGCTGCAGTGTCTCGACAACTAACAACTGATGCAGGTAGTTTGTTCCATTCTTCAGGAGCGTGAAAAAATATTTCCGAAAGTCATGGGACCTGTACTGTTTTCTGACTTTGTAAGCATGTCCACAGGTGTTAGACGTATGGAATTCAAAAAGGTGTTCAGGATTGTTGTTGAAAAGATTGTTTATAATGTTGTGGGTGTCTACCAAGTCAGCTGCCAGACGTCGGAGCTTTAATGTATCCGTACCCAGAGAGGCAAGGGGTTCAGAGAACCCAAATTCGGCCGCTTGTATTCGCAATTGTATTCTTTCGGTCATTAACCAAGATTCACGACCTTAGGTAACCCGAATAGGTAACCCGAGTTGAAAACAGGGAGTTTGACTTTTACACCTACCCCGCTTCTTTTGGTTACCGAATACCGAATACCTATAGCGGTGTATCAGATTTTTTGTTTTTTTAATCAGCAGACAAATGATATAATTCCAATAAGATCAACTGGTTGAACTTTTGAAAAATATCATAAATCCAGTATGGTCTTTAAGCCAAACCAAGGAAAGCAACAGAATTATTTCTATCTTATAACTCTTCAGCGAAGAATACATATATCTGTCTAACACTGTTAATAAATTCCACTGTCTGTGTCTCTGTCAATTTAATTCTCTATATATGTACCTGACTGTCTGTCCATATGTCTGTTTATCTACCTTTTTTTTTTTTTATATACCTGTATGTAAACTCCTCATTTGTATTTGTCCCCTTCTTTTGTGCCCTTGTGGCTAATAAAGAAATTTATCTATATATCTACCTGTGTGTGTATATGTCTGTATATCTACCTGTCTGTCTATATGTATGTATATCTACCTGTCTGTCTACATATATCTACCTGTCTGTCTATATATATATATCTACCTGTCTGTCTATATGTCTATATATCTACCTGTCTGTCTATATATCTACCTATCTGTCTATATATATATATATCTACCTGTCTGTCTATATGTCTATATATCTACCTGTCTGTCTATATATATATATCTACCTGTCTGTCTATATATATATATATCTACCTGTCTGTCTATATATATATATAACTACCTGTCTGTCTATATGTCTATATATCTACCTGTCTGTCTATATATATATATCTACCTGTCTGTCTATATATATATATATCTACCTGTCTGTCTATATATATATATATATATATATCTACCTGTCTGTCTATATATATATATCTACCTGTCTGTCTATATATATATATATCTACCTGTCTGTCTATATGTCTATATATCTACCTGTCTGTCTATATATCTACCTGTCTGTCTATATATCTACCTGTCTGTCTATATATATATATATATATCTACCTGTCAGTCTATATATATATATCTACCTGTCTGTCTATATATCTACCTGTCTGTCTATATATATATATATCTACCTGTCTGTCTATATGTCTATATATCTACCTGTCTGTCTATATGTCTATATATCTACCTGTCTGTCTATATATCTACCTGTCTGTCTATATATATCTACCTGTCTGTCTATATATATCTACCTGTCTGTCTATATATCTACCTGTCTGTCTATATATATATATATATATCTACCTGTCAGTCTATATATATATATCTACCTGTCTGTCTATATATCTACCTGTCTGTCTATATATATATATATCTACCTGTCTGTCTATATGTCTATATATCTACCTGTCTGTCTATATGTCTATATATCTACCTGTCTGTCTATATATCTACCTGTCTGTCTATATATATCTACCTGTCTGTCTATATATATCTACCTGTCTGTCTATATATCTACCTGTCTGTCTATATATATATATATATATCTACCTGTCAGTCTATATATATATATCTACCTGTCTGTCTATATATCTACCTGTCTGTCTATATATATATATATCTACCTGTCTGTCTATATGTCTATATATCTACCTGTCTGTCTATATGTCTATATATCTACCTGTCTGTCTATATATCTACCTGTCTGTCTATATATATCTACCTGTCTGTCTATATATATCTACCTGTCTGTCTATATATCTACCTGTCTGTCTATATATATATATATATATCTACCTGTCAGTCTATATATATATATCTACCTGTCTGTCTATATATCTACCTGTCTGTCTATATATATATATATATCTACCTGTCTGTCTATATATCTACCTGTCTGTCTATATATATATATCTACCTGTCTGTCTATATATATATATATCTACCTGTCTGTCTATATATATATAACTACCTGTCTGTCTATATATATATATATATCTACCTGTCTGTCTATATATATATATATCTACCTGTCTGTCTATATATATATAACTACCTGTCTGTCTATATATATATATATCTACCTGTCTGTCTATATGTCTATATATCTACCTGTCTGTCTATATATATATATAACTACCTGTCTGTCTATATGTCTATATATCTACCTGTCTGTCTATATATATATATATCTACCTGTCTGTCTATATGTCTATATATCTACCTGTCTGTCTATATATATATATATATATATATATCTACCTGTCTGTCTATATATATATATATATATATATATCTACCTGTCTGTCTATATGTCTATATATCTACCTGTCTGTATATATATATATATCTACCTGTCTGTCTATATATATATATATCTACCTGTCTGTCTATATATATATATCTACCTGTCTGTCTATATATATATCTACCTGTCTGTCTATATATATATATCTACCTGTCTGTCTATATATCTACCTGTGTGTCTATATATATATATATCTACCTGTCTGTCTATATATATGTATCTACCTGTCTGTCTATATATATATATATATATCTACCTGTCTGTCTATATATATATATAACTACCTGTCTGTCTATATATATATATAACTACCTGTCTGTCTATATATATATATATATATCTACCTGTCTGTCTATATATATATATAACTACCTGTCTGTCTATATATATATATAACTACCTGTCTGTCTATATGTCTATATATCTACCTGTCTGTCTATATATATATATCTACCTGTCTGTATATATATATATATCTACCTGTCTGTCTATATATATATATATACCTGTCTGTCTATATATATATATATCTACCTGTCTGTCTATATGTCTATATATCTACCTGTCTGTCTATATATCTACCTGTCTGTCTATATATATATATATCTACCTGTCTGTCTATATATCTACCTGTCTGTCTATATATATATATATCTACCTGTCTGTCTATATATCTACCTGTCTGTCTATATATATATATATATCTACCTGTCTGTCTATATATCTACCTGTCTGTCTATATATCTACCTGTCTGTCTATATATCGATGGTCTTCCTTACGAATTATATCTAGCTATGCCGGACTTGTTCCCCGATCTCCTCGAGGCGGTCTACTGCAACTGGCAACAGAACGGGAGAATTCCCTGTACTGTGACCAAGGGCGTAGTCACGCTAGTGAGGAAGGACGAGAACAAGGGGGCCGAAATAAGTAACTTCAGGCCCATAACACTGCCAAATACAGAGTTACAGATTTTGGCCAAGGTGCTAGCAAAGAGGTTGGCGCTTGTCGTGGGCAACCTGGTGGGAGATGCGCAGACATGCGCTATCCCGTCCAGGTCCATCCATGACAACCTCCACCTCATGCGATACATCATAGAGAGGGTTGGGAACGAACCCGGCTTTGGTGGGGCTCTGATCAACTTGGATCAATCTAAGGCGTTCGATAGGGTCGACCATGGTTACCTGGATGCGGTGCTAGCGGCGGCAGGCTTCGGACGCGTTTTCAGGGGCTGGATCACTGCTATGGACAGCAGCCGCATCTGCTCTAGGGTCAAGGTGAACGGCTACCTCTCGGAGCCGTTCAAAATCGCGCGGTCCATCCGACAAGGGTGCCCTCTCTCCTCCCTTCTGTATGTGTTGACTCTCGAGCCACTACTGCGGAAGTTGGAGTTGTTGCAGGGCATCCCTTTGGAACCGGGATTGCGGAAAGCGGTGTCGGCCTACGCCGATGACGTGACAGTAATGGTGTCGACGGCCTCCGAAATCGAGGCGGTCGGCACCTTACTGGAGGAGTACGAAAAGTTCACAGGGGCTAAGCTGAACCGGGACAAGTCGATCGGTTTGCAACTCGGCACGTGGAGGGGCAGACCGATGCCCTCCGATAGCGTCGTCGGATGCTGGACGGAGGGCCCGGTGAAGTTGCTCGGGGTCTGGTTCGGACCGGACCTCCAGGTGGAGAAAAGCTGGGCGGAGGTTACGAACAGGGTGTTTGCACTGACCCAGAAGTGGGCCAGTTGCAAACTATCCCTGAAAGGTCGGGCGGAGGTGGCGAACACCTACATAGCGTCCGTCATCTACTACCGCCTGACCGTAGTGCCCTGCCCAAGGGAAACCCTCACCAAGATGGAGCGCGCGCTCTTCCAATTCCTTTGGAAGAGGCGGGCTCCTATGGTGAGGAGATCCATCTGCTGTCAACACCCTTCGAAAGGAGGGCTGGGGATGCCGTGGCTAATGATGCGTAAACACGCATTAAGGCTACGGCACCTCTACGTATTCCTCACCGGACAACCGGTGTGGGCCTCGTTTGTGAGACGAACCTTTCCCAGACTCGTCTCACTCACCGAGCTGCAATCCTGGGTCAAGCAAAGACCGAGAAAACTGGGCGCCTGGCACACTGAGTGTGCCCAGGCGCTCACCGCCCTCTGGCAGGCGGATCCGGTTATCAGTGGAGACTCCACCGCAACATTCTATAGAGGGCTGGTACGCAGCAGGTGCGACGACGCCCTCGGAGAAGCCCTAGACATGGAGGAGGACGAACTGGCCAGCCTGTTCGGTAGGACATTCAGCCCGGGACCTATGGACAACTTCCAGAAGTCCCTGGCCTGGCAGTGCTACCGAGGGGCTTTACCCGTTCGAGAAAGGCTCTACAGACACGGGCGCCCGGGTAGGGACCCCGCCAAAAAGATCTGTCCCAGATGCGTGTGCGACGAGGAAACCGTTGCACACGCATTAGTACACTGCTCGGGCGTAGCCGATCTGTGGGGCTATGTCGAACAACTGCTGTCAAGGGTGGGACCGATCCGGTTGACCACCGAGTCTATTGTAATGATCAAGCCGCCTCCCCCCTTCAAAGATGAAGCAGAGGCGGTGTTTCTGTGCGTAATAGCGTTGGCGAAAGAGGTTGTATGGTGGACGCGTCTGAAAGGACTGAGGTCGGGCACCTTTCTCTCTGGCCAACAACTGGTCCGTTTCTTCCGATATCATTTCGGAAGAAGGATCAGGATGGAGAGAGAGGTGCTGCACCCCAGCCGTTTCTATGAAAGATGGGTGAAAGTGGCGAGAATGGCCCGTGTGAATGGGCCTTCACTCTACATCAGACTATAGGTGAGGAAGATGAAAGACCAAGGGAGCACCCCTTCTCTGTGCTCCTGAGGAGAAGGGTTGCACACTTTTTTCGGGGGTGTGTGCGACCCCCCAAGGCGCCTCCTCTCTATTGAGGATTTTGTTAAAAATTTTATTTTTTGTTATATCTTATTTTATTTTTATATTTTGTTATTGCCTCCTCCTTATTGAGGACGCCTTTTTGTGTAAACTCCCCCCTTTGTACTTGTCCCACTTTTGATGCCCTAGTGGCAAATAAAAGAAACATATATGTCTATATATCTACCTGTCTGTATATATATATATATCTACCTGTCTATCTATATATATATATCTACCTGTCTGTCTATATATATATATCTACCTGTCTGTCTATATATATATATCTACCTGTCTGTCTATATATATATATCTACCTGTCTGTCTACATATCTACCTGTCTGTCTATATATCTACCTGTCTGTCTATATGTCTATATATCTACCTGTCTGTCTATATGTATATATATCTACCTGTCTGTCTATATATATATATATCTACCTGTCTGTCTATATATATATATATATATATATATATATATATATATATATATATATATATATATATATATCTACCTGTCTGTCTATATATATATATATCTACCTGTCTGTCTATATATCTACCTGTCTGTCTATATATATATATCTACGTGTCTGTCTATATATATATATATATCTCTACCTGTCTATCTATATATCTACCTGTCTGTCTATATATATATATCTATATCTACCTGTCTGTCTATATGTATATATATCTACCTGTCTATCTATATATATATATCTACCTGTCTGTCTATATGTCTATATATCTACCTGTCTGTCTATATGTATATATATCTACCTGTCTGTCTATATATATATATATCTACCTGTCTGTCTATATGTCTATATATCTACCTGTCTGTCTATATGTCTATATGTCTATATATCTACCTGTCTGTCTAGGTGTCTGTATATCTACCTGACTGTCTATATGTCTCTCTAGCTGTCTATATGTCTATATGTCTATATGTCTATATGTCTGTCTGTATGTCTATATGTCTGTATGTCTGTCTATATGTCTGTCTATATGTCTATATGTCTGTATGTCTGTCTATATGTCTATATGTCTGTATGTCTATATGTCTATATGTCTATATGTCTGTATGTCTGTCTGTATGTCTATATGTCTATATGTCTATATGTCTGTATGTCTGTCTATATGTCTGTATGTCTGTCTATATGTCTATATGTCTATATGTCTATATGTCTGTATGTCTGTCTATATGTCTGTATGTCTGTCTATATGTCTATATGTCTATATGTATGTCTATATGTCTATATGTCTGTATGTCTATATGTCTATATGTCTATATGTCTGTATGTCTGTCTGTATGTCTATATGTCTATATGTCTATATGTCTGTATATCTGTCTATATGTCTATATGTCTGTCTATATGTCTGTATGTCTGTCTATATGTCTGTCTGTATGTCTGTCTGTCTGTATGTCTATATGTCTGTCTATATGTCTGTTTATATGTCTATATGTCTATATGTCTATATGTCTGTCTATATGTCTATATGTCTATATGTCTATATGTCTATATGTCTGTCTATATGTCTATATGTCTGTCTATATGTCTATATGTCTATATGTCTTTATGTCTGTCTATATGTCTATATGTCTGTCTATATGTCTATATGTCTGTCTATATGTCTGTATGTCTGTCTATATGTCTGTCTGTATGTCTGTCTGTCTGTATGTCTATATGTCTGTCTATATGTCTGTCTATATGTCTGTCTATATGTCTATATATCTACCTGTCTGTCTATATGTATATATATCTACCTGTCTGTCTATATATATATATATCTACCTGTCTGTCTATATGTCTATATATCTACCTGTCTGTCTATATGTTTATATGTCTATATATCTACCTGTCTGTCTAGGTGTCTGTATATCTACCTGTCTGTCTATATATCTACCTGTCTCTATATATATATGTATATATCTACCTGTCTGTCTATGTGTCTGTATATCTACCTGTCTGTCTATATGTCTCTCTAGCTGTCTATATGTCTATATGTCTATATGTCTATATGTCTATATGTCTGTATGTCTATATGTCTATATGTCTATATGTCTGTATGTCTGTCTATATGTTTATATGTCTGTCTATATGTCTGTATGTCTGTCTATATGTCTGTATGTCTGTCTGTATGTCTATATGTCTGTCTATATGTCTGTCTATATGTCTGTTTATATGTCTATATGTCTATATGTCTATATGTCTGTCTATATGTCTATATGTCTATATGTCTATATGTCTATATGTCTGTCTATATGTCTATATGTCTGTCTATATGTCTATATGTCTATATGTCTGTATGTCTGTCTATATGTCTATATGTCTGTCTATATGTCTGTATGTCTATATGTCTGTCTATATGTCTATATGTCTGTCTATATGTCTGTCTATATGTCTGTTTATATGTCTATATGTCTATATGTCTGTCTATATGTCTATATGTCTGTCTATATGTCTATATGTCTGTATGTCTGTATGTCTGTCTATATGTCTGTCTATATGTCTGTATGTCTGTATGTCTGTCTATATGTCTGTCTATATGTCTGTATGTCTGTATGTCTGTATGTCTGTCTATATGTCTATATGTCTGTATGTCTGTCTGTATGTCTATATGTCTATATGTCTATATGTCTGTATGTCTGTCTATATGTCTATATGTCTATATGTCTATATGTCTATATGTCTGTCTATATGTCTATATGTCTGTCTATATGTCTATATGTCTATATGTCTACATGTCTATATGTCTGTATGTCTGTCTATATGTCTATACGTTTGTCGGTTTGTATATCTTATTTGTGTATTGTATGCTTGTTTTTCTGACTGTCGATGCTTCTCTCTTCCTGTTTGTCCGCCTCTCAATAGACTAACGTATCTGTCAGCTAATATGTCTATCTGTCTATCTGTCTGCATGCCTCTCTATTATTCTGTCTGTTTGATTTTTTACCATATATGTGTATGCCTGTCTATTTGTCTATTTCTGCGTGTATATTTATCAGTTTGTGTATTTATCTGCCTCTGTAATTGTCTATCTACCTATTTGTCTGTTCCTCAAAATGATGATTAAAAGCTTTAAAAAGTTCATAGGCTGATTATGAAGGAGTGATGCTAGAGCTGTTAAATATTACATGCATTAATTTTAATTATTCTTATTAATAACTGCATTGTTTCTTTCCGGGAAGTATGTTGAAAAATAAACCTCATTTGGTTCTCCGAAGATCAAAAAATGTCTACATGATTGATTTCATATTAAACCGATGCGACTTGATGCGACTTGAGTGATGTTTGTAATTTGCGCGTCATGCATAATGCAGAATGCAGACCATAAGATGGTACAGGCAAGTTTAAGTTATATGTTCGAAAAAAGACTCGTATGTGTGGGATCAAAACACTGAAGCGTATTGATTTTGAAAGCTAAAAGAGGCAGATGTATGGGAAGCTTTAAATAAAAGAATTGATAGTCTTGATTTCTATGGAATGTGGGAAACCTTTGGGGATCATGTGTACGCAGCAGGAACAGAAGATCTTGGATTCAGAGTGAAAAAAAAAACATAATGTCTTCTTTAATGGTAATGATCAAGCTATCAGTCAGCTACTGAAAAGAAAGCATGCTCTTCAAGAAAAGGTTCTGGGAGAGTGCCCGGCAAACCAACCTATTATTGAAAATGTAAAACTACCTTACAGCCTGAACTGAGAAGGCTTTAAAATGATTGACGTTTAAGGATCTCTTCAGACATTCAAAGCGCTTATAACGCAAAGGATTCAAAATTGTTCTGTGATCTTTTGCGCGAATGACTCAACAACTTCGTCTATTGTTCCTATGAGGTCCAAAGGCAACACTGCTTTCATTGCGGAACCGGAGGAAATCCTGAAACGCTAGCAATAGCACTTCACTGATTTATTTGATAATCCATCGTTAGTTGATCATGATGTGATAGATAACATTCCTCAATGTACTGTGGATTCCAGAATGGATCGTTTGCCGGCTTATGATGAAGTAAAACTGGCTATCAACTAGATTAACACTGGTAAAGCGCCTGAGTCAGATAGACTCCCTGTGGAACTGTTAATGGATGATATTGAGAACGTAACACAAACAATATTCCATCGCATCACAAAGTGCTGGGCACATACTGCATCCTGTCGTCTTCGAATCCGGTTTGGGTTTAAGATGGAGATTCATCTAGTCACAAAAATTCGAATCTACCGAGCGATCGTTCACACCATCGAACTTTGTGGCTGTGATATGTTACTAATGAAAACGGCGGACCTTGTCCAAGATTTTAGTGTTCCGCCTTTGCCTTCTTCGAAACCTCTGTATTCGTGATTTGGATTTTTTGTCAAACAAAAGTTAGTCGTTGTTGCCATATTGAGTCCCTTAATAACCCCCTGCTCTAAAGGTGCCCCTGTTTAGTCTGGTCATGTGTTCCGTCGTTCACGAGGTGAACTCATCCGCGACGCTGCCGCGTTAAAAACATCTCGGGATGGCGTTAATGGTAGGATAGACAGCTGAAAACATAGACAAAAACTATTAAATCAGATCTTCAATTGGTATCTGGCTCTCATATATGATGTGCGCCATTGGAATTGTGACTGCTTGACGTTCTACATTCGAGCGTGATCGGCGTGTGATCGATATGCTGTGGATCTACTTGTTGCATCTGGCTCGAGCGAACTTAGGTAAACGCTGGCATAATTACAATTACAACTAATATACCTGTATGATATAATTTTCATTCTAAACCATTCCAACCTGTGCTTTCAAAATTATATGAATGATTTATCCCGGGGTTTTACTCAAAGTATATTTTAGAAAGAGACATTTTTACTTAACAACTCAAATGGAAAACCATTGAAAGTACATATGCAAATATATGTGTGTGTGTGTGTGTATGTGTGTGTGTGTGTGTGTGTGTGTGTGTGTGTGTGTGTGTGTGTGTGTGTGTGTGTGTGTGTGTGTGTGTGTGTGTGTGTGTGTGTGTGTGTGTGTGTGTGTGTGTGTGTGTGTGTGTTGTTTGTGTATGTATGTGTGTTTGTGCGTGTTGTATGCGTATGTGTATATATATGTGTGTATAGTCATACTATATGTTTACAAAAATCAACCTTGAGTCAATGATGGAGCCCCTATTACCTACAGGAAATAGCACCCAAATCTCAAATAAGGAAATGTCACATTGCATAATATAGTTCTAGATAGACCGCTAATAAATGGAGTGTTAGGGGCCGAAATGCCTTCCATCATAGGTTTACTCGATCATCTAAGCAGCAATTAACAACGTGTTTAATAACAAATGATCTTGGTTAAGCTGTCATTCTTTTAAATCCATTTGCTATTTCATTTTTGCTTTTTGTTTTATTCTGTTTTTTTTGTGGAACCAAATGTGTCCATTTCAAATAGCAAAAAATATTCACAAAACCTATGAAGTAATGGTATATACGCCATTAATAAAAAGTAATGTGATTTGTAGGTGTGAGTAATATATATATATATGTATACACACACACACACACACACACACACACACACATATATATATATATATATATATATATATATATATAAATTAAGCTCTACATGGCTGAATACAGTAAATGTAATCTGAGTTTTTCGAATATTAATAATAACGGGCGATTCGTTCGCATGCCAACACAAGAACAAGAATGAAGTGTTCATTCTACTGACATGGCTATAAAATTGAGGCTTGTTTGCATAATTGCAAACGAATTGAATGTTATTATTTATATTCGGAAAACTCAGATTACATTTATATATATATATATATATATGTACATACACCCCCCCCCCCCACACACACACACATATATATATATATATATATATATATATATATATATATATATATATACTTGGGGAGGAAATATTGTTGTAATAATATTGCCAGAAATAATAACACTTCGCTTCTGTATCTTTTATATCTCAATAGTTAATTCATTTGGCCATCAATGTTTATCATTGATTGACCAACGGTCAAAAGTACAGATATAAATACATATATATAGTCTAACAAAGTTCTTTTGTTGCACATCTGCAACATCATCAGTGGTACTATTATGTTTCCCCTGCTGTATTGTATGTATTGTTGTGTCTACGCCATTTTTATATTTCGACACACGATTTCATATCAAAAGCCTTGCAAAACATATATATATATACAATTAATATAACTTCTGCATATATATATATATATATATATATATATATATATATATATATATATATATATATATATATATATATAATTGTTTCTACTTTTGGCACAAGGCCAGCAATTACCCAGTACATTACTGGTACTTTATTTTATCGACCCCATAAGGATGAAAGGCAAAGTTAACCTCGGCGGGATTTGAACTCAGAATGGCAAGGGCCGTAACTCCATGCGTCAAAGCATGGCGTCCGACCCTCTACCGATACTATAATATCCTCTAGAAAACTGGATAACTATTTATTATTGAGACGGAACCAGCCACTTTAATTTTTAATGGCATAATATGCAATAGTGCTAAGAAAACAAAACAGTTACAACCAAATCTTAAATTACACGAAATATATTCTTTAGCACATATTTATTGTTTATATATTATGTTTATCTTTTTTCTCAAAGCCATCAATAATAAAAAGAAAAAGATATACCACTGAAAAAATAATTTTAAAAAACATAGTGTAGCAGCCATTTTGTCGGCTTATTATTACAATATTAAATAACTAATAAATCTTATGATTCAGAATTTCCATTCAAAATAGAGAAAATATTCAAGATTAACAGCTACAAACGTCAATTCGTCTTGCTGTTTTTATTTATGAAACAACAACTAGCTTAAAATACAGCAGCCTGAAATTAATATGATTTATAAGTTCCATTGACCAAATCATAGGGGCTTCTTACAGGCGAATCTTGGAGTCTGTGCTTAATCAATGTCTTACAATCTTCCCTTGAGACACACCATATTGCTCAGTTATGCAGTTAAAAACTAGCTTCGCCTCACAAAGAGAAGAATTGTGATTAAAGCTATTAACTTTTATTTTCGATTAGATACTTCCATAGCCTGTGGATGTTGATTGTTGCGGTAGACTTGTTTTGTAGGAAGGTAAGGAATAAACTGTTCCTACACATATACACCTACCTAGTTTCAACTATGGAAATACAATATTACAAAAGACGTTGTTTTTACGTCTGAAAAAGTTGATGCGTTAAAGGTATTATTTACTGGGACGAGAAACATAGGGGAGGGATGATGATAAAGTGTGAGTGGGGTGGGGTACGTGAATGGGGGTGGGAGATAATAAGAGTGAAGTGGGACGTTGGCGGTACAGGATGAGGATAACAGTGGTAAAGAGGATGAAGACACAAGACAGAGGAGGGGGAGGGGCAGAGGGAGAGGAGGAATTTGACGATAATGGGGAGCAGATAGAGAAGAGTAAGGAAAGAAAGGGTAAAGTTGAAAGGGGATATAAAAGAAGTGGTAGAAGAAATGGGGAAATGAGAAAAGAGGAGTAATTCGACTGTAGTGTAGAGAAAATAAAGGAGGTGCAGTGGATAGGGAGGCATAAGAAGTGGGGTGAGAAGCTACAGAGAAAGGGGAGGGTGGAGGAATAATTACTGGATAGTTAGGAGAAGGTAGAGGAGGTGGAGATGAGATAGGACAGGGGGAAGGTGTTGAGTAATTCGTTGTGCTTCTGAATTTTGTTTGATAGCTTTTGAGAAGATCCAGTTATGGGCAGCGGGGAGGGAGGGGGGGGGTCATCATGTTTCTATGTTTTGTGTCTATTTTTGAGGTGAGAGTATGAACGATCCTTTACCAATGGAGGATTTATCACCTTTCTTAGAAGATTGAAAAAAAAATGGGATAGAAAAAGACGGGGTGGGGTGGAGAAAGAGAGACAGAAAGAGAGAAAAGTGGAATTTATTTCTAACTGCAGAAATTATTCTCACGAATAGGTAAACTTATTTGAAATAAAATTAATTTATTAATTTAAAATATGTTTATCAATACAATTGACTTACACACACACACGCACGCACACACACACACACACACACACACACACACACACACACACACACACACACACACACACACACACACACACACACACACACACAAACACACACATACACACACACACACACACATACATAGTACAATCCATTAATGAAACAGGAAAAATATGTAAAACATTTTTAAAATTCTGCATCTAATAACTACATGTACATATGTACAGATACAAAGCATATACATATGCAGAGATATAACTCAAAACATCCACATCCACATATACAATAACATCCATACCTGCACACACATGCATACATATCTACACATGCATATATATCTACCTAGTTGATGTGTAAATTCCAATGAGAGAGTCCTGTGTCTATGTTAGAAACCGTCTCTCTCTCTCTATTGGTAAAAATTTGTGAAATTATAAAACCAGAAGAACATACATACATACATACATACATACATACATACATACATATATGCATACATACATACATACATACTGGTGGAACCTGAAAATAAAAACTGCCACCAAATTAAAGCACAACCGGCCTGATATTGTTGTTTGGGACCACACATTGAAAACGTGTTCTGTTGTGGAGATCAGCTGCCCACTTGGTGTAAACGTTGTCAGAAAAATACAGGAGAAGGAGGACATCTACGGACCATTGATGAGGAGTTTACAAATCCAGTATACAAGATACACCTTTAGCTTCATACCCATATACCAACCCGCTTGGACCAAAGTATGACTGAACTTGGATTTGAGGACAAAGAGCGCAGCTCCCTAATTCATAGTCTACAAATGGCTGCGATAGCTGGCACCTTCAAAATTTGCAAAATATTCTTGCGAATCAAGGGATGACAATTTCTTTTCTTTTACAACCTTGCCACCAGGAAGGTGGCTGGTCAAAAAAATATACTCGAAATTAAGAGAAAGAGATTACATACATACATACATACATACATACATACATACATACATACATACATACATACATACATAGAAAAAAAGTCAAATCCTTCGTTTGTTTCATCTAAGACTGTTTCAGTCCCACATCTGAAAAGAGGGCATTAGCCCTGAAATATAAAACGATAATACACTTGGTAAAACATTACTTTATTTTGTTTTGTTTCATTCACCATCATTGCCCCTCGTATTTTCTACTGTATTTCTACTGTACCGGCTTTTGAAAAAAGAATTTATCGGTCATTTACTACACACACACACACACACACACACACACACACACACACATATATATATATATATATATATATATATATATATATATATATATATATCAGGGGCGAACGGTGCGTGCATGCAACACATGCAGTGCATGCGTTATAGAATCTTGAGTTGAACAATTGCGTCGGTTGAAGCAAGCAGAATTTTGGCTGCTTTCTAAATCGTAGACACATAAAACGATAACACACACACACACACTATATAACACTACATGCGGCTTTGATCGGGAGGGTCATTTAGAGGGAATTGGGGGGGGGCTGCACAGCTCCACTTTCTGCCAAGGCGATTGGACTGCATGCCCTGCTTTCCAGGTTACCCTTCGCCACTGATATCATTATCTATAAAAGGCAGATTGTTGTTATTGTGTGTGTGTGTGTGTAAGAATGTTGTAAATGGTCTAACTTAGGTCAACAACTATTTATTTATTTCAAACTCACCCACAATTACGGAAATAATCGATAAAACTAAATACATTACGCTTTACCCCTCTAATACAATCTGATTACCTCTCTCTACTCCCCTTCAAATTCGATAAAACTACATATATGCTGCAACTTTCTCTTATATACGCTTAAACTTACAAACTTCCTTTAGGAACGCCAAAGAAAGAAGAGGGTGAGAGAGAGAGAGAGAGAGGGGGGGGAGAGAGAGAGAGAGAGAGAGAGAGAGAGAGAGAGAACGTTTGTTTTTGAATGTGGAACGGTCAAACATTTATTTACTTCAAATTATTCAAAAGCAACAGATAAATTTATTCAACAACAAAAAAAATAGCGATAAATCTTTTTTAAAACATCTCTCAACGAACGTGGAAGAAAGAAGTATCAGTTTATTTACTATACACAATAATATCCTTTATGAGGTCACTAAACCTGCTAGAAACAGCAGTTAACTCTCCTCCATATCACACCCCTCCCTACTGTCTTAAATTTAGAAAACACACATTAGACAACCATGCAGAACAACTCCATCGCAGCTCTGTTGTTCGGCTGGTATCGTCTACGCGCGTGTTGCGCAAGTACTGTGAAACAATAAATTTCAACACTTCTTTGCACAGAGATAATATCCATAGGCGAAACTACAATTGTCACTGCTGGCGCAGCTCCTGCTTAGGCAGTCCAGGTCTGCAATTCATTCACCCAGTGCCTGGCAGACAAAAAAGTGGTGCCATAAAATGGGTGGTGCAACCTAACTTTGGTAACTTACTGACCCCGAGCAGCGCCGGGCTTAATGCTAGTATATATGTATATATATATATATATATATATATATATATATATATATATATATATATATATAGAGAGAGAGAGAGAGAGAGAGAGAGAGAGAGAGAGAGAGAGAGAGAGAGACTGTTAGCTTCTCTCCCTTCTTTCGCCGAAAGAAGTAAGTGACATAGTCAGTACTTTAAAACCGATAGCGTATGGTCTTCTAAATGTTTTTAATTAAACATACGGTTTATTGCCAAATATACTATACATACATTCATATATATTTTAAAGTTGAGACAGTAAGCAGAAAACAAAAAAACAACGTGGAAGCGAAGAGACAGTACAAATGTTAATATTAGTTTCACTCTTGAGAGTGGGGGTGAGGGACGACGTTTCGAGCATAAGCCCTTCATCAGGAGAAAAGTGGGCACGAAGATAGTTCCGAGGGTGTGTGAGAGAGTGGTGGAAAGACATTTTAAAAAAAAAAGGGGGGGGGGGGATTTTTAGAGAGTAAAAACACATATATATATATATATATATATATATATATATATACACATACAAATATAAATTAGCGAGTATCGTTTTCAGCTCAGGAATTAACGAAAATCAACGTCCGATATGTGTGGCAAGCGTTCGATGATTCATGTGAATCAGAGCTACAACATACGTTAAGGGCCAAACACACTGAGATGATGGTTAAACATATCATCCGCACAACCAAAACAAACGACCAAGTAATTCGGGTCAAACAATAAAAATATATGTGTTGATACTTTCCCGGACCCTGGACTGATGGTAAAATCCAGTATTGGTTTCTGCGACTCCAAAATCAGGTACTGTCCGCCTACATAAAGAATGTTGGGCTTCTGGTGAGATGATGAACAAGGAAGTCGTGTTATCAACGGGTTTTGCTCCAAAATGTTATAGATAGTGTGGCTATTACTGACCCCACGTGGATTTCAGCAAGGGAGGCAACACCTCTATTAGGCGAATGATTCAGTTGCGTATAATATTGCGAGAATGCAAAATATCACAAATCGAATAAAGCTCTCGACAGAATGGTTATATATATATATTATGCATTCTGTCATTACTATAACAGAAGTCCGACGACATTAATCAACTCAAGTTTCGATCTGTATCGAAACTTGAGTTGATCAATCACAAAACGCATGTTACTGTTCAATAAACGCAATGAAGACCTAACACTTCGTCCTTTTTATTATTAGTGTATGTGTGTGTGTGTGTGTGTGTGTGTGTGTGTGTGTGTGTGTGTGTGTGTGTGTGTGTGTGTGTGTGTGTGTGTGTGTGTGTTTACAGAATTGGTGTAACGATATATATACCAGACAGCTGCATTTGTGAGAGTGTGTGTTTGTGTCTGTCTAGTGCAATTATTTTGTCTGCGTGGTTTTCTTTGTTCTTGTTTCTCTCTTTCCATTTCTTCAACCGAAAACAGAAAATGTAACGATATTCTGTCTCTTTCTCAATTAAGCTTCAATTTACTCATAAAGGAATTCAGCCATGACGCAGTCCTTTCTTAACAACGCCCTCTATGAAGATGGCCACAAAACTGAACTAAGTTCGAGCTCCCATACTTCAAACTCGTCTATATTCATTTTATCATTGAATGTTGATTGATGTCATCTTTTATCTTATTCATTCCTCTGTTGGAAGATTGGTGAGGTTTCTGGCGTAATTACTTCTTTTACCTTATATGTCTTTTACTTCATACACACGTATCTTTCTCTCGTTCTTACTTCTCTTGTGTGAGTGTTTGTAAATGTGTGTGTGTGTTTGTCTGTCTGTGTGTGTGTGTATGCGTGTGTTTGTGTTTGTGCGTCTGCATGTGTGTGTATGTGTGACTGTCCGTCGTTTTGTAGTTAGGGGTTCGGGGGCTCATGATCGTATGGCCGTGAATTCGATTCCCGATGGTCGGTTGTATCATTGGGCAAGGCATTAATTTATGCTGCTCCAGTCAACTGAGCTGGCAAAAAATGAGTTTTATCTATAATTCAAAGGGGCCAGTGACACATTGAATCACCCTGAGAACTACGTTAATGGTACACGTGTCTGTGAAATGCTCAACCACATGCAAGTTAATTTCACGAGTAGGCTCTATCATTTTTCGAACAACTGGAACATTCGTCAACGGAAAGGACAGACGTTCACTACATGCACACACATTTGTATGTATGTATGTATGTATGTATGTATGTATGTTCTTCTGGTTTTATAATTTCACAATTTTTTTCCCCATAGAGAGAGAGTCGGTTTCTAACATAGATACAACTCTCTCATTGGAATTTACACATCAACTAGGTAGATTATGTATGCATGCATGCATGTGTAGATATGGATGTTATTGTATGTGTGGATGTCTATGTTTTGAGTTGTATGTGTGCATGTGTATATGCTTTGTATCTTGTTCATATGTATATGCTTTGTATCTGTACATGTGTATATGCATCTATTAGATGCAAAATTTTTGGAATGTTTCACATATTTTTACTGTTCCATTAATGGATTGTACTTGTAATTTCCTAACTAGTTGTGTTCTTTCTGTTCTTGTGAAGCCCAGCTTCTCAAGATTTCTATTGAGGCAGTTACTAACATATCCCAGTGCCCCAATAATCACAGGCGTAAATCTGAAGGTGTAATCAGGGTGGAGTATCTGCAAATTTCTCATCAGTTCTGCATAAATATTCTCCTTTTCGCTAATCTTTGATATTATATTGGCATCTGCTGGGCAGCTAATTTCCACTACTGTGCATGCTTTCTTTTCCCTGTCCCATATCATAATATCTTGTCTGTTATGCCTGCATTTTATTGGGGGTTTTACTGGAACATTCCACCAGTACTCTTTCATATTATGAACATGGATGTCTTCCACGTTGCTGTAGCTTTTAATCTGTTTATTATCGGGGCTATCTTTTTTGCGAACTGCATTGTACAGTGTTTTGGCCACTACATCATGCCTCATAGGTAGATAGTACCGCGATGATATCTTTGGACAGCTGCTGATGACATGTGTGATATCCTCGATGTTAGTTCTGCAGAATCTGCACTTGTTATCACATCTAGGTTTTTGCCTGCATCCCTATCTCTTTTGTGAATCGGGTATTTCGTGTTAATCTCCTGTTCTTGGATTGCAAAAGCGTATCCTTCAAAGTGGGAGCCAATATAACGGTTGTTGGTCCAAGATAGACTACTTTCCTTATCTATATTACTCTCACTCTGGAGCTTCCTGGCAACATATCCATGCATGATTTTTTTGCTGATAAGCATGCAGTTTTTCATCCATGGATTCACTGCGATACTGCTGAGCCACTTCACTGGGTGTGAGTTTTTGATTATCTCACAGGGAATATCTCTCGATGAGTTCCTTCTCATCTCTCATGATCTTATCTGTTTCATGCAGATAGACTTGCTCGAGAGCTCCTACGCTTCGAGGTTCGTAGATGTTGTCGGAGAGATATGATGCGACATTCAAATGCTGTCTGGACTGATGTTAGGCCTCTGCCTCCCTGCTTACGTTTCAAGTAAAGGCGGTCTATGTCACTGTTGTTGTGGAAGTTTCCGGTGTTGTTTAGTATTTTTCGAGTTCCAACATCAACTGCTCGGATTTCGTCTATCGTCCAATTGAATATTCCAAATGTTGGTGTTAGGATAGGCACAGCAAACACATTGTGAGCCACTGTTTTGTTTTGCGCAGAGAGTTCCGATGACCAGATCTTTCTTAATCGGGTGTAGTATTCCCTGGTTACGAGTTCCTTATTACAGATACCATTATAGGATATGTTCTCATCTATCCCCAGGCAGTCCTCATCAGATATCGGTGAAACAGTTAGGCCATTGATGACAATGTTGCTAGATTGGGTTGCTCGATTGGGTTGTTGTTTTTCCCCGCTTTACAGTCATGTATGAGCATTTATCTTGACCAAACTCCATTCCTATATCCTTTGAGAACGTTGTAACCAGGTCAAGTTTTTTCTTCATCCCATCCATGTTCTTGGCATAGAGTTTCAGATCGTCCACAAAGAAATGATGGGTTAGGTTCGTATTTCTGTCCTCCTGTGAGCCAATGATGTATCCTTCACATTTCTTGAGCAGAAAGACAAGGGGTTTAATGACAAGATGAATAATATCACACAGAGGCTGTTCCCCTGAAATATACCACTGCGATATTTTATTTTATCAGTGAAAATAGAGTCCTCCCTCTCTGTCTTTAACCTTAGGATAGTAGCCCAAGAAGAAGCCAGCCTCTCTATGGCTCTGACAATAATGTCTGGGACTTATGTATGTATGTATGTGCCTGGTCACTCTTCGGCGCTACTGGTAATATGTAACCCAGTACAACCTGTACATGATCGGGTCGTAGGCAACTAAACCATCAACCCACCAAGCCTGCTTGGTGAAGAGGGTGATTTTGGACACCATGTGGGATAAAACACAAAACCCGTCAAAGGGCGGGGAAATTCAAGAGAGTCAACGGCCATCCAAAAAGTTTTTAACTTTTAACTTTTTTGTAGGTGGTGAGATACCCCTAGTCTTCATTAAGACATCTCTATAGGAGAAGGTCACTCTGATGAAATCCTGCGATTTCGTTTGCATCCAGTTCTACCTTTTTGGTAGATGTATTCGATGTTCAAAGAGTGGGATTGGTTCCGTGCAAAGCCTTTCCTCACTTAAAAAAGCTTCAAACACAGGCGTCGCTATCAAGCGATAGCATTACTCGAAATCAAGTTGCAGCCATCATCATGTATGTATGTATATATTCACATCTACAGTCTAAAGTCTGTCTTGAGCCAGAAGGCTCATTTGGTCGGTGCTTATCCCGGTTTCATGGCGTGAAGCGACTGAGAGTACAAGACTCCCCTCTAGACAGGATGACAGTCCATCGCAGGGTTAAACCTCCAGCTATTGTTGGTACTCATTTTCAGCTGAGTAAACTGGAGCAACGTGAAAGAAAGTGTCTTACTCAAGGAAACAACACATCACCCGGTTCGAGAATTGAACTCACAACCTTTCGATTGCAAGCCTACTGCTCTAACCACTAAGCCATGCGCCTTCACATATATTCACATACATATGTGTAAATATATATATAACTAGATAGACATACATACATACATGGTGGCTGCCAACTCGTTTTCGAGTACGGCCACTACTTTATATCCATGTAGGAGAACCCTTACCGATGCGCTGAACGAGTGTGACTTTTTAGTCCAACCAGCGACTTGAAAACTCTGGTACAAACACTACACTTATGAAAATTATTGACACATAGTGCTGGGCCCATGGTACCATGTGACGACAAGTGCAGAGAGATCTCCAGATATAAAGCAATGCATGTGCCGTGAAGCTTTTATAGTGAGCAAAGGCAATGCACAAAGCTAGTCCCACTCTCTTAACCAAGATGATATTTACCAAAAAGAAGAACAAGTCAACATCATTGGATACCATCAAATGTCAAAGGGCAAAGGAGCTCTAAAGAGTCAATGGCCATCCAAAATCACCGGGAGAGATGACCCCTTAGCCTTTGACATACATACATACATACATACATACATACATACATACATACATACATACATACATACATACATAAAGATTGGCTGAATATACACATGCTTTTTCTCAAAAACAATTTTCCGTTCCTTCCTCTTCACTCTCTATCTTTCTAGTTTATCTTTTATTTCTCGTTCAATCTTCTGATGAAGGACTAGTGTCCGAAACATAAAGACTCTTTCCTACTATATCAAGCATTAAATTAATATATTTCCATTTACTTTTTGCATATATATATAGAGAGAGAGGGGGTTCTGTGGTGCTGAGACCGAGAAGACGTAGTAATCATGTGAGTACTCGATACATAGAGAGATGTAGAGTGGGTATAGAGAAATGAAAAATCCCGACTGACGTGTCAAGCGGTTTCGGCTTGTGTGTTCAGCAAGCCTGATCACATAAGCTGAAACCACTTGGCGCCGCGGTCGGGACTTTACATCTATCTCTCTCTCTCTCTCTCCCTCGCTTTCTCTCTCTTTCTCTCACTCTCTCCCTCTCTCTCTCTCTCTCTCTCTCTCTCTCTGTATATATATATATATATATATATAACAAAGGAATTGTGGTAAGGAACCAGATGGACCATAACGCACAAGAGTACTCAATACTTAGGGTGGTAGAGTGGGAAATAGGAAAAAGTATGACCCAGACGGCAGAGCTCAAGCCGTTTCGACGGCTATTTCTGGACCGTCGAAACGGCTTGATCTCTGCCGTCGGGGTCATACTTTTTCCTATATATATATATATATAATTATGTAATAAACAACACAATATGATTATTCCATTACCCAAGCTTTCACGAAGTTAGACGATTCTAAAAGAAACGTCTGATATCCCTCAGATTCCTTCTGATGAGCGATATCAGACGTTTCTGTTAAAATCGTCTAACTTCGTGAAACCTTGGGTAATGGAATAATTATACTGTATTGTTTATTACATAATTAAATAGCTCTGTACTATATATAGAGCACTCTTCTTTCCTTTACCTTGTCCACGGAAATACTTAACATA
>OZ024742.1:74227206-74282206 GCA_964016885.1 Eledone cirrhosa | reverse complement strand
CAGTATCGGTAGGGATTCGGACAACATGCTTTGCAGCATAGAGTTACGTCCCTTTACGTTCTGTGTTCAAATCCCGCCGAGTTTAGCTTTGCCTTTCATCCTTATGGAATCGATAAAATAAAGCACCAGTGATGCACTGGGATCGATTTAATCGACTTTATCCTCCACTACAAATTGCTAGCCTTGTGCCTACAGTAGAAACAATTATTATTATCATTATTACCTGTGCAGTATTATTATTAGTTGCCTAGTGGCTGGGAGTCAAAGCTCCCAAAAAGGGCAAACGGGGGAGAAATAGAAGCACCAATCTGGAAACGTAGAATTGAGATACATTCATTGACTGGAGAAAACATCTTAGTCTCCAGGAAGAATTAATGGAGGGAAATCATAATCTGACCTCTAAAGAAAGAGCGACTTTGAACAAAAAGTATGATCTTGAAGTTGTCGGCTATATTAGTGTGATCAGTCAGCTTAAGACACAAATACACTGTGGCAGTCTGAAGATACGGAATTTTGAAAATCAACAACAGCAATTCTATCAAAATAAACTTTTTCGATCAAAACCTTCTCAGTTTAATCAAGTACTCGATGGTAAATGCAAAACGGAGAACGTGCTTCCTGATCCTGTAGAGGCAACTGAATTCGGGAACAACATCTGGGGAATACCTTCTCCTCATAATAATGATTTGTACTTTTGGCACAATGCCAGCAATTACCAGCATTACTGGTGCTTTATTTTATCGACTCGGTAAGGATAAAAGGCAAAGTTAACCTCGGCAGGATTTGAACTCAGACTATAAAGGGTCATAACTCTATGCTGAAAAGCATGGCGTCCGACCCTCTACCGATACTGCCAATCCTTCTCGTAGTGCTTTCAAAGAGTAAGACATCAACTAAAACAAAATGAGAAAGGTGGATTGGCAGTATCGGTAGAGGGTCAGACGCCATGCTTTCCAGCATAGAGTTACGGCCCTTGCCATTCTGAGTTCAAATCCCGCCGAGGTTAACTTTGCCTTTCATCCTTACGGGGTTGATAAAATAAAGCACCAGTAATACACTGGGATAATTGATGGCCTTGTGCCAAAAGTAGAAACAATTATTTACTCCAGTGATGTCAAACAATTTGTTCCAGGAATGGCAAGCTGGAAGGGACCTGGCCCTTTAATTCCATTTTGGCTACATACCAATCGGTGAAACTGCAGCGGCCCGGACTTTGAAGAAATATTAGGTATGTTTTTATCTATTTGCTCTTCACACTTATAATTTTATATAGCTCCGATTAATTGATTATTTCATTCATTCATTCACATTCATGGAGCAAAACACATATGTGTTTATACTTATGTATTTATATGTATGTGTATCTTCTCTCTCTCTCTCTCTCTCTCTCTCTCTCTCTCTCTCTCTCTCTCTCTCTCTCTCTCTCTCTCTCTCTCTCTCTCTCTCTCTCTCTCTTCTGCCTCCCTATCCATACATATATATATATAATAGAAAAAACGAGGAAGTTTCGTTTACATATGAAAAATATTTATTGCGTATCGACCTGTTTCGTGCATTTCGCAGAGGATTGGCTCAAGGTCACCCATGGGAGTCTGCTCCTCAGACTGGTGATGCGACAAAAGATGTACATATAATCTACGTTAGGTATTACGTAGTCGTGTTGAATGTTGCTATGTAGGTTCACATCATTCAACGAAACCATGAGGTGTTTCGATTACGTTATTTGATAAATGTTTGAGTATATCTAGATCATCTCGTATGAAGCTCCAAATGTGTTTGAGGAAAAGCTTCAGTAAGATGTCTAGTAAAATGCTTAGGCGATGTGTCCCGCAATCGGGGTTGTAATAATGGGTCTAACTTTGAAGTCGATTGGTGAAGGTATATTCACATATTTGTGTTTCATTAATTAGTTTGAGGTTAACTTTGCCTTTCATCCTTATGGGGTCGATAAAATAAAGTACCAGTAATGTACTGGGTAATTGCTAGCCTTGTGCCAAAAGTAGAAACAATTAATTAGTTTATTTTTATATATTTCAGGTAGTTCACAGAGATTGTTGATTTTGCAACTCAAATTGGTGGGATTAGACAGTTTCGGTATGAGTGTAGTAAATCAGTAAGTTGTTTCATCACTTTATGAAGTTTGTAATCTCTGGCTTCTTTGTAGTGTGTAGTGCCCCGTAACATACTTTATACACTGTTTATGTAGCGCTTTGTCCATAATGACAACAGCGCCGCCTTTGTCAGCTTTTTTATAACAATATTTCTTTCCAGTTTTCGATCGTTTAGATGATTCTATAGTTGGACCTTGTTTGTCTCGTAGCCACTTTTGTCAATTGGAAAGTTTGAAATATATTTACAAAATTCATCAAAGACTGTATTCACGGCTTTTGGGGTTGATATTCGTTTTTGTGTTTGATTAATGATTCATAGTGGTTTTCTTCTGCAGAAGACGGAAATATCATCTTTAGCTTCTGATATATTTGTTTTTTGAGGAGTTGGTGTAAATTTCAATCCTTTACTCAATATATCTAATCAAATCACATTTTTTTCGTTAAAAGCAAGCAGTTGCGTCCCTTGTTTCAGAAAAACAACAATACGTGAAGGATATAACTCAATACGACACGAGAGAAAAATTGTATCCAACACCAACACAAATCAAATGAAACTTTGAAAAGCTACTCAGAGAGAAACTGGTTGGTGTCAACTAATTAGATAATCACGAAAACCTATCTATACTTTTAAAACCAAACTATAACTTATTTTGCATGAACTAAATTATTCTCTTCATCATTATTTTCCCTATATATTTGTGTGTGTATGAGTATGTGAAATCACGCAGGTTAGTGTGAGTTCGATTCTCGGTCCGAGTAAAGCCCTGTGTCCATGAGCAAGACACTTTATTTCATGTTGCGCCAGTTCATTAGCTGGAAATGAGTTGTGACGTCACTTGTGCCAAGCTTTATCAGATTTTGCCTTTTCCTTCGACTACATCAGTGGAGTGGTGTGCTAAAACGCTGTCTTGGTGCTACCACTAATTAGATATAACAAGGCAAGCTTGCACTATATGCAAATAGTCACTTCAGGCTGATGTTTTCTGCTTTTCATGCCAGTGTGTTCTCAGTGAGTGTCACTGATAAACAATTAACGAATCTTGAAACAGCGTTGTCTGATACTCTCAAAATATATTTATAGAGAAAATAGAGAAAATATATCATTTTTTTTTTTCCATTTCGTTTCGATGCGAAAAAATATTTTTCTTCGACAGTGAGGCTACTCATGTTTATTGTATATGAACGGATTATATATGTTTATATATCTCTTCATATACACCCCTATTATGCTTAAATGCTGTCTTAGTGCTACTGTCATTTGTACGTACATACATATATGTATGTGCGTATATATATATATATATATATATATATATAACGAAGGAAATGTGGTAAGGAACCAAGTGGACCATAACGCACCAAAGTACTCAATACTTGAGGTAGTAGAGTGGGTAATAGGAACCAGTAAGACCCCGACAGCTGAGCTCAAGCCGTTTCGACGGCTAATTCTGGACTAAAATTTTAGTCCAGAATTAGCCGTCGAAACGGCTTGAGCTCAGCTGTCGGGGTCTTACTGATTCCTATATATATATATATATATATATATATGAAAGACGTAAAATAAGAAAATTATAAAAATTAACTTACTTACTAAAATTTCACTCCAACTAATTAGTTTCTGAAAGGGAATAAACATGGTTTCCAAATGGAAAGCATGGAAAAGTCTTTCTTCATCAGGAATTCTGTTCTCAGCTAAGTTCCCAGGCGATGCGTGGACACAAGGAACTTATACAAAAATAATTCAGTGGATGGAAAAAAGCAAGCGTGGACTAAATTCCAAGACATTGAAAAAATCACTGCCTACTTGGTAAGTTAATTTTTATAATTTTCTTATTTTACGTCTTTCATATAATTGTTCTGCATTCCCTTGCATTGAACCACAAAGTTACTAAGACAAAACCTATATATTTGCTAGCATAGATATGCATCTGTATATATATGTTGGTAGATATACTAATTCTTTATAATTATCTCCAAATTATTTTGTTGAGCAAAAATTTGCCAAAACTGCTACTATAGTTCATAGTAATGGCTCGGCTATTGTCTTTTTAACACCCCACTCCTCACTGATTAACCTCGATGTCACGTGATTGATTCTTTTGAATTTGCCACCGACCAAGTAGGCAGTGATTTTTTCAATGTCTTGGAATTTAGTCCACGCTTGTTTTTTTCCATCCACTGAATTATTTTTGTATAAGTTCCCTGTGTCCACGCATCGCCTGGGAACTTAGCTGAGAATTGACTTCCTGATGACGAAAGGCTTTTCCATGCTTTCCATTTGGAAACCATGATTATTCCCTTTCAGAAACTAATTAGTTGGAGTGAAATTTTAGTAAGTAAGTTAATTTTTATAATTTTCTTATTTTACGTCTTTCATATAATTGTTCTGCATCCCCTTGCATTGAACTACAAAGTTACTAAGACAAAACCTATGCATTTGCTAGCATAGGTATGCATCTGTATATATATGTTGGTAGATATACTAATTCTTTATATATATATATATACATATATTAGGGTGGCCCTTAGCAATAGGTAATTTTCCGAAAGTTAAAATGTTGCTGCTCCTATCCCCTAATCCTGTTCCAATCAACAAAAGAACGGGATGTGCAAAATTTCAGCTCAATCGGACAACTGTTTGGCGACCCTCAAACGCTTTGAAGTTGGAACATAGTATGCTCAACGATTAATACTGTTCCCTATCTCGACCATTTTCTTTTTTCTTCTTAGAGAAATTTATGTGACACATCCAGGCAACCCCAGCAAATGTATATATATATATATACATTGTATATATATATATGTAACCACATACTGATATATGTATATATGCTCCTCTCCTCCTCTTCATCCAATTCCTCCCTTCCTACTCTACTTCACCCCATCCTCCCCTTCCTCACCTTCCCGCCCTTCATCTCCTACGTCCATTTCCATCCCTTTCTCCCCTTGCCCCTCTATTCTGTCACTTCCCCTTCTTCCACTTCCCTCCTTCCCCTTCCCCTTCTACTCCCTCTCATCCCATACCTCCGCTACTTCCCCTTCCCCTTTCTCCCATTCCTCCCTTTCTCCCCTTCCTCCTTTCCTCCCTGTCCCCACCCCTTTGTCTCTCTTTCCTCTCCTTGCTCTCCTTGCTCTCCTTTTCGCATTGCTCTCATTGCTCTCCTTTTCTCATTGCTCTCCTTTTACCATTGCTCTCCTTACTCTCCTTTTCTCATTGCTTCCTTGCCCTCTTTTTTCATTGCTCTACTTACTCTCCTTTTTATCCTTGCTCTCCTTGTTCTCCTTTTAGCCTTGCTCTCTTTACTCTCCTTTTTGCCTTTATATACAAATACCATGAGAAATGGGGAGCAAGGAGAAATAAGTAAGGAGAGTATATATATATATACATATCATATGTATATATATGTATATATATATATATATATATATATATATATATATATATATATATATATATATATATATATATATATATATATATATATTACTCAATACCGAGTACTCATTTCCCTCAGCTGTCAACCACATACGGATATATGTATATTAGGGTGGCCCTTAGCAATAGGTAATTTTCAGAAAGTTAAAATTTTGTTGTTCCCACAGCGGAAAATAGGTGTTTACTGCACTCTGTCCCCAGCTTTGCAAATTGCCTTCTCTGTTATATTTATTGTCACTTATCCTTCTATATATATATATATATATATATATATATATATATATATATATATATATATATATATATATATATATATATATATATATATATCTTGTTTCAATTAACAAAAAAAAAACAATCTATGCAAAATTTTAGCTCAAGTGGACAACTGCAAGGCGACACTCATCGACCGTGAATGTTTGAAGTTTTCCCTTAAATTAAAAACTTGTTCAGACTTATTCTTCATATTAGAAGGATAAGTGACAATAAATATAACAGAGAAGGCAATTTGCAAAGCTGGGTAGAATCCATTGTACTCTAGTGAATGGCAGAATATATTGTACTCTAGTGAGTGGTAGAATCCATTGTACTCTAGTGAATGTTAGAATATATTGCACTCTAGTGAATGGTACAATCCATTGTATTCTAGTGAATGGTAGAATCCATTGTACTCTAGTGAATGGTAGAATCTATTGTACTCTAGTGAATGGTAGAACCTATTGTACTCTAGTGAATGATAGAATCCATTGTACTCTAGTGAATGTTAGAATCTATTGCACTCTAGTGAATGGTAGAATCTATTGTACTCTAGTGAGTGGTAGAATCCATTGTACTCTAGTGAATGGTAGAATCGTTAATTTTCATAAGGAAAGTATATACTTTCGAACGTTCAACTATCTGGCAGATGGGTAAACGGTGCTGATGATAGCTAACAAGCTTGAAACTAGTACATCGTTCCTGTGTCAGTGTTGAACAAAAAGGTGACGTGGTTGCCTTAACACCGTATGGCATAAATTCAGGCTGTTCAGTTTGTTGACAAACGAACAAAGCGGCGTTATAATAAACGTCCGCTAAACTGATGCGTGCATATATGTATGTGTACCTGTATGTATATATATATATATATATATATATATATATATATATATATATATATATATATGCATGCTACTGTACGTCTGTATACATATATGTATGTACGTATACATACATACTTACATTTAAGTAAGTGCCATACTAAGAGTGAGAAATGAAATTTCGTTTTCATTTTTTTCAACTTATCGTTTTCGGTATGCCTGACCGATTTAACTCACTCAATATGCAAATTAGGCTGCTCAGCCGTTAATTTTCATAAGGAAAGTATATACTTTCGAACGTTCAACTATCTGGCAGATGGGTAAACGGTGCTGATGATAGCTAACAAGCTTGAAACTAGTACATCGTTCCTGTGTTAGTGTTGAACAAAAAGGTGACGTGGTTGCCTTAACACCGTATGGCATAAATTCAGGCTGTTCAGTTTGTTGACAAACGAATAAAGCGGCGTTATAATAAACGTCCGCTAAACTGATGCGTGCATATATGTATGTGTACCTGTATGTATATATATATATATATATGTATGCTACTGTACGTCTGTATACATATATGTATGTACGTATACATACATACTTACATTTAAGTAAGTGCCATACTAAGAGTGAGAAATGAAATTTCGTTTTCATTTTTTTCAACTTATATATATATATATATATATATATATATATATATATATATATATATATATATATATGATAATAAGGGTGCTGCGGAGTTGCAAATGGGTTACATATGAAAAAAGTTTGTCCTTCATCAGTGATCTTCCAACTATCATAGGTATTTCATTGCTTTAAAGACCATATACCTCCGGTTGGTGCGAGCAACGGCTAAAAAAAGTCGTTGGGACACGTAAATAAAGGGGACGCGAGGGTAAACGAACAAAATGGTGAGGCAACAGAAAGTGAGGAAGGAGGAAACAAGTCCCAGATTTCTATGAATTTAAGTTTGGTGAAATCGTGAACGAGAGAATAACGACCATCAAACCTGGTTGAAATGTGAGCAAGGAAGGAATTTCGCACAGGTCTAACGGGAGGAAGAAGGGTCTGGTCTGCGACTTCGGTAAACATAAGTTCTGTGAAATCGTAGACGCGAGAGAAAAAATTCCGACCAGTTTGGCCGAGAATGTGAGAGAAAAGAGTTACTCACAGGTCAAACGGGAAGAAAGAGGAGGAGGAGGAGAGGTAGTGACAGAGAATGAGTGAGTGAAGGGTGAGGTGAGGAAGAGGCTAACAGAGAGAGAGACTGCTAGAAAGGGTAAAGATACGTAGAACGAAAAAGACGGTGTAGCAGCAGAGGAAAAAATATGTGTAAATATGATAATAAGGGCGCTGCGGAGTTGCAAATGGGTTACATATGAAAAAAGTTTGTCCTTCATCAGTGATCTTCCAACTATCATAGGTATTTCATCGCTTTAAAGACCATATACCTCCGGTTGGTGCGAGCAACGGCTAAAAAAAGTCGTTGGGACACGTAAATAAAGGGGACGCGAGGGTATAGGTATGTTATTCCGGGTTGAATCGGAGGTAACCACAGTAAGTAAGGTACTCAATACATAGCAGAGTATAAAAGTTTTAATATAGATGAGATTCTACAGGACTAGAACTGTTTCATTCTTTAGAAATCATCAGGAATCTGATGATTTCTAAAGAATGAAACAGTTCTAGTCCTGTAGAATCTCATCTATATTAAAACTATAATGATTACGAGCTGAGGATCCGCTAAGGTGAAACAATTGTTCTCGGTATAGTGAACTAACTGTTGTGTAACCACTTCTCTCTCTCTCTATATATATATATAATATTAATTCAAAATATTAATAAATATAGACAATCACGTAATGAAAATATATTTTATTATATATATTTCGGAGGTACTGTGCTGTTTTTTCAGTACGTCCTCATCAGATAAAATATATAAATTGACGTATGACATACCTCAACTGTGCTGATGATTCAATTCCAGTCTTGGATATATATATATATATGATTATATAAATATATCAAGGGCGGTTCCCCAACATGGAACAGGTAAACGAGTAAAAAGGTAATGTGTATATATATATATAGAGAGAGGGGGGGGAGAGCAGGTTAATACCAGTAACTCGACAGAGTACTCAACAGAGTACTCGATACTGGGATAGTTGAGTGTAAATATAGTACAGAGTCGGGGCCCGACGGATACACACACACACACCCATACACACATACACACACACACACACTCACACTCATATATATATATATATAGACATGTGTGAATACATTTTTTAATTTATGACTGACTGTCATATACTTTCTATTTTATCACTAGTTGAACTAACAGGAAGGAGAGGTATCAATTGGTGCATTACTTCATTATACTGGTTACAATTAGAGGAGGTGTGAGCTTTGGCATGTTTAGGGAGGTGAATAGAGGGGGGAGTTGGGGGTGGGGTTGTATAATGCATACCGACATAATAAGTGATTTATTTATATATATGTTATTAAATAATTGTTTCTACTTTTGGCACAAGGCCAGCAATTACCCAGTACATTACTAGTACTTTATTTTATCGAACCCCGTAAGGATGAAAGGCAAAGTCAACCTCGGCGGGATTTGAACTCAGACCGTAAAGGGACGTAACTATGCTAGAAATCATGTCGTCCAACCCTCTATCGATACTGCCAATTCACCAAATAATGATTTCTAGTATAGGCATAAGGCCAGTAATTTGGCGGGAGGGGAAAGTCGATTAAATCGACCCCAGTACGTTACTGGTGCTTTAGTTTATCGACCCTGGATGAAAGACTGTAAAGGACCGTAACTCTATGCTGCGAAGCATGGTGTCCGACTCTCATCCGATACTGCCAATCCACCGCCCTGATATTATTTAATATAATAATCATTTCTTTACTAACACCAATATAATAAGAACTCTTTAACTGCAATTTTCATTCTTAGCAAGGCCTCTCTCCACACACTAGGATATCTGAAATAAACAATGTTTAATCGAAATTCGTTAATCATCTATAGAAGTATACGAGTATATACAGCTGTCATTCTTGAAACTCTGCAGCTATTATTACATACTTTATGTTCTGGGTGAAAAAATACTTATAAGACAGATCTACAGTGTTAATTTTCAACATTAAATCAGAATCTATCAAAAAGGTTCTCTTTCATAAACAATATTGTGGGTTTGTTCTTTGAAATATATATATATATATGTATATATGTATGTATATATATATATATATATATATATATATATATATATATATATATATATATATGATAATAAATAGTTACAACATTGACATAATTAGGTACTTAAGTTTCGTTGGGTTCTGGACCCCGACTTATTCAGCCTGTCATAAGAAAAAAGAAATTATGCAGAAGCGGAGGGATAAGCAATCTTGATAACCGTTAACAAACGAGAAACAGCTGTCGGTTGCTTCCCTTTGATTTTGCCGAGACAAAATAAGTGAAACAGTCATTACTTTAAAACACATAGCGAATGGTCTTCAAAATGTTTTTGAATAAACATACAGTATATTATCAAATACACACACACACACACACACACACACACACACACACACACACACATATATATATATATATATATATATATATATATTGAAAGCTCCTCAGATATGTGTTCACATGTAAACTCGCGCCTAAGTGTAATATGTAATATGTAATTAAATATGTATATGATGCAACATTCATACTTTGATCCCTTATATATTATTATTATTGATACTCTGTTCCCCACGAGCATCGAGTGCTCATCTTGGTATACCGCCTACGGACGCAATTAATTTGCACCTCTAAAACGTTTGCTAGTTGTCTGATATATTTTTAGAAGGGTGGATCGTATTGTTTGACCCTCCTGTTGATAAGCCGTCAGCGGTATGATTCCACACTTTATTTGTGGCAAAATATGCTTACTGCATGTCCAGGGGATATTGTTATAAACAAATGGTCTGTACGTTTTAATTTATTCTTTTAATTGATATGTATTCTCCATTCTGTTCGTAGACAATATGGTTTTCACTCTGGTGGTATTCTATCCCCTATAATTGAACACATACCTCTTTGTGTATTTCTCTATATATACTGTATATATATATATATATATATATATATATATATATATATATATATATATATATATATATATATATATATATATATATAACGAAGGAAATGTGGTAAGGAACCAGGTGGACGATAGCGCACCAAAGTAATCAATACTTAGGGTAGTAGAGTGGGTAATAGGAACGAGTAGGACCCCGACGGCTGAGCTCAGGCCGTTTCGACGGCTAATTGTCCAGAATTAGCCGTCGAAACGGCTTGAGCTCAGCCGTTGGGGTCCTACTCGTTCCTATATATATATATATATATATCATATATATATATATATATATATATATATATATATATATATATATATATATATATATATATATAAGGCTGCTAAACTTCCCGAGATCCATGGACGAGTTCTCTCCAGCGGTCTCTGTCCCTCATTATCGCTGCCATGTTCTGCGTCTCCAACAGACCAGTGTCTGTCCTTAGGACATCAACATACGTTAATCTTGGTCTTCCTCTTCCAGTGTGTCCATGCAGGGGTTCCCAGAGGAGCCCTGAGTGCAGTGTCAACTCTGGATGTCGGTGAGCATGTCCAGCTAACCTCAGTCTCCTCTGTGTCACTTTTGAGCTACTTTTGGGAGGCTCCCATACAGCTCTGAGTTTTTCATCCTCAGTGTATACTGATTATGTTGTGGTAAGGAATCAGATGGACCATAACGCACCAGATTACTCAATACTTAGGGAAGTAGAGTGGGTTATGGGAAAAAGTATGACTCCGACGGCAGAGCTCAAGCCGTTTCGACGGCTATTTCTGGACTAGAAATAGCCGTCGAAACGGCTTGAGCTCTGCCGTCGGGGTCATAGTTTTTCCTATACATATATATATATAGGAAAAACTATTTGAATCTATTTTTGGCGGGATCGGATTGAAAATCTAGATGTCTGATTTTGAGTTTGTCTCCTGATGAATCCTAACTCAGGACATTCCTATTATTTGGATGTCTAAAATAAGGAAGAAACCATGGTAGAGATATAATTACGGTATGTGCGGATTTCTTCTAAGTTTAATTTTACACCTAATTGTGTATGGTTGATGGTATATTTAGTCAGTTTCTACAAGCTGTCGAAATGTTGGATAAATACTCGATTGAGGCCGCCGCGAAGACGCTACGTTCGGTTATTTGTCGGAGATTTCCCCATAAGAGCATTTATTCTTATAGCTTGTTCTGATTGATTTTTTATATGGTTAATTATGCTAATTAGAAGAAGAAATAGTATATATTTTATTATCTGATGATTCTAAAAGACATGATTTATGATGTAATGCTCTGATTTTTTATTTTTTTTATTTTTAATTTATTAATTCTTCATAGAGCTTAAAAGTGACCAGTTGCAACATGTATATATCTATAACTTTATGTATATGTTAACCTTTATATATATATATATATATATATATTTACTTGAAACTAGTACATCGTTCCTGTGTCAGTATTGAACAAAAAGGTGACGTGATTGCCTAAACACTGTACGGCATAATTCGGGCTGTTTGTTTGTTTGTTTACAAACAAACAAAGCCAGCATTATAATAAATGTTCGGTAAACCGATACGCGCATGTAGATATGTGTGCATGTGTGTATATATATACATACTACTGTACGTCTGTATACATACATACTTACATTTAAGTAAGTGCCGTAATAAGAGTGAGAAATGAAATTTCGTTTCATTCTATTCCATTTATATATATATATATATATATATATATATATATATATATATATATATATATATATATATTTCGTTTCTGAATTTGTTTAGCAAGATTCTTTATCTGAAAACGTGTGTTGAAACCGATATTGTTATACTTTGGGAGGGTCATGTTGCCAATAAGAAACACACACACCAGTTGCTTTCACTCCAATTTATTATAATAAATTGAAGTGAAAGCAACTGGTGCGTGTGTTTCTTATTGGCAACATGACCCTCCCAAAGTATAACAATATATATATATATATATATATATATATATATATATATATATATATATATATATATATATATATATATATATATATATATATATATACAAGCAAATTATAAACGTAAACATGTAAGTATGTTTTTGAAACGGTGCGCGAGTTTGAAATTAGAAATTATAAGCTTTCACCGTATTTTAGACTAAATAAATTTCTAGCCTGATAGTGGGGTTTATAACCCTCGGAGAAATGGAAAAAGATGAGTGTTGCCGTATATATATATATAATGTATCTTAGCTGAAAGTTAGTTGCTTCAAAGCAGGATTTTTAGTTTCAGCCCGATAGAGACGGAAAAGTAGACAGCAATATCGTATGTTTCGCTACTGTTACACCAAAACGAGGCTGATTATCTTCGCGTTATTTTTAAGCCTTATCTATCGGCCAGTAAATATAAACAATCTCACCTCCTGACGTATGTCGGACAAACCTGAAATAAGGGGTTAGAATATTTCTTGAATTCTAAGAAATGGAACACCCGTTGAAAATTAATGAAACGGGCGGACAGCAGCCGTCCAATGTTATTAGGTTCGGTGATTGACAATAGGTGAATTACCTCAGTGTAGAGAAAGGAGTTGCGCTTGGTTAGACACGGAATCAAATAAAATGATGACGCCATTATAATAGAAAGGTAGCATGGCGTTGTTTAGCCAGTTAAACGTTATTATAAATCTGAATGGTTTTTATTAAATAATTTTTACTGTGTAATGGCGCATGTTGACAATTTTGATATTTGGAAGTGATTGCAATGAAAATACCAACAAAAGACAAATAAAACAAACAAGGTTTCTATTTTTATTCATTCACTTTAACAGTATTCCCATGTTATGTGGTTGACAACAGTAACAACTCTAATAGAAACCATTTTGAATAACTCTAACTCTCCCTCCTCATTTACCATCACACTCTCATACATAACACCCCCTCCCTCCTCATTACCATCACACTATCATACATAACACCCCCTCCCTCCTCATTACCATCACACTATCATACATAACACCCCCTCCCTCCTCATTACAATCACACTATCATACATAATACCCCCTCCTCCCTCCTCATTACCACCACCACACTATCATACATAACACCCCCTCCCTCCTCATTACCATCACACTATCATACATAACACCCCCTCCCTCCTCATTACAATCACACTATCATACATAATACCCCCTCCTCCCTCCTCATTACCACCACCACACTATCATATATAAAACATCCCTCACTCCTCCCCCTCATTACCACCACCACACTATCATACATATCACCCCTCCTCCCTCCCACATTACCACCACCACACTATCATACATAACCCCATCCTCCCCCCACATTACCACCACCACACTATCATACATAACACCCCCTCCCTCCTCCCCCTCATTACCACCACCACACTATCATACATAACACCACCCTCCCCCCACATTACTACCACCACACTATCATACATAACACCCCTCCCTTCTCCTTACTACCACCACACTATCATACACACTATCATACACAACCTCACGCCCCACCTGACAACCACCACACTATCATACATAACACCCCCTCCCCTCCCCCACAATACCACCACCACACTATCATACATAACACCCCCTCCCCTCCCCCACAATACCACCACCACACTATCATACATAACACCCCCTCCCCTCCCCCACAATACCACCACCACACTATCATACATAACAGCCCCTCCCCTCCCCCACAATACCACCACCACACTATCATACATAACACCCCCTCCCCTCCCCCACAATACCACCACCACACTATCATACATAACACCGCCTCCCCTCCCCCACAATACCACCACCACACTATCATACATAACACCCCCTCCCCTCCCCCACAATACCACCACCACACTATCATACATAACACCGCCTCCCCTCCCCCACAATACCACCACCACACTATCATACATAACACCGCCTCCCCTCCCCCACAATACCACCACCACACTATCATACATAACACCCCCTCCCCTCCCCCACAATACCACCACCACACTATCATACACAACCTCACGCCCCACCACCACCACCACCACCACCACCGCCGCCGCCGCCGCCATTGCTGTATAACTGCTGTCATTAGTCATGTTGCAAACATTCCGACCATTATTTCAGTAAGTTAAGAACAGTCAATAACATCACACATATACTCCCACCAAACACACATACACACAAAGACACAAACACACATGCACTCACACATACACACATACACAGTACACACGCAAACACACACATTCTCACACACATATACACAAACACACACACTTTCACACACATTCACTTCTTTCTCTTCGTCTTCTTCCTCTTCTTCTACTTCCTCTTCTTCTTGTTCAACGAGGCCGGGGTCACCCTAAGCCAGCGATCCCAGAGCATACCAGAAGCACTCGGAATACTGTAGCAAGTGTCGGAGATGAGACGATGGTGCTCTCACGGGTTTTCGAGTTGCACAAAAGGTTCAAAGATGACCCCTGGTGCGGAAGGCCTTCAACGAACAGGACTGGAGACAACGTTGAGCGCGTCAAGCAAGTGGTGCATGACGATCGTCGGCTGACTGTTCGACTGACCACAACTGAGCTGGACATGAACCACGGCAGTGTTTAGAAGATTATCACAGAAGATTTAGTACGGAGATAGTGCCTAAGGTACTGAATGATGACCAGAAGAAGTGGCGTATGTAGGTGTGTCAGGACATCCTCGAGTGTCCTGAAACCAAACCAAACTTACTGGGGAGAATCATCGCCGGTGATGGGTCATGAGTCTTCGAATACGATCCGTTCTTGGGACGTGGAAGCCATCGAGAAGGCCGTGACGACGGAGCTGTGGAGAATCCCGGGAGTATCGTTCCAGAAGTGCAGGGAGGCGTGGTGGAGAAGGATGGGAAAGTGCGTTAGACTCGAGGGGGATTATTTGAAAGAGGAAACTTGTAGTTTGTAGTTTGAATTTGAAATATTTTTTGTGACACCGGTCATGTTTCCTTTCTGACAAACCTCGTCGTACATACATACATACATACATACATACAAACATACATACATACATACATACATACATACATACATACATACATACATACATACATACATACATACATACATGATGGCTGTCCCCTCGTTATTGAGTATGGCCGTTGCACGAGGAGAAAAAAAACATATATATATATATTAATAAATAAATAAAAAATAAAATAAAATAAAAAATATATATATATATATATATATATATATACACACATACATATACATATATACACACACATATATATACATACACACATATACATTAATAATAATAATAATAATAATAATAATAATAATAATAATAATAATAATAATAATGTTTTCTTTATTAACCACAAGGGTTTACATAAAGTAGACATTAAGGACAGTACAGGACAATACAGGACGGTACAAATGGGCATTTCTGCGTGTAAAAACAACGGAGGTTGAAATAAAATAACAAAGAAAAATTCCCCAATAGGGGGAGACTTCCGAGGGACATTTGTGGAGAAAGCCCATTAAAAGACCACAGTGGCCCTGACCACCAGGGCAAGTGCCCTCTCCCAGTTTTCCACCTTTAATTTACAGACACATACTCAGAGAAGGCCCATTCATTCGGGCTATACTTGCTTCTCTCACCCATCTTTCAACAAAATGCTGGGAAGAGAGCACTTCCCTCTCTACCCTGATTTTCCTCTTCAAATGAAATTTGAAAAAGTTAATCAGGGCATCACCGAAGAGGTAAGTGCTCGTCTTCAGCCCTTTCAAACGTGTCCACCATACTATCTCTTTCGCCATGGCCACCAGACAGATAAAAACTGCCTGCCCTTCCCGGCTAAAGGAAGAGGGCGGGGCAATCCTCACGATGGACTCAGCTGATAGCTGGATCCGTCCTACACGTGACAGCAGGTGTTCGACATAAACCCACAAGTCAGCAATGCTCGGACACTGGACGAGTGCGTGCAGGACGGTTTCGTCGCCCTGTGCGCATCTCGGACATGCCCGGCTGACGGCACCTCCATGCCTGTAGAGTTTAACCCGAACTGGCAAAGCTCCCCGGTAGCACTGCCAGGCCAGGGATTTCTGGAAGTTATCCATAGGCCCCGGCCTGAAAGTCCTTCCGAAGAGATTGGCTAGTTGATTTTCGTCGAAGCCTAGAGTTTCTCCAAGTACGTCGTCGCTCTTCCCCTCCACTAATCCCCTATAGAACGCCAAGGTAGAGTTTCCACCGATCACATTGCCCGATTGGTCGAGGGCTGTGAGCGCCTGAAGACATTCCAGTCTCCAAGCGCTCCCTCTCGGTCTTTACTTGACCCAGGACTGCAGCTCCGTCAAGGAGACGAGCTGGGGAAAAACGCGTCTAGCAAACGGCGACCACACCTGATCACCGTCGAGGAAGAGGTGGAGATGTCGTAGCCTGAGCGCGTGTCTGCGCATCATCAGCCACGGCATGCCCAGCCCTCTACGTAGCGGGTGTTGACAGCAGATGGACCGCCTGACCATCGGAGCGCGTCCCTTCCACAAAAAGCGAAAGAGCAAACGACAACAACAACAATAATAATATACATATACATATATATATACACACACACGCACACACATAAACATATCTATACACACACACACACACGATAGCAACTAACAGCGCTACGATCGAATGTGGCTTTTTAGCCCAGCCAATGATCTAAAATGTCTTGCACAGAGTCGGCAACCAAAACATTCACTGGGAATAGTCGGCTGTGGTTGGAGTTCATGTACTTTTGCATGTCGCTTGAGCCCTCCTGCTGATTTACATTCTCTACCACATGTTTGGCAAGCATGATGAGTAGCATCTCCAACAGCAGCCTGGTAGTCAACCACTGGTCTTACTTTATGACTGCGAAAATGACTTTCGAGTCCAGCTTTGCTTAGGCAGAGTCTCGCACAGACGCTGCATGTCAGCACCATAGGAGGACCCTCTCCGTCTGGAAGTGCAACAGCAATGCCCTTCCTCACATCCCGCTTTACTTTCTCGTATGCGATTCGAGATGCCTCAAAGGCAACTTTTCCCTCATATACAGTCTTTCTCCATTTATTACGATCAGCAGCAATATTTCCCCATGTATCAGCAGAGATGTTAGCGTCTTTCAAAGAGGCTTTCAAGGAATCCTTATACCTCTTTTTTGGTTTATGTGGCGGTCGTTTTCCTTTAACCAACTCTCCATAAAAGAGTTGTTTTGGTATTCTAGAATCCTTCATCCTGGCAAGGTGACCACTCCAACGGAGTCGTTGCTTAAGCACAAGAGCTTCTATACTGTCACACATAGAGCTTTCCAAAATCTCGACATCACTGATGTAGTCCCTCCAGTGAACGCCATGGATCCGTCTGAGACACATCTGATGGAAACGCTCCAATTGCTTAAGGTGATGTCGATATGTGACCCAGGTCTCGCAGGCATAAAGAAGACAAGAGAGCACACATGCCTTGTACACCTTTACCTTTGTCCTCCTGCATATGTCTCACCGACCCCAGAGTCGCCTTTCTAGCTTTCCGAAAGCATCACTTGCTTTCCTAATCCTAAGTGAGATTTCACTGTCAAGGTTTCTGTATCGATTGACAGTGCTTCCCAGGTAGACAAACTGATCAACCACTCCAAGTCGTTTACCATACACATAGATATTTGGTTCAGTGTACTGCTTACCAGGAGCAGGTTGGTACATGACGACGGTTTTCTTGAGACTGACAGTCAATCCTAGGGCAGTGCAAGCGTTAGAAAATGCATTCAAAATGTGCTGCATATCACTCTCTGTGTGCGCTACAAGATCGCAATCATCTGCATACAAGAGGTCTCTTATGATTGATGTAAATACTTTTGTCTTCGCAGCAAAGCGCCTGATGTTAAATATGCTGCCTGAGGTTCGATATCGGATGTAAACACCATGCTCGCAATTCCTGAATGCAATACAGAAAACCATTGCAAAGTATATGGCAAACAGGGTCGGTGATGGAATATCCCCCTGTTTCACTCCATTTTTTACTGAGATAGGCTCCGACATTAACCCAAGCCTTCATGTCGTCATGGAAAAACCTAACTAAAGCAAGGAACTTATCAGGGCAACCAAGTTTCTGGAGAACCTTCCATAATGCATCTCTGTTAACAGTATCGAAAGCTTTTGTCAGATCGACAAAAACCTGATACAGATCCAAACCATGTTCCATGCACTTCTCCTGGAGCTGTCTAGCTGAGAAGATCATATCAGTAGTGCCGCGTCGAACACGAAAACCAGATTGACTTTCAGGAAGAACACAATCTGCAATGTGTGTCAGTAGACGGTCCAGAAGCACCCTACATAAAACTTTCCCTACGACAGAAAGCAATGATATACCTCTGTAGTTCCCACAATCATTCCTGTTACCCTTTCCCTTGTACAAGACCACCATTACTGCATCTCTCCAGTCCTCAGGTACGGATTCATTAGCCCATATCCTGCCAAACAAAGAGTGAAGATGTTGCAGGAGTCTCTCACCACCATATTGTAGGAGCTCAGCATGTATGTCATCCATATCTGGAGACCTTCCACTGTTCAGCTTCGAGATAGCCACTGCAACCTCCACAAGCGTCGGGGGTTCTGCGAGAGCTACTTTCACAGGACTTTCTGGAATGAGATTGAGGAAATCTTCACTGACGACAGACGACTGATTCAAAAGATCATCAAAGTGCTCTCGCCACCTTCGTAGAATTCCTTGTGAGTCACGAAAAAGTTATCTGCCATCCTTGCTGCGAAGCGGTGTCACCAGAGAAGACGGCCCATAAACCTCACGCAAGAGACTGTACAACAGCTTTGTGTTATTGGAATCTGACGCAGTTTGTATCTCACCAGCCTTCTCACTCCACCACTGATCCTTCATCTGAGAAAGACTCCGCCTAACACGTGATTTTACATCCTTGAGTTCCTCATGCAACGTATTACCTCTCCTGTGTTTTTTCCGTCAAGTAGCGTGACAGAGCACGCCTCTCATCAGCCAACAAGTCTTCTATATGTACATCATTCTCATTAAACCAGTCCTGATGTTTTCTCTGCACCAATCCCTGAACACGCTTGCCTACATCATAAACCGACTTTTAAGGGTCGGCCAATCCTCACCAAGATCTGCAGCTGCATCTCTTCTTCCAATGTCCTCTTCACATTTTTATCCTTAAGACGAGCAGCATTCAATCTTTTGGGCAGGGCAACACCAGGAGCCCGGATTTTACGTTTAGTGATTAGTTTCACTTTTGCGCGTACCAGGCGGTGGTCCGTCCAGCACTCAGCTCCACGAAGAGCACGAACACACTGCACATCCTGTCTGTCACGCATCCTGACTAGGACGTAGTCCAAAAGATGCCATTTCTTAGATGCAGGATGCATCCATGTGGTCTTGAATTTGTTCTTTTGTTGGAACATGGTGTTGGTAACACACAGATCCAGCTCCTCACACATCTGCAGCAGGAGCATACCATTGTTGTTACGCTTTCCCACCCATGCCTTCCGATTACATTCCATGTGTTAAAATCGCTACCCACTCTAGCATTAAAGTCACCAAGCACGATGACTTTGTCTGCCTGAGGGATATTTCTTAAAACACCTTTCAAGGCATGGTAAAAGGACACTTTTTCTTCATCGACAGAATTCATAGTTGGAGCATACACACTCACTAGGGTCGCATATCTTCCTTTGTCCAGCGGAATTCTCATGGACATAAGACGCTCACTAATCCCTACTGGGAATTCTTCTAATTTATTCACAAGAACAGTCTTAACAGCAAATCCTACCCCAGCCTCTCTTCTGGTTCCTTCATCTCTTCCTTTCCAGAAGAATGTATATTCTCCATAAAATTCTGTAAGATGACCATCTCCAGCTAGCCTCGTCTCAGATAAAGCCACGATGTCAAGATCGTAACGTCGAAGCTCCTTTGCAACAAGAGCTGTGCTTCGTTCAGGACGCTCCAAGGAATCCCTGTCAAGCAGCGTCCGTACGTTCCAGCAGCCAAGACTAAATGCCTTGTTTGGCTCTATTACAATGGCACGATGACGAGCGGGCCTAGGCTGTGATAACCTGGGGCCCCTGCCCTTATTGCCAATTATCTTTTTTGTTCCAGAACCTAAATTGCCAATTATCTCTTTTATATTGTTCTGGAACATCATTGAATTTGAAAAAAAAAAAAAGGTAATAATAATAGTAACAATAATAATAATAATAATAATAATAATAATGATTTCATTTATTGGCCACAAGGGCCGACATATAGGGGACAATACAAAAGACTGGGACAGTGGGGTTTTACAGAAAAATCGAGTAAACAATATGAATAAACAAAGTAACAATAACAAAGTAACAATAAAGTAACAAGAAAATTACAACAAGAAAAAATTCCCCAATAGCGGGGATGACCACCTAGGGTTCGCTCAGATACCCCACCAGTCCTGAACGACCCGACGCTTCGAGAGAACCCTGGAAGGGCACCCCCTCTCCTCTTCAAATTTACCTACCTACAGCCGCATGACCAGAGCAGGCCCACTCACACGGGCCATTCTCGCCACATTCACCCACCTTTCAGCAATTGTACTGGGGGGAAGCACTTCTCTCTCCACCCTCATCTTCCTTTCCAAGTGAAACTTGAAAAAGTTGATGAGGGATTGGCCGAAGAGAAAAGTGTCTGTCTTCAGTCCTTTCAACCTCGTCTACCATACAACCTCTTTCGCTACTGCCACCAGACAGAGGAAAATTGCCTGCCTTTCCTGGCCAAAAGAAGGCGGCGGGTCGATCTTCACTATGGACTCGGCCGATAGCCGGATCCGTTCTACACGCGACAACAGCTGTTCAACATAACTCCACAAGTCAGTAATGCACGGACACTGGACGAGTGCGTGCAGAACGGTTTCGTCGCTCTGCGCGCATCTCGGGCAGGTCCGTCTGACAGCACTTCCGTGCCTGTAGAGTTTATCTCGAACCGGCAGTGCCAAGCGAGGGATTTTTGGAAATTATCCATCGTCCCCGACTCGAAAGTCCTCCGGTACAGACTGGTTAGTTCGACTTCGTTGACTCCCAGAGCCTCTCCGAGTGCGTCGTCGCACTTGCCCACCACTAATCCTCTATAGAACTCGAGAGTGGAAGTTCCACTGACCGCATTGCCCGCCTGGTAGAGGGCAGTGAGTGCCTGGCAACATTCCAGATGCCAGTCACCCAGTCTCGGTCTCTTCTTGACCCAGGACTGCAACTCAATCAAAGAAACGAGCTGCCGAAAGGCCCGTCTGACAAACGGCGACCACACCTGTTCACCGTTTAGGCAGAATATCTGGAGATGCCGCAGCCTCAGCGCGTGCCTGCGCATCATTAGCCACGGCATGCCCAGCCCTCCACGTAGAGGGTGCTGGCAGCAGATGGACCGCCTCACCAGCGGAACCTGACCCCTCCACAAGAATTTGAAGAGGAGCCGTTCCAAGATGGCGAGGCGCGAACGGGGGCAAGGGACGACAGTCAGACGGTAGTAGATGACGGACGCGATGTAGGCGTTCGCCACTTCCGCCCGACCTTTCAGTGATAGCTTCATCCCAGCCCATTTCTGGGTGAGACTGACTACGCTGCCCGTACCTCGTCCCAATTCTTATCCACCTGGAGGTCTGGCCCGAACCAAACCCCTAGCAACTTTACCGGTCCGTCCGTCCAGCGCCTAACGACGTTGTTGGACGGCATGGACTTGCCTCTCCAGGTGCCGAGTTGCAAGCCCACTGACTTTTCCGGGTTAAGCTTTGCTCCCGTCAACCTTTCATATTCCTCCAATAAGTTGCCGCCCACCTCGATTTCTGAGGTGTCCGACACCATCACGGTGATGTCGTCCGCATAAGCCGACACAGCCTTTCCGCGTCCCGGTTCGAGCGGGATGCCCTGCAACAGCTCCAGCTTCCGCAATAAAGGCTCGAGAGTCAATACGTACAGAAGGGAGGAGAGAGGGCACCCTTGACGGACCGATCGGGAGACCTGAAACGGTTCCGAGAGGTGGCCATTAATTTTGACCATCGAGCAGGTGCCGCTGTGCATTGCAGCGATCCAGCTTCTGAAGACGGGGCCGAAGCCAGCCGCCTTGAGGACAGCCTCCAGGTACCGATGGTCGACCCTATCGAATGCTTTCGATTGATCTAAATTGATAAGAGCCCCACCGAAGCCAGGTTTATACCCTACCCTCTCTATGATGTATCGCATTAGGTGGAGGTTGTCGTGTATGGACCTGGTTGGGATTGCGCAAGTTTGCTCCTCCCCAACCAAATCCCCGACGACAAGCGCCAACCTCTTCGCTAACACCCTGGCCAAAATCTTAAACTCTGTGTTAAGCAGAGTTATGGGCCTGAAATTGTCTAATGTGTCCCTCTTGTTCTCGTCTTTCCTTATCAGCGTCACTACGCCCCGGCTCACAGAACTGGGAATACTCCCGTTTTGCTGCCAGATACTGTAGAGCGCTTCGAGGAGATCCGAGAACAAGTCTGGCATATTTACGTAAAGCTCGTAGGGCAGACCATCCAAACCGGGTGACTTGCGCCTCATGCAGCCTACAAGGGCATCCTGAATCTCGGCTGAAGTAATTGGCCTTTCTCAGCGCCCAGCGTCAGCCATCGAGAGTTGCGGCAAGCCGTCGAGGTAGGGACTGAAGTCCGCCACCATCTCTGACCCGCCACTTCCCCCGAACAACTGAGCAAAATGTTGGCGAAAGGCCTCACACATCCTCTTGGAATCGCTCAGCTCGAGCCCGTCTCGGTCCGTCAAAGAGCGAATCGTGGTTTTATTACCACGCTGCGCCTCTGCCACGTGGGCCCATCGAACAGCTTTGGTTCCCTCGTTTCTCAGAGCACGCGCCTTCGTGTTTCGCATTGAAGAAATGGTCTAATGCCATTCTCGCCGCTAGCACATCAGTTGCAATGACACTACCAATAGCCTCGTCTAACTTATCTACCAACTCTCCCTCCTTTCTATTTTTCTCTAATGCTACTTCTTTGCTAAACTCTATCGACATTACTCTAATCTCTCTTTTGAGAGCCCCCCACCATCTATTGTTGACGACTCCTCCTGTCAACTTTTTCTTAACTAAATTGTTGACCTGGTCCCTGTAAGCCTTACGTGCCGGAAATGACATGTTTAGCTTCCAGTAACCAGGTCCTAACCTACGCGTCTTATCTAGGTCGACCATACAGATCACAAACTTGTGATATGATTAGGCGACCGTTTCAAAACGTAGACAGCTTACACTATTTCTGTCTATTTTCCTAATGAATATCTTGTCTATATACGATTTAAATGACCCTATGCGGTTAGCCCAGGTCCACACTGGCGCAGTAGGGAAATCTAGTCGGTATCTGTCTGACAGTTGGAACTGGCTGATCAGGTTCTTGAGGCTTTTGCACCCCCCGCTCCTATCGGATATTCCCACACAGTTCCAGTGTGCGTCTAAGATGCCGTTCCAGTCCCCCGCTAACAGTAAAGGGCGAGACGTACCCAGAAAGGCTTCCAGGCGTCTAAAGAAGTCCGGCCGTCCTGCCCCAGTAGGAGCATAGACGGCCACCAGTCTAAAGGCACCACCTTCATTATTGTTCACGTCCAGGACCACCAACTCCCCTTCCGGGTCCCGGAAGATCGACCTTACCTCGAGATCCAGGCCTTTCCTAAACAGCACTTCCACCCCGCCTCCCATTCCCGGCTGGCTAACAGATTCAAAGATCTGATAGTCGTTGAAAATGGGGGCTAGTGTGCGCGTGTCGGAAATCCTGGTCTCGCTGACTGCAATTACATCCATTTCTATAGACCTGCGGTCGTTGAGCAGGTGACCCTGCTTCCAGGACGATCCCAGGCCTGGAACATTTAAACATCCTACTCTTAATACGGCCATGTTGGCAGGTTAAACAAAGAGAGAGGAAGGTTTACTTACCTTCCGGGCTCTTGTGAAGGTCGGGTTGTTCGACCTCCATAGTTAGTGGGGTTTCTTTTGGGAGCCCCTTTAAAAGTCTTGAAGTGGGTTTTACGTTCGGGGTTCCCACGTCCCGAGGAAAGCTGTCTCGTATTTCTTTGAATATGTCGAGCGACATTCGCACCAGAACCAAATCTTCCGGCACGCGAAATGTGCTCGATTTAAACATTTCCCCCTCTTTTTGTATATTTTCACTTCGTGTTACGAGGGCCATCAGTTCCTTGTTGACCCTCCTGACGAGCACGAAGTTTTGTATATTTTGTTGGTGTGATTTTATTTGTTTGCGTGGCTGTGGTGGTGATGGTTTTGGTGGTGTTGTTTCGGTTGTATCTGTGTTTGTTGTGAGTGCGATGTCTGTGGTTTCAGATGTTTGTGTGTATATTTGTTCTTGCGTCTGTTTCGGTTGTTTGCGTTTGGGGGATTCTGGTGATGGTGATGGTGGTGTTGATGTTGGTGTTATTGGAGAGATGTTTGCGTGGGTGGTGTCTGCGTTTTTTTATTGTGGGTGCTTTTGTGCTTTGTTGAGTTTTTTTTTTCTTTTTGTGTTTCCTTTTTTGGATTTTGGGGGATTTTGGATTTCCCTCATCTTCACTACTGGTAGATGAGGGGGTCTGTGTCTGTAAGTGCGTTTGTATGTATGTTTAAGGTTTTATTGGTGTGTGTATTTTTGGGGGTGGGGAGGGGGAATTTGACAGCTTTCCTCGTTTCCCCCCTGGGTGGTCAATGTTGGTTGTTTTTTTTCTATTGGTGTTGTTGTTGGTGGTTTTGCCGGTGCAGGTGTTGGTTGTAGTCCTCGCCCCGGCGTCGGCAGCAGTGGAGCCTTTCGACCCCTTGCCTCTTTCAGCAGTTGAGGGCAGAAGGCTCGCAAAGGGGTTTTTCCCCACAAACAAAACACTGCGGCCTTTTGCCTTCGGTCATAATGTGAATGACAGTCCCATTCTAAAGTCGGATATGGTCTGGGATTGTCTTCACATTCTCAGGCCTGATCTGGAGAAGGATCTCCAGGTCAACCCCGGACCAGTCCTCTATGGCCGTTCTGGTCACTTCTATAGGGACTGTATCCGTCCCCTCCACAATCACACATCCCAGAAGCCACCACATGTCAAGTCCTGGTGGGATTCTAGGAATGCGGAGACGGGCCGTTCTTTTTCCCATGTGGGAGGGGTACATTATGACCTTGCTGGTTTTGCAAGGAGTCATGGCGTATTTCATCACGAGGGCTTCTGACTTGAACAACACCGAAATGGTGCCGTACTGTCTGCCCCTCTCTATGTACTGGGTGTCTTCTCTGATGCACCTCAGCGCGACTTCGATATCTTCTTGTGGGATTAACGCTGCCCTTTTGGTTTGTGCTGAGATGCATCTATAATGCACCGTTTTGCGCTCCACTTCCTCAATAGCTTCTACCGGGACAGTTAAGTTGGCCCAAGTTTGCTCTTGCTTGATGAGCTTCCATGCCTGGGCCAACATTTCATCTTTGTTTGAGAGGTCCATGTTGAAGCATGGCTTCTTTTTTGCTGCTGCCGCAGCGAAGGTGGTCTTGTTTTCGTTGGGGTGTTGTTGACGTTGTTCTTGTTGGTGTTGTTGTTAGCACTGTCGCTGTTATTATTGTTGTCTTTGCTGCCACCGTTGTTCACGGTGCAGTTGGTATAGTTGCTGTTGGTGTTGTCGCTATTTGCTTTCATGTTAGTGGTGTTGATATTGTTGTTGTATTTGTTATTTTTTTTGTTGTTATCTGTATATTCGTTGTCACTGTTACTGTCATTTTTTTCAAAATTAGAGTTCTTATTGGTATCATTGGTGTCTTTGTTTACCTTGTTTGTGGTGGTGTTTGTGTTATCAATGTGTGTTAATTTCGCTGTAGCGCTCCTCTCAACTTCTACGTCGTTGTCGCACGACAGCCGACATATCGCTGGGGGGCGTGGCTCAGCCATGTTTTTTTTTCTTCGTAAATTTTTTAACATGTAAAAAAATGTTCAAATATTTGGGCAAAAAGGCCCAAATATTATACTTTCCCCTTCACGGGGCAAAGTCTAAGGGCTTATATCCCTTACACAACAAGAAATATTTAACAACAAATAATTTAAACAGGCAAATAAAGCGACTTACTGTGAGCGAGCAAAATACGTCCGCTTAGACCAATAATAATAATAATAATAATACACTATTAATAATTATTAATGCACTCGTGCAATGCCTGTGCGTGACGAATATTTTTAAAGTGAGGAAAGACTGTGCACTGAGCCAATCCCACTCTCTGAGCGACAGTAGCTATAACCCGAAAAGAAGAAAAGATCAACATCATCGGTAACTACTGAGCCGCAGGTTTTATGTCGGAGTTAACCCAGTTTCCTGAGATGCCTTCTCCTAGAAGAATGCCCTGACAAGGGCTAGGGGTTCTTCACTCCCAGTGGTTTAACTGCGTGATCGGGCATCCAGCCCGATTATTTCTGTCCCCGCGCAAAAAAAAAGAAAAAAAAAAACTCACTTATTGAAACTTCTACGTACGACATACACACACGCGCATACATACGCGCGTACACACACGCATACATACGCGCGCACACAGCAACACTCATACATACAAACAAACACACACACGCTACTCACTTACACACACACACACACACACATATATATATATATATTACCGTCATTACTGATACAAGATTACAAGATTATGTCAACTGTTGACGAACGGCTTCAACTATACAAACTCTTGAAAGTCAACAGTTGACATACATACATACATACATACATACATACATACATACATACATACATACATACATACATACATACATACATACATACATACATGATGGCTGCCCCCTCGTTATCGAGTATGGCCATTGCACGATATAACATTATTAATAATTATCAATTAATGCTATCGTGCAATGCCCGTGCGTGAAGATTTTTTTTTTTTTAAAGTGTGGAAGACTGTGCACTGAGCCAATCCCACTCTCTGAGCGACAGTAGCTATAACTCGAAAAGAAGAACGGATCAACATCATCGGTAGCTACTAAGCCGCATGTTTTGTGTCGTAGTTATCCCAGTTTCCTGAATTGCCTTCTCCTAAGAGAATGCCCTGACAAATGTTAGGGGTCCTTCACTCCCAGTGGTTTAACCGCGCGATTGGGTATCCAGCCCGACTATTTCTATGTCCCCGCAGATATACATACACATGCACCCATGTATATACACATATACATATACATACATATGTACATGTGTATATACATATTTACACACTTTTGGATGGCCGTTGACCCTTATGAGTTCTTCCGCACTTTGTCAGGTTTTGTTTTTTGTCCTGCAGGGGGTCCGAAATCACCCTCCTCACCAAGTAAACTTGGTGGGGTTGCCAGTTTAGTCGCCGACGACCCGACTATGCGACAGGTTGTACTGGGTTACATGTTACCAGTAGCACTCAAGAGTGACCCCACACATACATACATAGAGACAGAACTAACATCGAGGATATCACCCATGTCATCACCAGCTGTCCAAAGATGTCTTCGCAGTACTATCTACCTATGAAGCATGATGTAGTGGCCAAAACACTGTACAACGCAATCCGTAGAAAAGATAGCCCCGATAATAAACACATTAAAAGCCACAGCAATGTGGAAGACATCCATATACATAATATGAAAGAGTACTGGTGGAATGTTCGAGTAAAAACCGCAATAAAATGCAGGCATAACAGACCAGATATTATGATATGTGACAGGGAAAAGAAAGCATGCACAGTAGTGGAAGTTAGCTGCCCAGCAGATGCCAATATAATATCAAAGATTAGCGAAAAGGAGAATATTTATGCAGAACTGATGAGAAATCTGGAGAAACTCCACTCTGACTATACCTTCAGATTTATGCCTGTGATTATTGGGGCACTGGGGTATGTTAGTAACTGCCTCAATACAAATCTTGAGAAGCTAGGCTTCACAGGAATAGAAAGAACACAACTAGTTAGGAAATTACAAGTACACTCCATTAATGGAACGGTAAACATGTGTAAAACATTCCAAAAATTTTGCATCTAATAACTGCATATACACATGTACAGATGCAAAGCATATACACATGCACACATACTACTCAAAACATCCACATCCACACATACAATAACATCCATATCTACACATGCATGCATACATAATCTACCTAGTTGATGTTGTGTAAATTCCAATGAGAGAGTATTGTGTCTATGTTAGAAACCGACTCTCTTTATTAGGAAAAATTTGTGAAATTATAAAACAGAAGAACATACATACATACATACATACATACATACATACATACATACAAGTACAATCCATTGATGGAACAGTAAAAATATGTAAAACATTCCAAGAATTTTGCATCTAATAACTGCATATATACACATGTACAGATACAAAGCATATAAACATGCACACATATAACTCAAAACATCCACATCCACACATACAATAACATCCATACCTACACATGCAGACATGCAGACATATCTACCTAGTTGATGTTGAGTAAATTCCAATGAGAGAGTCTTGTATCTATGTAAGAAACCGACTCTCTCTCTATTAGCAACAATTTGTGAAATTATAAAACTAGAAGAACATACATACATACATACATACATACATACATACATACATACATACATACATACATACATACATACATACATACATACATACATACATACATACATACATACATACATACATACAAGAACAGGAAATCAACACGAAATACCTGTTTCACAAAAGAGATAGGGATGCTGGTAAAACACCTAGATGTGACAACAAGTGCATACTCTGCAGAATTAACATCGAACATGTCATCCATGTCATTATCAGCTGTCCAAAGATGTCATCGCGGTATTATCTACCTATGAGGCATGATGTAGTGGCCAAAAAACTGTACAATGCAATCCGTAGAAATGATAGCCCTGATAATAAACACATTAAAAGCTACAGCAATGTGGAAGACATGAAATAGTACTGGTGGAATGTTCCAGTAAAAACCCCGATAAAATGCAGGCATAACAGACCAGATGTAATGACAGGGAAAAGAAGACATACACGGTAGTTGAAGTAAGCTGCCCAGCAGATGCCAATATCAAAGATTAGCGAAAAGGAGACTATTTGTGCAGAACTAATGAGAAATCTGCAGATACTTCATCCTGACTAAACCTTCGGATTTATGCCTGTGATTATTGGGGCACTGGGATATGTTAGTAACTGCCTCAATACAAATCTTGAGAAGCTGGGCTTCCTAGAAACAGAAAGAACACAACTAGTTAGGAAAGTACAATCCATTAATGGAACAGTAAAAATATGTAAAACATTCCAAAAATGCTGCATCTAATAACTGCATATACATATGTACAGATACAAAACATATGCATATGCACACATACAACTCAAAACATACACATTCACACATACAATAACATCCATACTTGCACACACATGCATACATATCTACCTAATTGATGTTGTGTAAATTCCAATGAGAAAGTCTTGTATCTATGTTAGAAACCGACTCTCTCTATTAGCAAAAATTTATAAAATTATAAAACCTGAAGAACATACATACATAGTGAGCACCAAATATAATTATATAGTATAACTGTATACGAGCATCCTATGCACTTATATACATACAGATAGTTATATTCAAACATATATATATAAAAAGGTATTTTTACCAAGAAACTAAGTTATGCATTGAATGAAATGAAATATTATATAGCTGTGTTATCATATAATAGAATCACATGTAGACTCTGGTCAGATAAATTATAGCGAACTAACTTATTCATATATTTTTATTTTCATGTACTTCATACATAGAAAAGCATATATATATATATATATACGTGTATATATATATATATATATATATATATATATATATATATATATATATATATATATATATATATATATATATATATATATATATATATATATATTAAAATAACAGATTAAAGTTTAAGCAAAGAATCGCTGCTTTCACCCTTAACGGGATCTTCTGAAACTAACAAAGTCAATCTTTGGATTTTAGTCTTCAAATTTATTATTATTACTATATATATATATATATATATATATATATATATATATAAAGAGGGAAATATAACATGTACTCTACCATCTTTAAAAGACTTGACCGTTGTTGTCCTTATCGATATTCTAGGAAAGTGACAAAGAAGAGTTGTCATGAATCAGTAATTAACTGAACCACGAACCATCAAGATATAGCAGCCAAATCGCCCTCCAGTCGTACACCATAGTGTCTTAAAAATAAAAGAGATCTTGAGTTATGTAGTCTCTAATATACACAAATACAGGTTACGGCTGGGATATTTTTTTACCATAAATCTACTCGTTCAAATCTGGTGCTAAACGAGTCTTTACACCAGGCCCGTAGCCAAGGGAATGCCAGGGGATTCCCGGCAGCCCCTATCAAAAGCAAATTTAGTTTTGGCATCCCCATCAAACAAGATTTTATTTTTAAAAATTAACACAACAGGTAAAGGCAAAATAAAGCATTAATTGTTTCTACTTTTGGCACAAGGCCAGCAATTACCCAGTGTATTACTGGTACTTTATTTTATCGACCCCATAAGGATGAAAGGCAAAGTTAACCTCGGCGGGATTTGAACTCAGAATGGCAAGGGCCGTAACTCTATGCGTCAAAGCATGGCGTCCGACCCTCTACCGATACTGCCAATCCACAAAACATTAATGACACAGAATAAGCCTATATAAGACAATATCACAATATTATACGGTTTGACTTGTATTTTAGACAAAGCATATATACAATATACATATACGAATATGAGGAGAGAGAATATACATACACATCTTATAATATCTTTCTATTTGTTTAAATATCTGCATGAGGTATCACATGTATACAGGACATATTTGATATAATTACCTATTATTAAATACCTGCATTCTTTTTCTAAAATTGTATTGTAAAAGTGAAACTAAAATTTCATGAAAGTTTAAAGGTATGTTTTTACATTATATATTTTAATACATTTTATGACTGCTCTGCGTCTGCATAAAAAAACATTAGATATTCAAGATATAAATTATTACATACAAAATATCAATCAACGGTCTCTGCAATAATAATGCTATACAGAATTGTATTAACATGTGGTTATAGTTCATCAAGGGTTGAATACCTGTTTTCTGCTATGGCTCACGTAGACTCATCACAAAGAAGAAGTCACCTTACAGAGAATGCAATTTGACATACATCTTTTTCGAAAAAGATGAATGTGAAAAAATTAAATTTGAAGACTTTTCAAATGAGTGGTTAAAGAAACCACGAAAACTATTTTTTTAACATTTCATTGTATAATGTGTCTTTGTTTGGAATAATATATATATTTTACTAAACAATATTTCTTTATTTTGTTTTGGCATCCCCATGTTTTAACATATATTCGAATGGCATTACCTGGCAGAAAACCTGACTACGGGTTTGCTTTACACCAGCGTTTCTCAACCGGCTTTCCCCGGAACCCTAGGGTCCCTTAAGCGGTTGCTAGGGGTTCCGCGAGAAACAGTGATAAATAAGCTAATGCAATTTTGAGTAATTTTTATTTAATTATGTATTCGTAATATTTGCAATACACGTACGGCATATTGTAGGAAAATCCTTGGTTATTATAATAAAGGCTTCAACCTCTATATTAATAATTGTTTCTACTTTTGGCACAAGGCCAGCAATTACCCAATGTATTACTGGTACTTTATTCTATCGACCCCGGAAGGATGAAAGGCAAAGTTAACCTCGGCGGGATTTGAACTCATAGTATGTAATAATAATTTATTGAAAACTATTCCTGTAGTCGACGTTCTAAATATAAAAGCTAAAGTTCTCTCAAATCCCATCCTAATGCCTTTAAAAAGAAGAATACTTTAGAAAATTGAGTTCCTGATATTCAAGAAGACAGATGGTAGTAGTTACAAGGTTGTTTCATTTGCAGGGAAAGTGAAGGCCTCAGTTTTGGGGGGATGCAAAAGGCTTTGTTTTATTGAGTATCTTGAAAAGGGCTACATCATCAATGGAGAGTACTATGCCAACTTGCTGAGGCAGTTGCTACAAAGACCAAACGCCAAGAAAAACTGTTTCATCAGGACAATGCTCCAGCACACAAGTCCTTGTGTGACTGTGGTTTTGAAATGGTTTATCACCCACCCTATTCTCCTCATTTGACCCCATCTAACTATCATTTATCCCCCAACATGATAAAACACTTGGCTAGGAACCAGTATTGCAGTGATGATGACGTCATATCTGCTGTTGATGACTTTTTTGACTAACCGGATGAAAGCTTCTTCACCATGGGATCCAAGCACTGCAACACCGATGGAAGAAATGTGTGGACTGCAAGGGAGGCTATGTTGAAAAATAAACCTTATTTGGTCACATTCCATGAGAGTATCGTTGTCAGTCTATGAACTTTTCAGTCAACCGTCATGGGTATGCTCAAGTTAGAATTATGCAACTAAATCTCCTTTAAATCCCACCTAAAGAACTGTAGAGCACATTGGATAATATAGTTTCTGATATGTAAACACATAGGTTGTTGTTGCTTCTGTCGGTTTTTGTTCATATTTTACTGTTGTTTAACTACATGAGAATTCTGATTGAACAGACCCATGGTCAAAGGTATTCAAGCAATGACAATCTCTTCTTGTTTTCATATATTGTGTATCTATCGAGACTACACGATTTAATGTGTCTTCTTTCAAGAGCAGTGAAATGAAATATGGCTACTATTTCTAGCATCTCGTGCGACAACGTAGAAGCCTCCATAATTGGCCGGAGAGATTAACTGTTGCTGTTGTTTTTGTTGTTCTTGTTGTGACTATTATTTAACCCAAGTCAGCCCTGAACGACCTAGGATCAAAGACATTCTAGATATGGTCATGCCATTTTCTTCGAGCATAGAATACTTGGACTACATTATCCAATGTATCTTTCTTTACTTAAGTTGATCGGGTGTTACATAAGTAAAATTTGGCTACTGTTTCTGGTAGATCGAGTGACCACACAAAGCTCCTGCCAGCCTCGTAACTTGTGACGCTGACTGTAGCCGCAATATATGAATGGTCCCCGAGTGTTAACTCTATAAATCCACTTAGTACTTCACTTGAGCTCTCTAGAAATGTAATGTAGACCAAGGGCGTTTTCAAACTGCGAGTCTTGACCCATTAATGGGTCGCAAAATAAATAAATAAAATTAAGAAAAAAATTACATAAATAAGCAAGAAGGATAAACACTCCTGGCACATTGGGTCGCAAAATGAAATGCAGCCTTTGCTGTGGGTCATAGATCGGTGGTAAACTGACCTCTAAAACCTGTTAACTTAAATCTGTATGGTTTTAATAATTGGTAGTTTAATTACTTAATTAATGAAGGAAGAGCAGACCCTCAACCTCCGTGACCCCTAGTCAGAATATTTACAATAGCGTTAAGTCCACTAAAGGTACCCGAATACCAGGTAGTAGTGATAAACTGGGTGACGGATTAAAGCTCTTTATGGAAGGTAAAAACAATTGGCTTCACCCAGGTAGAAGCATTAAGCATGAAAGTTGGGGATGGTCGGTTGAGGATGATAATAACGAAAGGAGGTAATAGTAGTGGAGGTTATCATGATGGGGATGTAACAGAGATGACGATGATCGTGGTCGATGATCGATGTGAAGGAGATAATTGTAGTAGGATATACTATAGATAAATAATTGACGAAACATGACAAGAAAGAAAGTAAGATAGAAAGATAAATAAGAAAAAAGAAAGAAGGAAAGCAAAGAAGACCGAAATAAAGAAATCGGGAGGCAGTAAATAAATAAATAAATAAATAAATAAATAAATAAATAAAGAGATAAATAAAAAGTAAGAAAGAAAGAAATTGGTTTATTGTTAGAGAGAAGATAAGAGCTGTGATCGTAGTTGATTAATAGGAACAGCATGAGAAATGTAATATTTTTCATCGATCTGCTGAATTATGTATCGAACTGAATCGGTGAGATGGGAGTCAAAGCTTTTAGCTGAATGGATTGGACAAAAGTTGGTAGTGCCCCCTCCCACACACACACATATACACATATACACATATACACAAGTAATTTCTATCATTGCCATTGCTGGGTTTTACTGTAGTTATTGTTTGATGTGGAGTAGGTTTCTGTTGTTACTAACAGGATTATTATATAAATAATTGCTGCTGTTTTAATGAATCCTATCCGAGGAAAAATGAAACTACCTTTTAAAGTATTCCTAAAGGGACTCTGAGTAAGGCCACTTCTATCTAGAGAGTTAAAGGGATTCTGGATGAGATACACTTTTAACTATAGAGTTAAGGGGATTCTGGGTAAGGTGCACTTCTATCTTAAGGGGATTCTGGGTAAGGTACACTTCTATCCTAAGGGGATTCTGGGTAAGGTGCATTTCTATCTTAAGGGGATTCTGGGTAAGGTGCACTTCTATCTTAAGGGGATTCTGGGTAAGGTACACTGCTATCTTAAGAGGATTTTGGGTAAGGTGCACTTCTATCTTAAGGGGATTCTGGGTAAGGTACACTTCTATCTTAAGGGGATTCTGAGTAAGGTGCACTTCTATCTTAAGGGGATTTTGGGTAAGGTGCCCTTCTGTCTTAAGGGGATTTGGGGTAAGGTGCACTTCTATCTTAAGGGGATTTGGGGTAAGGTGCACTTCTAACTTAAGGGGATTCTGGGTAAGGTGGACTTCTATCTTAAGGAGATTCTGGGTAAGGTACACTTCTATCTTAAGGGGATTCTGGGTAAGGTACACTTCTATCTTAAGGGGATTCTGGGTAAGGTGCACTTCTATCTTAAGGGGATTCTGGGTAAGGTACACTTCTATCTTAAGGGGATTCTGGGTAAGGTACACTTCTATCTTAAGGGGATTCTGGGTAAGGTACACTTCTATCTTAAGGGGATTCTGGGTAAGGTACACTTCTATCTTAAGGGGATTCTGGGTAAGGTGCACTTCTATCTTAAGGGGATTCTGGGTAAGGTACACTTCTATCTTAAGGGGATTCTGGGTAAGGTACACTTCTATCTTAAGGGGATTCTGGGTAAGGTGCACTTCTATCTTAAGGAGATTCTGGGTAAGGTACACTTCTATCTTAAGGGGATTCTGGGTAAGGTGCACTTCTATCTTAAGGGGATTCTGGGTAAGGTGCACTTCTATCTTAAGAGGATTCTGGGTAAGGTGCACTTCTATCTTAAGGGGATTCTGGGTAAGGTACACTTCTATCTTAAGGGGATTCTGGGTAAGGTACACTTCTATCTTAAGGAGATTCTGGGTAAGGTACACTTCTATCTTAAGGGGATTCTGAGTAAGGTACACTTCTATCTTAAGGGGATTCTGGGTAAGGTGCACTTCTATCTTAAGGGGATTCTGGGTAAGGTACACTTCTATCTTAAGAGGATTCTGGGTAAGGTACACTTCTATCTTAAGGAGATTCTGGGTAAGGTGCACTTCTATCTTAAGAGGATTTTGGGTAAGGTGCCCTTCTGTCTTAAGGGGATTCTGGGTAGGGCACATTTCTATCCGTAGAGTTAAAAGATTTCTGGATGGGGTACACCTCTACCTATAGTTTTAATGGGACTCTAGGTAAGGTCTATCTTAAGGGGACTCTTGATAAGGTAGACTTCTATCTGTAGAGTTAAAGGAACTCTGAGTGGGGTACACCTCTATCTATAGTTTTAAGGGGACTCTAAGTTAGGTACATATTCGTCTACAGAGTTAAGAGATCTCTAGGTGTGATGTACTTCTACACATGGAGTTAAGGGACCACTAGGGATAGACTTCTATCTATAGAGTTAAGGAACCGTTAGGTGGGTCCACTGCTATCTATGGGATTAGGAGGTCTCTAGATAAACCACACCACTATTTGGAAAGTTGAAAGATATCTGGATGATGTACAGTTCCATCTATAAAACTAAAGAATCTCCAAGTGAGGTACACCTCTATAGAGTTATGGGATTACTATGTAAGGTACACTTCTGTGTGTCCATCTAAAATATCTCCGAGAAAGCTACACCCCTATCTGTCCATTTAAAATATTTCCAAGAAAGGTAAACTTATATCTATATTAAGAGATTCCTAGATGAGGTACAGCTCGATCCATAGATTCAAGCAGTCTCCAGGTAAGGTCTACCTCTATCTAAGTGATTCTGAAACGGGAGGCATTTGGCTCCCAAGAGATAAATTGTAGCTAAAGTAGAAAATAAGAAAGAATGTCAGCCAGGGACTAATCCAAATTGGGAAAGAATAGGATACATTTTGTATATATCAACTGAAATAGCAATTCACCCAGCTATAATGACGATCACCAACTAACAGACGTAATCTCGTTTGGAATTATACAATTATAGAGGTTTGTAAGGCTTGCTCATGTTAATATGGTGCTCGGGTGAACAATTACAAGACGACAATTCAAAATGTGGAGTAATTGAGAAAACCTGAGATTGAAAGGGAAGGAATATGAGCTGGGTCTCTGAGAACCTCTGTTCTATCCATAAAGTTAAGCAGTCTGTAGGTAATATACCGTCCCATCTGAGTGTGTCACATCTTCTTAAAGGTAAAGGTAAATTCTATGCGAGATAGCCATAAACTTGAGAGTTAAGATGATGAGTAAATCAATAATTGATAGTCAACCAGGAACAAACCAAATTCCAAGTGCATACCAATGTGTCCGAACATGGAAGAGCCGAACTCCAACTGTCATCGCCTCCATCTCTCTCGCCCTCCCCATCTCTCTGTATTATCAGCAAATGGGGTCCCACGTGCTGGCCGTCCCACAGCCCCGGCGGACAGAATGGAGAAGGTATTTCTCCGGAGGATGGTAAGGGATAAATTAATATTTCAGCTTCTGATTGGGATTAGTTATTTTAATATATGGCACAATGTTATAATGTTATGTGAGATATAATAATTATGATCATGTTTCTCCATGATATCAACCAAATTGTTTTTCTAGTTGAACTCCTTAATTTTGTATAGATTTTTTAGAATACACTAATAAAACGGCTTAAATAATATTGAGTTGATTATTTTTGTTTTAAGTTCAAATCTTAACTAGATCAACTTTGTCTTTCTTTCCTTCGGAGTAGATAAAATAAGTCGCTGTAATCTATTCAGTCACATATTCTCTTTTCTTATAACAACTGACCTCGTGGCTTGTCAAAACAATTTAATAGTTTCTTTACGATTTTGTTGATTGTCTATCACAAAGAATTCAATAATATAATTTCAACTACTCGCTATCAATCTTCTTTCCACCCCTCCCTCTCTTTCTTCCCCTTCTCTCCCTCCTTTTCTCTCTCTCTCTCTCCCTCTCTCTCTCTCTCTCAATTCATACTCTTCTCTTCCTTATAATATTTATCAGGAATACAATTTCCTTTACAATAGAAAAGGGTTTGCTGCTCTAACATTATCCAATCATCGAATAATTAATCCCCGAATAGGCTTAACAAAGTTATTAGACTAGCTCTTCCATCCTAACACAGCAAATAAAATAAGAAAAGAAGCTGGAAGATAAAAGTGTCAAGGAAGGTTTCAATGAAGAAATGACCATTAATAAACAACCCTCTGTGCTGAAGTTCTACAAATTCTTCGCATTGTTACGTTCAATGAATCACTGAAGTTCATCTGTAGATCATGATGCTAATATTTTTCATAAAAATTACTAAGGATTCTATTTGACATTTAAAATAAATTTAAACTCATACAAAATACTAAGCTTTTCAGTGATAAATTAAACTGATGAGAGATAGCAATAAAATCTTTCAAATGCATTCAATGTGGGTAAATTTTGTTGTATTAAACAAACATAGGGTATTGAAGAAAGTTGTTCATTCTTATTTAATAAGAATCGATATGCACAAACTACTCCTCAATTTCCATTTAGATCTCACTGTAAATATCTAATTTGACATGATGACCTCGTGACATACGACGTCAGACATTCAAGTGATTCGTCAGTTTAATGTAAGGAACACACAAGTTTGATATCATTAGTTTTATGTCAGGCAATTCAAGACACAGACTGGAGCTAATTTTAAAGAAATTCTGATATTGTATTTTAATATACTTCAATAGCCTATCAACTTCGTGTTTAATTTAATAAGAATATTTTCTGAAAGCTAGCGAAACATTTCATTTCCCATGTCCTTATTGCTGAATGTGATAGACTGTACTTCTCAATGTATTTATTTACAGCTAGATGGTACATATTTAAGGCTAAGTGTACTGAAGCATAATGTTTGGTGCTTCAGCATCATCATTCCAACCGAGAAAGTGACACTTTGAAAATGCAGACAGGTGCAACAATCCACATAAATATTAATGATTTTTAACATATATCCTACAGTTAACAGATGTACATACCACAGTTAATATATTTCCCGCAAATAACACATATACACCACAGTTGAAATAAACGACAGTTAATATATATACTACAGTTCAAATACCACACAGTTAACAGATATGCATATCACAACCCAGCCCAGGCTTCGCTATCCGCAAGGCCGAAGAGGCCAAGTATAGGCCGCTCTCTGATAGGTGTGTGGTAGAGCCTGTAGCAGTGGAGACTTCTGGCGCTCTTGGCCCTCGGATCACGTCCCTGCTCCCGGCTATCGGAGTGGAGTTGGCTGTCCGCTGGTGCAAACCCTGCAAGGTAGAATGGCTGTTGTTCCAGCGCGTCACTCCCACCGTCTTCCGGGGAAATGTATTCTCCACCCTTTCGACCAGGACCATGGGACGGAGGGTAAGATAGTTGGAGGGGGCATACTCGTTCAGACGTCAGACATGCATACATTCATACAAAGATATCAATTTAATATTTGTTACTATAATTGTTTCTACTTTAGGCACAATGCCAACAATTTGAAGGGAGGGGAAAGTCAATTAAATCAACCCCAGTACTTACTTATGCTTTATTTTATCGACCCCGTAAGGGTGTAAAGCAAAGCTAACCTCGGCGGGATTTTAACACAGGTCGTAAAGGGCCATAACTTTGATATTTTTTACTATAAGGAACAACTGTTAGTATCCACAATTAAAGTTAATTCCACAGATAACGTGTACCTTAAAGTTGACATATACACCACAATTAAAATTTCCTTTCTTCTGTCGTCCTTTAGGTCTTACTGTATGACTGCGCTGGTGAGCTAATGAGATGTAATTGGGTCAGGAATCATTCCCCATATGTAAGACACGTAGAGGATGTTACGCCATTTTAACAGCAACATTTATTTTGCTTTTATATGTTTGAACACCGCTGCATATAGACTGTGCCAGTTATATCGGTTTTGAACGAATATTTCCCAAGAGTTAATCACACTGTTCAGGTATTTCTTAAGAGCATGCTTTCCTTGGGAGCAGTGCCGGATTTACCACTGTGCATAGGTGTGCTTAAGCACGGGGCCCCGTTGATCATGGGGGGAGGGGTGCATCTTCCTACCAGAAAAAACTTTTTACGGTGAAGTTTTCAAAAATAAGGGGCCTCATAACTTAACTACCAAAGGACATCATTTGTCCTAGATCCGGCACTGCTTGAGAAAGATTAACATAGTTGTTCTGCTTTGAGATAGAGTAATCTGGCATGTGAGGTATATGACCAACCCATCTCCCCCGAACCTTCAGCAAGATAGTGTACAGGTTTGAGATATTATCTTGCAGGCGTTCAGACTGCAGTGGAGACACCTCATACAGACATATATGATGATTGTGAGAACTGTTCATATTTTCAGCTTGGTGGTGAGGCTGATTCTCTTGTGTTCGTTCCCACACATTCTCCCGCAATATGCTAAAATCAGTGCTGGCTTTGGAGATGCTAATATTGACTTCTTCATCGATATTTATTGGATGACAGAGAGGCACCTGACATGTTCACAACATGACTCATTCGGTCGAAGGATTTCGTGATGGGTGTGTTGGGGATGATGGTGGTAGTGGCATAAGATATAGTTGTGTCCTATAGGCCATGTAAGATAGCAAACGTATATAAAATATCTAAATCAATGGTTGAGAATCATTTGCAGAAATTTTCTTTTGTTTCAATTAAATGCAAGAGAGGAGGTGAAAATGGCTTGAATGAATTTTCAATTCCCCAAACCCCAGAATAGTCATTTATCTTTTTTAAATCTGATAAAAGGAAATAGTAGATTCAGTCTTTGCACAATAACCAATTGTTCTCTAGTAATCGCAACGCGGCCACAGATTTCTTTAAGAGTTTATATTAGAGTAGAGTTAACGGCTTCAACGCACTTTCTTTTTTATGGAAATAGTCTATTAAGTAGGGCATATAAGCCCCTGGAGACGGAAAACACTGGATAGCGCCACTCGTGGGACTTGATCGTACACCTTCTATATACTGTATAAGAGATTCATGTGGTTAGTGAGTTTGTTAAACAGTTGTAAGTTGATGACAGCAGGAAAACATGCAGTGAAGGGAGCTTGACTTTCTGAGGAGGTTGAACGAAGCAGGTGACATATGAATGACGAGAGAAATATAAACGACTTAGTAAACGTTGTTTGTACATTATATATATCAATGTCGATTTGTCATAGAGTGTTTTAACATAAAGAAAGACATTGATATTTTTATAGGAACCCTTGGAGATACAATCAGTCGCATTTAATCATTTGAAAACGATGTAGAAACAACAGGAAGTAAGTGGCAAACATTCTATATTTCATATGAATCTTATCTGAAGGAGTATCCATTTTGAAAATTTAACCATTTAAAAAAGTGATCTTTTTATACAAGCTACATTCTAACCATAATTGATGTGTAACCCAGTTCATTATACATGCCAGAAATTGAACTATCAGCTAGAAGTTTAGAAAAGCAATGTTTAATAGTTCTTACACTTCGTTCACCTGTTAGATTGGAGACATTTAAATGAAAAGTCAGAGAATCTGTTTGTCATAAAGCAATATCACATTCCTCTCGTGTAGTGGAGGAAAAGGTTAGTGTGTCACACATAGATGCTGACGTTCAGGAAGCTGCTAAAGGCTACAGAAATCTTGCCATTTTAAAACATCATTATTATTATTGTTATTAGTATTATTGTGATGAGGGCAGTGGATTGGCAGTATTGGTAGAGCGCTGGACACCATACTTAGCAGCATAGAGTTACGGCCTTTTACGTTCTGAGTTCAAATCCCTCCGGGGTCGATAAATTAAAGTACTGGAGTCGATTTAATCGACTTTCCTCTCCCTCCAAATTACTGGCTTTGTGCCTATACTAGAAACCATTATTGTAGTGAGGGTGGTGGATTGGCAGTATCGGTAGAGGGTCGGACGCCATGCTTTGCAGCATAGAGTTACGTCCCTTTATGATCTGAGTTCAAATCCCACCGAGGTTAACTTTGTCTTTCATCCTTACGAGGTCGTTAAAATAAAGTACCTGTCACACACTGAGGTCGATTTAATCGACTTTCCCCTCCTCCCAAATTGCTGGCCTTGTTCCCATAAAAAGAAAACATTATTGTGGTGATTAAAAAATCGTTATTATTAGTATTGGTGTTGGTGGGGTGGGGCTTGGCAAGTACGATAAACAGAATCGTTAGTGCGTTGAGTTATTTGTTTTGACACTTTACGTTCTGAATTCAAACCCTGCCGAGGTCACCTAAAATAGCAGTCAAGTGCTGGTTTAATCAAAGGTTTAATCATTTTCATTGCCGTATTTCTAATGAAACACTCTATTACGATTAATAAATGAAGAAATTTGTTTGGTGTACTAAAATCACTAATTATTTCGTTACTTAACGTATGATTCTTATATGAAGTTATGTTGGAAGATGTTAATTTATGATGGTTGGTTTTGTTTCACAGAATCCACTACTACTACTACTACTACTGCTGCTGCTGCTGCTATCACTACTACTACTACTACTACTACTACACTACTAGTGCTGCTGCTGCTGCTGTCGCCGCCACTGTTGCTGCTGCTACAGCGCTGATGCTACAAGTGGTGTGACGGAAGTTAAGGAAATATAAAATCAATATGGCAACAAAAATGTCTCATTCGCGAGAAATTTCACGGTGGAATATTTCTGTGTGTGTGTGTGTGTGTGTGTGTTTGTATGTGTGTGCGTGCGTATATGTGAATGAGTATGTACATTTGTGTCCATGTGCGTGTAAGTATGTCTGTGTGTGTGTGTGTGTGCGCGCATGTACTGGTTTAGTTACACGTATCTGCATGATCTGGAGTGTTATATTGTGCTGTGCATGTGATAGGGTGTATGTGTGTGTGCATGCGTTTAGCAGAGAGTTGAATATTGTATATGAATTAATATGTAATAGATATTATATATATATGTTTCTCGAACGTTCAAGGTATATTTATGTGCGTTTATATATATATATACATATATGTGCGTGAAGAGAGAGAGAGAGGAGAGAGAGATAGAGAGAGAGATGGGAGAGAAAGAGAAAGAGAGGAGAGAGAGAAACAAAACAGGTTTTGAGAAAGGGGGAGCTAGGCTGTGACAGTGAGGAGAGATTAGCAGATATGGTGAGCAGGAATGAAAATATGAGGAATATAAAAAAAAAAACAATTTTGGTTGCTAATAAGCTTCCGTATTCAGCCTTGCTTGCGTTCAACTGACTCACGCGTCACCAAATTTTGCCGCTTTCTAAACTCCAGTGCCAAATTGATTCCTAGCTTTGACCTACTTCTCTTCAACCAGCTACTTTTGTTAGACTTAAATTGGTTTAAAGTATTTTTCTCTCTTTCTCTCCCCTTTACCTTTCTTTTCTTTCCTCGTTTCTCTTTTTCTTATTGTATTTATTTTTCTTCTCTCTTTTTTTTCTTCTTTTCTTCCCTTGTTCAGGACAAATGAAACCTAAATCAAAAGCAACGCTGTGGATATAGAAGTGTTGGCTGTAAAAATTGTGCGGGGGTAGAGAAAGAAAGATGGAGAGAAAATAAGAGAGAGAGCTGTAACATTCTTTCTTGAAAAGATCCAACTAAGAAAGAAAGAATTCCATTTCCACGTTATGTTTTAAGCTAAGCTTATCGTTGAATTCCTCAAAGCCTGATGTATTAATGTAAACTTACTAAATTCAGTATTGATTTCTAGCATTGGTATGGATTAAATATTGGGCTAAAACGATCCAGTAATTTACTGGTATAGTGCAGCCTTGGTTCAACAGACCTCGATGTAACGGATTTAATAGTAATAATTGTTTCAACTTTTTGGCACAAGGCCAGCAATTATCCCAGCGTATTACTGGTACTTTATTTTGTCGACCCCGTAAGGATAAAAGGCAAAGTTAACCTCGGTGGGATTTGAACTCACCAATAGTAATAATACAATACTGTGGCGTCACAATAGGCCACGGCAAAATAAATACTCTTCAAAAATAGACATATAAATTACATATAAATAAAAATTAATAAAATAGCCAGTATATCAGAGACAATAAAAAACTGTCTGTGTATCGTTTTGTTTTGCTTTTTATTATAATTTATTAATCTTATATAGTACACCATTTTATATTGTATTAAAGCATCTTTAATCTCCTTATAATATATAACCAGCAATTTCTCTGTCTGTCCGACAGTGGAAACACGTGCGCGCGTGCGAATGTTTTTTGCGCACGCGTAGAGAGAGAGTGAGAGTGAAAGAAAGAGACAGACTACGAGAGGGGATAGCGGGAGGGAGAGAGGGAGAGAGAGAGAGTGAATAGACGCTAAAACACGTGCGCGTGTGCGAATGTTTTTTGCGCACACGTAGAGAGAGAGTGAGAGTGAAAGAAAGAGACAGACTACAAGAGGGGGATAGCGGGAGGGAGGAGGGGGGAATTGAGGAGTGCTACAGAAACATATATACATTTCTGTGTGTGTAATATATATATATATACACACACAGAAATATATATATATACACACAGAAATATATATACATTTCTGTGTGTGTAATATATATATATATACACACAGAAATATATATACATTTCTGTGTGTAATATATATATATATATACACACACAGAAATATATATACATTTCTGTGTGTGTAATATATATATATATACACACAGAAATATATATACATTTCTGTAAGTGTAATATATATATATATATATATATATATATATATATATATATATATATATATATATATATACACACACAGAAATATATATACATTTCTGTGTGTGTAATATATATATATATATATATATATATATATATATACACACACACAGAAATATATATACGTTTCTGTGTGTGTAATATATATATATATATATATTACACACACAGAAATATATGGGCATTTCTCTGTTTGTCTGTCTGTCTGTCTGTCCGTCCCTAAAACTCAAATGTAGGTGCTACAGAAATATCACCTTCCCCTTCCTTTCTCCACTTTGGTACTACCAAGAGAAACACTGTTGCTATAGAAACATTACCTTCCCCTCTCCACTGACTTTGGTCACTGAGGCCGAGGGAATCGCTGGTTGATATAGAGACACCTTGCTACGAGCCAGAAGTAACCAGTTCGAGGCGGTTCTGACCTGACACCATGCCAAGGACCATTTGAAGAAGGTTGCCATTGAATTTGTGGTTGTTGCTGCTGATAATAAGGACCATTTGAAGAAGGTTGCTGCTGATGAGGTAATTTATTAATCAGATTGCGCAGTTCCATAACCTCAGTCTGGAGCTGCGGGATTTGATTAATACGTTTGATTTGTTCAATTTCTCATCCAAATCTCAACAATATCAGTATATACACTAGATTTGCTAGCAGAAAACCGCCCACCGGGTGGCTTTCTGCTAGTCTATATAAATAAAAGTCGAATCGTGTCCGTCCGTGTGTCAGTCCACTCGTGAGACGAATGAATTAAAACGAAAGAAGGGAGATGGTGAAAATTCTACGGCGAAAATAAAATCAGCGTTTCAAGGAAAGAGGATGGTGTAAAAAAAACTATGCTCACCATCACCATCATCATCATCACCATCACCATCATCATCATTATCATCATCACTATCATCATCATCACCATCATCTTCGTCATCATCCAAAACATCATCATCATAGTCGCCTGAAGATTCTGTTAAAGGATAGTATGACACTGGGAACATAGGATGGTAAAATATGGCAATGGGGAAACAGGGTGGTAAAATACAGCACTTCGAAGATAGAGTGTACTATGGCACAGAGGAGCTAGGGTATCACACTATGGCACTGGGAAGCTTGAGTCACACAGTATGGAAATATTGAGCCTAGGGTGTCACAGTATACCAATAGTGAGATAGGGTGGCAAGATAAGGCATTTTGAAGCTAAGGTGTCGCATAATAGCATTGCGGAGCTAGGGTGAGACACTATGGAACTGGGTGGTTAGGATGTCACAGTATGGTAATGGAGAGATAGGATGACAAAATAGGGCACTTCGGAGCTAGGATGCCGCACTATGGCACTGCGGAGCTAGGGTGGCACACTATGGAACTGGGGAGCTTCAGTGACACAGTATGGAAAAATGGAGCTTGCGTGACCCCCTATGGCAATGGGGAGATAGTGTGGTAAAATGTGGCTCTGTGAAACTAGGGCGCGGCGGAGCTTGGGTTGCACACAAAAAATAAGGATTAGTTTCGGAATAAAAAAAAGAAATTTAAGTGTCTGATTAAAAACGCAAATGATCAGTGCCGAATTAAAAATAATAAGTATCAGTACCGGATAAAAATAATAAATGTCAGCTATTATTTTTAATCCGGCATTTACACTTATTATTTTTAAACCGGCATTTATCATTATTAATTTTAATCCGGCACTCACATTTATTATTTTTAATCCAACATTTATTCTTAATACTCTTAATCCGGCATTTCGACTTATTTACCTTTAATACTTTAAATCCGGCATTTACCTTTATTATTTTTAATCCGGCATTTATCATTTTTAATTTTAATCCGGCACTGACACTTATTTTAAATCCAGCATTTACCTTTATTATTTTTAATCCGAGATTTACACTTATTATTTTTAATCCGGCACATCCTTTTTATTTTTAATACGACATTTATCCTTATTAGTTTTAATCCGGCATTTATCTTTATTATTTTTAAGCCAGCACCTATCCTTATTATTTTTATTTTTATTAATTTTATTAATTTCAATCCGGCATTTACACTTAATATCTTTAATCCGGCATTTACACTTGTTATTTTTTAATCCCGCATTTACACTTATTAATTTTAACCGGCACTAATATTTATTATTTATAATCTTTCATTTATCCCTATTTTTTTAATGCGGCATTTATCCTTATTATTCTTAATCCGGCAGTTACACTTATTTTCAAACCGGCATTTACTCTTATTATTTTTAATCCGGCACTTATCCTTATTATTTTTTATCTGACATTTACATTTTTATTTTTAATCCGGCATTTACATTTATTATTGTTAATCCGGCACTTTGCCTTATTTTTAATCCGACATTTATCCTTATTAGTTTTAATCCGGCAAATATCCTTATTACTATTTTAAATCCGGCATTTATCCTTATTAATTTTAATCCGGCATTTACATTTATTATTTTAAATCCGGCATTTATCTTTATTTTTAATCAGGCATTTACCTTTATTATTTTTAATTCGGCATTTACCTTTATTTAAAAATAGTAACTTTAAGTGCCGAATTAAAAATGAAAAGGGTCAGTGCCGCATTTAAAATATTAAGGGTTAGTGCCGGATTAAAATTAATAAGGAGAAGTGTCGGGTTAAAAATAGACATTTTAAGTGCCGGATTTAAAATAAGTTTAAGAGCCAGATTTTTTTTTAAATGATCATTGCCGCATTAAAAACATTAATGCGGCAATGATTAAAAATAATAAGCATTAATGCGTGCTTGATTAAAAATAATAAGGGTCAGTGACGGACTAAAATTGATAAGGATTAGTACCAGATTGAAAATAGTAAATTTATGTGTCGGATTAAAAACACAAATGATTAGTGTCGGATCAAAAAAGGGCTTGTTTCGGATTAAATTTAATAAGGATAAGTGCCGGATTAAAACTAATAAGGGTCAGTGCCAGATTAAAATGACTAATGATAAGTGCCGAATTAAAATAGTAACTTTAAGTGCCGGATTAAAGATAATAAGGGTGGGTATCGGATTAAAAATAGTAAATTTCAGTGCCGGATTCAAAACACTTATGATCAATGCCTGATCAAAATTAATAAGGGTCAGTACCGGATTAATAATGATAAAGGTCAGTGCTGAATTAAAATTAAGTTTGAGTGCCAGATTGAAAAAACAAATGATCGGTGCCGCATTAAAACTGATAAGGGTAACTGCCGGATTAAAATTAATAAGGATGAGTGCCCCGCCCCATTAAAAATAATTAGTGTCAGTGACGGTTTAAAAATAATAAGGGTCGGTACCGGATTATAATTAATAAGTATGAAAATATGGAGCTAGGGTGACCCCATGGCAATGGGCAGATAGTGTTTAAAATATGGCTCTTTGAAGCTTGGGTGCTGCAATAAGGCAGTGGGGAGCTTGGGTGGCGCACTAAAAATGATACGGGTCGGTGCCGGATTAAAAACATTATGGATTAGTGCCGGATTAAAAGTTTGAGAGCTAGATTCAAAACACAAATGATCAGTACCGGATTAAAAATAATAAGGGTCAGTGACAGATTAAAAATACAGTACTGCAGAGCTTGCGTGGCACACTATGACACTGGGAAGTTTGAGTGACACAGTATGGAAATATGGAACTAGGATGTCGCAGTATGGCAATGGAGAGATAGTGTGGAAAAATACGGCACTTCGGAGCTAGGGTGCCGTACTATGGCACTGCAGGGCTAGGGTGACACACTATGGAACTGGGGAGCTTCAGTGACACAGTATGGAAATATGGAGCTAACGTGACCCTTTATGACAATGGGGAGATAGTGTGGAAAAAATGGCACTTTTAAAGCTAGGATGCTGCACTATGGCACTGCGGAGCTAGAATGGCACACTATGGTACTGGGAAGTTTGAGTGACACAGTACAGAAATATGGAGCTAGGATGTCGCAGTAATGCAATGGGGAGATAGGGTGGGGAAAATACGGCACTTTGGAGTTAGGGTGCCATACTATGGCACTGCGGAGCTGGGGTGACACACTATGGAACTGGGAAGCTTGAGTGACACAGTATGGATATATGGAGCTAGGATGTCGCAGTATGGCAATGGGGAGATAGGGTGGGAAAAATACAGCACTTCGGAGTTAGGGTGCCGCACTATGGCACTGCGGAGCTAGGGTGGGCAACTATGGCACTGGGAAGCTTGAGTGATACAGTATAGAAATATGGCGCTAGGATGACCCCCTCTGGCATTAGAGAGATAGTGTGGAAAAGAAGGCACTTTGAAGCTAGTATATCAATAAAGGCGGCGAATTGGCAGAGTCGTTAGAACGTTGGATTGAATGTTTTGCGGTATTCGTTTCGGCACTCTGCTCTCTCAGTTCAAATTCCGCCGAGGTTAACTTTGCCTTTCATCCATTCGAGGTAAAAAAAAAGTACCAGTCTAGTACTGGGTCCATTCTACTTCTATATCTCTTTCTCACTTCCACTTCTCTGGAAATCTGCTGTACTCAGACCTGGAGAGAGAGAATGGGCTCCGCCATGTCTAAAAATGCCCTAGAAACGCCGTATTTCAATATGGCGAACCCACGAATCCCCCAAGGGGTTACGGGTCCATACCATCAATATAATAACAATAAGAAATTCACAGATTTTCGGCGCTAACGGACCCTAAAGAACCTGAAGGGCGAAAGGTAATGTTGACTTCGGTGGGATTTGGACTCATAAAAGATCGTAGGTCTTTTTCCTACAACTATACTAACTTTGGCAAATTACCACACTCACCAAATTATATATTGATTTTTTACATAGGCACAATGATATATATACCAGCGCAGAAGCTATAAGGTAAAGTCGACCTCGGAAAAAATCTGAACTTAGAATGTAAAGAGTGGAAACAAGTACCACAAGCTAATTTGTCCGGGCTCTACCGGTTTTGCTCACAAACAATTCCCTAAATGAACTATATTACTTGTATAAAGTATATTTTCTCGTATATATGCTTCCAAACACACACATACTCTCATACATAGGTATATAAATATAAGTATTTTAAAAGCAATTGAGTATGATTAGTTATAATGTGTGCTTACTAAATCTTGAATATTCGCCTGTTTGTAAATGTTGATTCTTAACCCTAAGCATTTGTGTGTGCGTACATATATCCTATATTTATACGCATGCATTTACCAAAAATATATGTAACTTCTACATATACACATTCACGGAAAACTTTACTAGAATATTAATCAAATTTAGATGAACGTTTTATTTCATTTCACTATTTTGATAAACTTATTGCATCTAATTAAATTATTCAAATATTTTTCTGACGATAATAAATAATGTTCAGGTTTCATTTCAGAATTCTGTTCAACAGTCGCCATATCTTTCTACCGTCGTCGTTGATATCAACTCCGAAGATAAGAGAGTGAATCAGTGTGTTGCTTCTAAATATGACATTCATTAATTCTTACAGCATAGAAGCCATTAAAGCCGAGATTTGTTGAAAATAAATTCTGCTGCATCGATCGGCGTCTCACAACCAGTCTGTAATAGTCATTTTATTTTAGTTTTAACAAAAATAAAATTAAAGACAGAATTCGGGTCGTAACCAATTCAGTATGGAAATAGAAATAACAGTCGAGTTCGATGTTTCATTTGAAACAATCTAATTATAAAACAACTAAACTTTCCCGAATGATTTGCTTTGGGGAGTTCTGAGAATTCTTTAAAATGTGTTTTTGCCTTTTAGAGTAAATAAAACTTACAATTTCTCTGTGAAACTGCAAACATTGTAAATAAGTGATATGTGATTCATACTGTGATCCACAAAAGTTTTTAAAAATGTAATTACCTTCGATCATGTGTACTGATTTCAATAACACTGGCCATGTATGTATTTTCGAATTATTGAAATATCTAAACAAGTTTAAACCTATTTGACACTAATGGGGTGGAGATTTAGCTCTGTTGCCGTTCACGTGAGTAATATTTGATTTCATTATTGTGAATTGGCAGTATCGGTAGAGGGTCGGACACCATGCTTTCCAGCATAGATACGTCCCTTTACGGTCTGAGTTCAAATCCCGTCGAGGTTAACTTTGCTTTTCATCATTACGGGGTAGATAAAATAAAGTACCAGTAATGTACTGAGTAATTTGCTGGCCTTGTGCCAAAAGTAGAAACAATTATTGTGTTTATCTCGAGTTCAAATCCCGTCGAGGTTAACTTTGCCTTTCGTCCTTACGGGGTCGATAAAATAAAGTACCAGTCACGAACTGGGGTCGATTTAATCGACTTTCCCCTCCCCCCCAAAATTGATGGCCTTGTGCCTATATAAGAAACCTTTATTATGTTTATCTGGTGGTGGATTGGCAGTATCGGTAGAGGGTCGAACCCCATGCTTTGACGCATAGAGTTACGGCCCTTGCCATTCTAAGTTCAAATCCCGCCGAAGTTAACTTTGCTTTTTATCCTTACGAGGTCGATAAAATAAAGTACCAGTAATGCACTGGGGTAATTAATTACTGGCCTTGTGCCAAAAGTAGAAACAATTATTATATTTATCTGTAAGAATACACTTTCAATAATTAGCTAAAGTCTCTACCAAAGACGGCGCCACCTAGTATCGAAAGATTAATCGTTCGTATTTATCACCAACACTTTTAGTGAAGGTACAAGCCCTATTGGTTAAGCTGTTGAGATCACAATCATATGGTCGTGGGTTCAATCCTAGTTCCGTGTTACACATTGTGTCTTCAAGCAAAACAATTTCACCTTGCTGCAGTCTACTCAGCTGAAAAAATATTAGTATCAAATTGGGGGATAACCTCTTTTGTCAAGTGAGCTGAAAACAACAGAAACACCAAAACAACATTTAAAATAATCATGTAATTTATGTACACATAATAACATTAAATATATAAAAAATAAATGTGTAATATATTTTATATATATATATATATATATATATATATATATATATATATATATATATATATATATATATATACATATATATATATATATATATATATATATATATATATACATACATATATATATATATATATATATATATATATATATATATATATATATATATATGAATGAAGAATTTCCGTCGGAAAGGTACAGGAAAAAAGAGTGCTCTAAGTAGGCTACAGAGCTTATTAGTTATGTAATAAACAACATAAGATAATTATTTCATTTACCAGTGGTTTCTTGAAGGCAGATGTTGTGTCTGTCTTCAGTCGTCAGAATAAATAACATGGTGTTTTTATTAAATATGGATTTGAAAACAAAATTTAGGAAATATGAAAGTGAGGCTGAAAAAACGGGCGAAAAGGAAATAGAAGAAAAAAATATATATATATGTATATATATATATATATATATATATATATTATTATTTTTTTTTCTTCTATTTCCTTTTCGCCTGTTTTTTCAGCCTTACTTTCATATTTCCTAAATTTTGTTTTCAAATCCATATTTAAGAAAAACACCATGTTATTTATTCATTCTGACGACTGAAGACACACACATATATATATATATATATATATATATATATATATATATCCAGAACATAAACATACACACACTCAACTACGCGCATATACTTAATAGTACGTAGACGTATACTTTCTCACATAAGCGTATTTGCGTCTAAATAGAAATACGGACAGGAACATAAATACATATACACAGATATATATGCACTCAAAAATGTACACACAATACGGGAAGTAGTTTAGAAACAGGAATAACTAAATAAATAAATAAGAACAAAAAATACAAAAATAATATATATATATATATATATATATATATATATATATATATATATAAACCTTGTTATTGGATTTTACCATCAATTCCAAGGGTCCAGGTTAGTTATATATATATGTGTAATGTATATATATATGTGTATATGTGTATATATATATATGTATGATTATGTCATTTATTTGTCTGACCAGTTTAGCTTGACTTGTTTTTTTGGCTTAGGTGGTTAATGGCTTCTTGACCGCCTTCTCAGTTTGTATGGCCTTTATAACCTATGTTTATAGCTCTGGTTTTTTAGCCCATGGAGCGCTTGCCAGCATGACTCTGAATTTGCGTTACGTTTCGCTTTTTCTACCCGCCGAAATGCGATTCTCGCTGAATTTATATATATATATATATATATATATATATATATATATATATATATATATATATATATAAGAAAGTAAAAATCAAAATAAAAAACAAAATAAAGTCAAAAAGGGGACGTGTTGACACACGATATGCATATACATATATATATATAAATATACACATATATATATACATATACACACATATACATGCATATATATCTAGACACACATACAAACACACACACGTGTATTTATATATAAAATAAATATACGTACATATACATATTTAAATGCATATATATATATATATATACATATATACACACACATATATATATACACAAACATACATACATATACACACACATCCACATACACATACAAAAACATCTACAATAAATTAAAATCCCGCCGAGGTTGACTTTGCCTTTCATCCTTACGGGGTCGATAAAATAAAGTACCAGTAATGCTCTGGGTAATTGCTGGCCTTGTGCCTAAAGTAGAAACAAATAAATTAGATAGATGAATCTCAAAGGTACAAAACCCACGTACATACGTACACATACGCGCGCGCACACACGCACGCAATAAAAAGTCAACACACGCATACAAATAAACATATACGTAAATCCATACACACATATATACACATATATACAAAAACATATATACAAACACATACACACACATATGTATATACATATATATACATATATATATATATACATATATACATATATATATATATATAAATATATATATATACATATATATATATATATATAAATATATATATATACACACACACATGTATACGTAGAAATACACACACACACACACACACCTATACATACACACATATTTAAATATACACACACACACATACACGTGCATGTGTGTGTGTGCATAAACATAGGCAGAATAATTATAAATACACACACGGTCGCAGGTGGGAGTATAAAAGGGGGTACCAAAAAATGAAAAAATGAAAAAAAGGGGTGGTATTATACTCCAGAAGAACTGTCGAGTGCTTCGAATCAGTTAAAATTATATATTTTTGTTGAATAACCAACAAAATAAATATCCCTATGCTTATAAATGCGCGTACACATACACAAACATATATACACACGCTCACACTCATATACATACACATATATATAAACATATATATATATATATAAATAATAACAGTGATGTGTACACGTTATATATATGTATGAGATAAAAGAATGGTATTTAACTAATGTAATGGTACGCGATGGGGCCCATCCACAGCCCCAGCGGACGGAATGGAGAAGGCGTTTCCCCGAAGGACGGCAAGGGCGACGCGCTGGAAAAGCCACTCCAACTCGCGGGGCTCACACCTACGGCTGGCCAGCTCAGCGCCTATTGTGGTGAGTAAGGAGGTAGCCCTGGGGCCGAGGACACGCCGACACCCAGTTGCACCGGACTAAACTCCTCACCCAGTTCGTGTGTGACGGACTTGCAGATCACCTTGGCAGCCAGCCTCCGGAAGACATTGCCCACAGCAATGGGGCGTATGCCACCCTCTTTCTTCCTGAGAGCGGTGAGGCTGGCCGAATAGAAAGAGGCCTCGGGCGTAAGGGTCGAGGGAGCCATGAATGAGCCTATTGGTGAGCGCCACAATTGCACTCAGAACTGCGGCGCGCGGCCTCAGCGGAGAGGGGGAATGTCAACTCCTTGAGGTGGCCTGGTCGGAGACCATCAACACCTCCGCAGCTGCTAGCTGGGAAGGACCTGATGGCGGACATGATATCTGCATCAGTAGCCACAAGGAGCAGGTGGGGGTCGGGTGGGGGTATGGGTTTGAGATCAGTGGGTGGCTCAGGGTGTTTGAGCCGCAGAGCAGCCAGGATCTCCTCGTTGGGTTGAAGGACAGTGTCCTCTGAGGCAACAACTTTGCCTGCGGCCGAGACATCACCGA